>VXBL01009863.1:17045-94393 GCA_013400195.1 Aramus guarauna
AGCCTCGGCAGGATGCGGCGGGGTAAGCCAAGCTGCTCTGTGGGGACAGGGGGAGAGGGCACGGGTGGGGAGACCCCGGCCCTGCCCTGGCATCGGGCAGCAGCAGCAAAGGCACGGGAAGAGCTGGGGCTGGTAGGGCCGCGGGGACTGCGTGCCCAGCATCGTTTTCACACACCCCCACCCCACCCCCAAGCTCGTAGCACTGCCAGATCCAGGCCAGGGAGGCAAATCAGCTACATCAGCGCAGTTCCCCTTTATCTGGGCTAATCCCTGGACACCGAGGCAGATTTGCAGACTCAGCTGGTCTTCCCCTCAAAGAAGCAGCGACAAAAGTCAATGCAGGGCTAAAAATTGCATCGCTGCAGCCAGCCCCATCCAGCAAGGGCAGCGCTCGGCTCCCCTGGGAGCTGCTGGGGCTGGGACTTGCTCCCGCTCTCCCACAAGCCAGCCCGGAGCATCTCGAGGCTGCGGCCGCTCCAGGAGGGTCCCCTTCCTCACCTGCTGTCTAGAGATCAGGAGGAATAGTGGCTTCCCACGGGGCCGGGAGAGGAGCTGCCCTTTATAGCCAGGTGCTCCCCAGCATCGCTGTTTGCCCAGCTCAGGTGATTCCTACCATAAAGATCTTACTGCTGACTCCCCTCTATCCCCCCACTTTCCTGGAAAGCTGCCCAGATCTCCACTCTGTTTACATTCTAAGTTTCTCCAGAAAAAAACAGGAAGGACCTCTCCTAGTTGGTCAATAAACCCCCTGCAATTAACGTTAATTACCAATGCAAACAAATAACCTTGCAGCAGAGAGCCTGGCACAGGGCGAGGATGCCCGCTGGCCCAGGGGTTGGTGGGGACGAGCCCCGGGGGGGGCTGCGCTGGTCCGGGCTGGAGCATCCCCTGCGGTGACCAGCCGGGCTGTGGGTACCACCCGCTGGCATCGCCCGCGTCCCCGGCCGAGGGATGACACCCGGCCGGTCCCCAGGTCCTGCCCAGCTCCGCCATGAGTCACACACACGCACCGCCCTTGTTTGAACTGCCTGGGAACGTATGTCAGCAGGATGCAGGACGCGGGGATTGGGAACAGCCTGTGGCCGGGGGCTGACGGGCACCATCAGATAGGGGTGGGGTGCCCGGCCCCCGCGCCCAGCAGTGACACAGGGCTTCATCAGTTCGCACCTCTCCAGGAGGAAGGGGCAGGTCCTGCAGCAGCAACCCCCCACTGCCCCTGCCCCATGCGGGGAGCCCGCAGCCCTGGCCCCGGGGAGCCCGAGGCCTTTGGCACGGTTGGACACAGTCTTCTCCGTCACTGTCCTTGCTCCTCGCCCCGGGGTGTCCTCTTGCGCTGATGGGAGGTGGCTGAAGCTCATCTACCCTACTGCTTCAACCGCGCTGCTCTGGAGCGTTGTTTTGTTGGCTCCTAACGTACCAAAGCAGCTTTGAAAGCTCTTCCCGCTGCCTGTCCTGTGGCCTCCTGCAGAGCTGCCAGCTCCTGCCCAGTGCCCTGCTGCTGCCAGCTACGGCCGATGCCCGGCTCTCCCTGCCCCGAGTCCTCTCGAAGACCCTTGGAGGCCACCGGGAGCTACCCGGGAGGCAGCTACCCGCAGAGGATCCAGCCCCCAGAGCCGAGCCCCTCATCTCTCAGCACGGAGGGCTTGTAGCTGGCTGAAACTGTTACTTCTGGCTGGCAGACCCCAGCCACGTCCTCCGGCCCCCGGGGATCTCCCACGGCTCCTTTGTGGCGGCATTTGCCGAAACGCGCAGGGAGCACTGCTACGCCCACAGGGAGCAGCTCCTCGCCGGCGTGCAGAGGCAGGTCTGCCTTTCGCCCCAGGGAGGGAGGAGGATCAGACCCGTCGTCTTCACCCACGCAGCCGGGATACAGCTACTGCTGCTCCCTGAGACCTCTCAAGGCTCAGCCCGCTGGCTGGGCACCCTCCAGGATCAAAGGGGTAAAGGCTTCTGGGGTCCGAACACAGCTGCTGCCTGCTACCGATCCTCCTGAAAGAAAGAACCTTACACAGGAGATCAGCCGCTCTGACCAACGGGGAAACTCTTCAAACACAGCAGTTCCCCCCAGAAGACAGGGCCCCACCCTTGTTTTATGAAAAGCCACGAAAAGGTTCCCCAAAGGAGCCTGAGGCTACTCCATTGCTCCTCGGTTAGATAGGGCATAGATACCCCGAGCTCCCTGCGCTCCCGGCCTGGCTGCTTCAGTGAAGCTCATTTGGATGCAACGCAAGTTTTCACAAGCCCCTCGCCATCCCGGGCAGGGGACGAGGCATGCGCCGTCCCTGAGGAGACGCAGTTTCAAGTCTCAGCCTGAGCACCGGCAAACTCGACGCAGCTGCGCCAGCCAGCCGAGCTCGCTAAACTTTGTCACAGACGTGCAAACTGTGGGAGAATGTGGATGAAAGCCTCCCCGAGGTTTGTACTTGCCAAGCTGGCTCTACTAGAAGATAAAGGCGCTGCGCTGTTTGAATATTAAACCCTTAAAATGCCCCCAAGCAGCTTTATCTCTGTGAGGCGTCGTAATTCAGGTACCGGCTCCATCCGAGTCCGCAGTGCGAGCGGGAAACCGGCCAGGTGAGCGCTGGCGGAGCCCAAGGCGTCAGTGGCACCTCCCTGCTCAAAACGCAGGAACAGGGCGGCCATCGTCAATTGTTCGAGTCAAACTTTCCAAGTCTGAAAACACAGCGTGGAGGAGTCCTGACTCCCTGTTTCAGAGAGGATGAAACATGGGATGTTTCATCTCATCTTCATGATGCCAGGGCAAAGCCAGGGAGACATCCTTGGCTCCAGGGACGAGGGTCCTCTTCCCGGCTGCGGGAACAGTGACAGCCCAGGGAAGCAAGCAGGACCTGAAAAGGTGAGCCAAGCCACGTCTGCGCTAACCGCTGCCGGATCCGTGCTTGCCCACAACCTCTCTAAAAGCCACACAAAAGCCCCCGCTCCCAGAGCCCCTGACAAGTGACAGCTCTTATTCAAAGCATCTCAAAAAGGCCCCAAATCCCAGTCCCTCCCCATCCTTCCCAGTATGCCCAGCTGCTCGGCTGCAGATTACTGCTCCCTTCTCAGCTAACCAAGAGACGCAGAATCCTCCCGCTGCGCCCGAGCTAGGCTGCTTTCAGCTCCCAGGCACCGCTCCCGTGGATGGAGCCAAGCAGCTGGGGTTCATGCGCTGCTGAGCCACAAGCACAGAGCACCCTCCATCCCCAAAAGCTCTCCCCTGACGTGGACTGCGGAGGTCCTGACGGGTTGTCCCTGACCAGGGGTCTGAAGAGCTATCCAACACCAGTGATCCGTTTATAATATAGCTGGGAAGACAAACAAAACCAGCAGCACACAGACGCTGGGCACATACTCTTTATTCTGGGAATAAAAATTGCTTATACATTTTGCAGCAACTATTTTCATAAAAGACTTTTATAAAAAATGTAAAAATAAGCAAATATTTTCCATTATTAATATAGGAAAATGCTGCTGTGTGAATGGTTACTCTACAACTTATGAGATAAAATACCACCTTAAGGAGATATTATCTTTACAAGTAGTTAAAAAAAGAAAGAAAGGCAGAGGGCCATCGTATTAACACGCCAGGCATGAAACTGGCTTCATTCCACAGAAAGCACTCATCTTGTAAAAGGTAGCCACATACATAAAAAGGCACTTAATTATTTGGGGCTAACCAGGAAAAGCCCTTTGTTTCTTTAGCATCGATGAAGCAACACTTCATTATTTGCAGTGAAACATGTACCTGGACAGACCTCCAGGAGCTTGCGGGCTCCCGCCTGGAGATCCGGGTCGGTTGCAGCTAAACTTCACGGGACACACTGCGGCGAGCGTGCCGGGGAACGCTGCGTGCATTGTAAAAAAGCAGTAACTTCAGAATTAAAAACTTCAGCCCAAAATGACGGCCCCGGGAACCAGCTCCTCCTGAGGCCCTGCCTTCATGTACCATTGAGTTGAATCGAAAGAAAAAGCTTTTACTCTTGATTAGAATGGAAAGAAACATCGGAGAAAATACTGTACATGGTAGGGTGCCGAGTGGCCGCTGCTCGGAGGGGAGCTACTTTCTCTGTCCTTTGGCGGCAGCCGACAGCCCCGATCTCTTTGGAACTTGTGTCTGCAGGGTTCCCCCGAAGAGGTAGGAGCAAACCATTCCCAGAATGTTCATTTCGGCTGCTGACTGGTTCAGAGCCCTTCAGGGAAGCATTACTCTTGTGGACAAAGCAGAAAGAATGGCTGTTTGTCTAAGGTCAGCGACAGCTGGCTTCCGTAACTCCAAAAGTATCAGGGGAGCTGCAGAACAAATGGCACTACCGTCCCACAGAGCACGTGGGGCACCTCAGTTGGGAAATCTGGATAGAGGCCGAAGCTGAGAGCAGAGGACAGCCCCAAACCTGTTAACCAAACTGCATTAGGCAATGGTTTCCGAGCTATTTGGTCTGCCACTTACGCCTGGCTCCGAGCACGCTGCTGCTGCTGGAAGCCTGCTCGGGAATCAGCGCTGCAGCCTCCTCGTCGGGAGGGGAAGATGAGGCAGCCCTGCCCTGGGGCTGGAGCCAAAGAGGCACTTTCAAAGGGCTGGACGCTCCTCCTGACGCAGCAGGAGACACACTGCAAACACGTAATGACACCCTCAACACTTCTTGATAACACCATAAAGAGGCAGCATATGGTATGTGGAGGACAGGACACGCAGCCACCCTCGGATGGAGGGGAGGGGACTACTGTGCAAGAACGCTGGGAGCTTGTGTTACCAGGTTTTGAAACGCTCACGCTCATCCCCAGAGGTTCCCAAAAGGCCTGTATCAGTTGCAGGGCATCTCCTCCAGCACGGGAGCCCATGAAGGCAGTCACAGACACACCTGGCAGGACGGGGGCACGGGGAGGGTAGTGTGTCAGAATGGTCAGGCGTGTCTTGGGGAAGACATACAACATGGGAGAGATGTGCCTACAGGCCACTGTGGGGGAAAGACTGGGTCAGACCAGCGTTTTTCGGGGGTGGGGGGGGTGGGGCAACACCCCCAAAAAAACCTAACCCTAAGAGAAGACTATATGTATATATAATCTCATAATACCTGGGGGGGCAGGCAGTGAGACGCTAAGGGGTGTTAGTGGGTCTGTACAAGACAAGGGCTCTTGAAGAGGAAAGGGTGAAGCTGCATGACAGAAGACGTCACTTGACCTGCAGGTGTTCTGGGAAGTCTGGCTCGCTTGCTGAGCAAGAGCGGCCAAGGGAAGGAGGGGTCCAGGAATGTGGGTGCAGCTCTGAGCTGTGTCAAGACAAGGCAACTTGAACTCAAGGAGAACTAGTAGAAGGTGCTTCAGAGACAGGTTATGTGGGTAACAAAAGGAGTAACAAAATAAGGATACACAGCTGGTTTTGGCTAAATTTCTGGAGAAATGACCATGAGATGCATTAAGCTGAAGAGCTGTCTCCCCAAAGAAATGGTGGAACATAGTTAAAAGCCAACTGGAGAATCCAGTGCAGACAGCAATCACATCCAAGGTGCACGGCAGTTGGTTAGAAGTGACCCAACTGGTCTTCTCCATCACCAGCTTCTACAGTTCTCTGTTTAGCATAAAAGCATACAAGCCTACAGCGACCACAGTCCCTCCGAGGAAAGAACAGCCTGGGCTCATTAAGACTCGTGGATACTAAAATGGTTCTTCATTTCCATTCTGGAAGACCTTCATGAATTCTGGAGTCCGCTTTCATCGGGTTTCACCTTGGCCAGCCTTCAGGCATAGACCTGCATGTTGTTCCGCTGCTGCTCCGTCATGTGAGCGCCCGCCGGCCCGCGCTGGTTGTTACTGGGACTGGTTGCCACATCAGACCAGTCAGAGGCAGAGTGTGGGGAGGAGCTTGACCACTGGTCTGGAGATTCGGGCGACGGAGTCAGGTATGGGTGCTCCCCTTGTAAGTGCCGGTTGTGGCTAGGAGTCCGTTCTGTGGCCGAGGAGTAGCAGCTGTGCTGTGACGGAGGCGTGGGGTACTTCCCCATCGAGCTCTGGAACTGGTGGTACGCTGGGAGGACCGTCTGAGCCACCTGCCCGTCCTGCTGAGGGATGGGAGCCATGGAGAACGAGGCGCTGGGCAGCTGAGCTAAATCCGGTATCTGGTACATGGCACTAAGAGGACCAGCCATGTTCTGGGCGCAGTTTGACTGGGCCTGCTGTGGCAGTGCTTGCTGGTTTATGCCACCCTTGGGAACCAGCTGGAAAGTCATGATAGGGGGCAGAGACTCCCGGGACACTCCCATGTGCTTTGTATCTGCTTGAACCAAACCGCTCTGCTGAGAAACGCCGGGGTGCGAATGCATCACCTGCGGCACCATACCAAACATCTCATTGTACTGGGACTCATTCAGCTCCATACGGTTCATCCACTCGGTGGAAACGTTGGCTGGCCGAAGCCTGCCAAGCCCACTGTTAGGAGGGGTGGTTCTGTGCTGTGAGAGCAGCTGGCTGACAGACGGGAGCACGGTGCTGGATCCACGGCCTAAGGGCTGCATCTCATGGAGGTTGGAGAAGGACATCGTATGCGCAGCCTGCACTGATGGAGCGGTCAGCAGTGAGCTGGGTGACGAGTGTAACACCCCTGGCGATGGCATCACAGGAGACGAAGTTGGTTCAGACGCAAAAGCGTGGGGCGATTCTAGGGAATCCACTGGTGACAGGGTCACTGAGCTCTCTGAAAACTGCCCTTTGCTCTCACTGAGGGACTTCTTCCTTCTCCTCTTTGCATCTTTGGTGAGGTTCGTGGGCATGATGCCTTTGGCATTCGGTTTTCGTGACTTCTTGCTTAACGAAGCATGCTTCAGATTGAGGAAGGACCTATTCGGGCCGCAGATGACCGGGGAGAGGGCAGAGTTCAGCATGGCACCGGGGTGCCCAGTGGGGCTGTGCGCCACGTTGTACTCGTTGAGAAGCTGCACTATGTCGTGGTGCATCCGGTCCTGGGCCACATCTCGGGGCAGGCGGTCCATGTGGTCTGTGATGTCTCGATTGGCAAAATGGTCCAGCAAGATTTTTGCTGCTTCAAAACTGCCTTCCCGAGCGGCAAGGAAGAGCGGCGTCTCTTCCTGAAAACACAGAGAATAAATATTTTAGCGGCTTCACTGTGGGGGGGGCTGACTTACAGCTAATGCTCCCTTAATGACGCGGCAACACCTGGAAGTGCTGTTTAATGCAGTGTCGCGTTAACTGTCTCCAAGAACAACCCACCCTGACAGGTGCCATTGAAAAAGGCAGATTACAGGAGATGATTTCATACATGGCAGTGGAGCACACAGGCTAAACTATCCCACCAGAAATACACTATTCTGCCAGGGGTCCCTGGAGGAACTGTGAAAGCACCTGGTGCCTTTCTCCTATTGTCGCCTATGAAGGAAAGGTACAAAGGACTAAAACAGCCCAGTAAAGAACTGCAGCTTGTTGGTAGCTCTAATATTCACTGAGCAATACATAATAATCCAAAAAAGAAACCACAAGCAGAGGGAAGAATTCAAGGACTAAGACACAGCAAAAACTAACAGTGAAGCTGCAGGAGGTCCGCATGGTGCAGACTGTCACTCAAACAGAGGGGCTTCTCCCCCATATCCACCCTGCACTGAGATCCCTGGAAATGTGACAGGATGTGACTGCTGCTGTGCTGCCAGACCTGGCTCTCTGCTAACCAGAACCCAGCTGCACTTCACCCCGATGCTCTCACACACCACTGACTGCGTACTGCATTCCTTTTCTGCAAGCAAAGCAGGACACCACTGATGCCCAGGACTTGGCCAAACACAGAAGAGAACTGCTCTCCCGTATCAGAAATCCTACAAGACATCAGCACTGGGGAGAGTTCCAGTCACAGTCTGGGTTTGGGAGACCTGCCCTGAGCACCTGCTTTAGAAAATCTGAATTTAGCTCACTACCAACAGCAGAGAGAAGCTTTGAATTAGGAAGCACAACCATACTGAGCACGCCCAAACTGTACCTTGTTATCCTGCATGTCTCTGTTGGCTCCATTTTTCAGTAGCACTAGTGTTGCTTCCACGTTGTTGACAGCAGCAGCCCAGTGAAGAGCAGATTTACCTGCAGGGAAACCCAACAACTTCAGTAACAAACCAAGGAGCTATTTTCTAAAGCACCAAAATGGACAGAACTGAGGGAAGAAAGCAACTGTGGTGCAGCTCACAGCACATGAACATGTCCTGAAGTTGCGTTTACACTTTGGAAATCACCACACTGTGACACACCCCTATGTTACCAAGATGCAATGGGACTTTCAGCACTTGCTCTGGGATTTTTTAATTTCTATTTTTAAAATAAACTATCCATAGAGTCACGTCTGCACTCCAGAAAATCCCAGCATATCCAACCCCACACTTCTTCTGCTTCTCTTCCAGGACTGTCTAAACCAAGCCACTGTGCAGCAGCCCACAGTCTATTACTGCTCGGAGGACTTCCACAGGAGAGCCTAGTGTCCAATTCAGCTACGCAATTTATGAGCAGCCCACGCTCCAGGAGAGAGAAGCCCACCCCTCCCCCTGCTCACACTGTGACAAATATTTGCCCGGCCCAGTATATCGTGTTCACATTACCGTGGTCATCTACAGCATTCACATCTGCCTGGCAATTAATTAGCTCGGCCACCATTCCTTCCACAGCCAGCCGCGCAGCCAGAATTAACGGTGTTGTTCCGTCGTTCATCCGAGCATCCAAGTCCGTCACTCTGTTACGGATCAGGATCTGGACAACAGGGGAAGACAGATTTTTTTGCTTCAATACCGCTACAGACCAAAACTGAGGATTTGGCAGAAAAATCAAGAGAAACTTTGTAATGAAAAAGCAGCCTGAGCACTGAAATGCAAGGACCCAGGTGACAGAGGCAAACAGACCAAATAAATACATACTAGATGACTGATGCATGCTGAGTTCTTCAAGCTATGAATACCTGAGGAAACTGGATGTAAAATAGAGTTTTGCCTGGCCATCACACTGTGGAAGGCATGAGAGCAAGGCTGTGAGTGAACAGAGTGCAGCTTAGGCAGGCTCATATAATTACAGAGCACAGCTACTGTAAAAGGTTCCTCAGTTGCCGTACCTGGAAGACACCCTGAGCATCAGCAGCTACAGCTGCGTGCAAGGGAGTCCGTCCCATGTTGTCCCGCGCATTAGCATCCGCACCAGCATCCAGCAAACGTTTCGCAGCATCCGCTCTTGAATAACGGGCTGCTAAGTGCAGTGCCATCTCCCCAGTGCGGTCAGTTTGGGCCTGCAGGTTGGCGCCTTGATAGATCAAATCTGTTATTATATTTGCTGAGGAATCTTCTGCATCCTCATCATCCTCGCTAATATCGGAACTGCCCACACGCAGAGATGCCAGCATAAGCGGAGTACATCCATCTGCAACAGAAGAGATGATATCACAGTAAGCTGATGGTGACAGCAAAGGAAAGGAAACCCTCAGACAATCCTCTCCCCTTGAGCACCTACAGCTAGAGACAATCCCTCCGCTCACTTTAAGTCAAACGTTATCTCCTATCTTAAAGCTCAACAGAGCTAGCAAGTTGCTTTCCTTCCAAGCAGGACTTAAATATTTACTGCAACCTCAACAGAACTTAGATACTTCTCAAATAAGAAAGACCATTATTAAACAAAAAATGTTTGCTGCTAAAGTGGAAAACTTCCTCAAAATGTAAAGGCTAGCTAAGTTCCTAGAGAAAGGCAAGAGCTATAAAACCCAAAGACTTCAGATGACTAAGTATAACTATTCACATGGATGTTTTAATCACATACCTGGGAAAAAGAAACAATTGACAGAGAAAAATTACTGGACAATAAGCCACTGATAATTAGTGGCATTTTGCAGATAGTAATCTGAAAAGAAATGCAGGCAAAAGCCTTCTATCTATTACACACCAAAGTCTTCATTAAAAGGACCGTGAAGTTGTGACAGTCAAGCACTCTAAGCTGAAAAACACCCCAGGATGACTGCCTGAACCAACCTCCTCTTGCTTTTAGTAACGCCTGTGACCAGAGCCCTAACAAACTGATCAGGCACAGGATGTACTTTCACAGACGTACACCGTGTAGAAAGGGACCACAGAACAGGACCTAATCCAGTATTCTTCGCTGGTGCGCGAGTAGCATCACACACACAAAGCCGTGCTTTGTTCCCCATGCACCCCTTCATCACAGCACAGACTGCCCACAGCTACACATTCCTTGAAGTCTCCCCACAGTTTGAGTGCTTTGGAAAATACCGGGCTCATGTCTCTCCACAAGTCTCCAGTGATGGGCTCACACTGATGGGACATCCACAAAGGCTAAAGGGAGGCTAGGATCATTCATCCAACAGGGATCCTTCCACTGACACTGGAAGCAGAAAGGCTTCTCCAGACCTCTAATTTAACTTAGCTCCCTTGGATGAACTTCCTTCTCTCTCTGCTCATCAGAGGGGGGGTACAGGAAGACCAGCTCACGCTGCTGATTTTTCACCCTTGTTAATGAAAGATCTCCACATATTCTCAGCAACCTATCCAATGCCTAGTGCTTCAGTTTCAGCATACGCTGAGCTTTACAGCATATTCATTACATAAACCCAAAGACTCCAACTGTAGATGCTAATGCTCGCTCACTGATTTTACTGCTTTATCCACACACGTTATAGGCGCCTGGAAAGTAAGAGGGACTAATAGGGCAGCAGGAGTGAAACACTCTGTGCTAAGCACCCCACTGGAGTTCTGCAAAAGTGAATACAAATTTTGCTTCTCCAGCATGACTCAGTAGCAGAAATTGAAGACAATCTTTTCAGCAACTGCCTTATTAATTCCATGGACAAGCAAGGGGCCTTCCTGGATCCTACACACAACAGCTTCCTTGCTTGTACAACTTTTAATCTACAGTGCACTGCCTGCACTAAATGAAGTGCACGAGCCCTGCAGAAAACCGTATGGTGTGATGGCAGAACTAGGATTCTGTGCAGGCAATGATCTCCTATTGCAAGCAAAATACAGTGTTCTAATGCCCTGACCTATTTCCCAAATTCCGATCACCAGGCTTTTCTGACTCTCTTTTTTTTTTCCTAAAACTTCAAAAACTTCCATAAAATTCTAGAAATCTATGGCTCTACCACAGGGCATGGTGTCGAGCACCAGCAGAGCTCAGGACCGTGGCCTTCAGGTCTGCTCCCCAGGCAGGCTGGCAGCAGCAGCATGCACACTCCTCCTAGTGGCTCACAACCACAGGGCACACCGGCTTTCCCCGAGCTACTTTCTCAGGTTTTCTTGGATGGCAGCAAAGTGTTGACGTACAGGCTTGGGTTCAGTTCCAAGATCCAGTCCCGTCTACAGACCCTCTTGCCTGTTGTCCAAGGCTATACCTCCTTTTGTGCTTCTCCCTCCCACTGCTGGCTCTGCTTCCTCGTCCCAAATGAGTACTTCTCAGTATTCAAGTCAGGCTGTGGTCTCCCCCATACTGCCCTGACACAAAGAGGAGAGAGACGGAGCACAGAAAGCCTTCCTTTTCTCCAGCACCACAGCCCTGGGAAAACCACTTGCAGGAAAGGTTTTGCTTGCTCAATCGCTGCACTAGTCCTGGATGGATCATGCCTATATGCTCTATAAGGACACAGCTATAATATGCATTAAATCTTTGGAAAAATTAGCTGCCACCCTCCAAAAAGTCTATCAGGTATGTGCAGGTCTTTTCAGAGCTTTGGAAGTTGGACACACACGGGTAGTTTTATGAGGCTAGCAAAAAGCGCATTCAGCTGGACCGTCACAATTAAGTGCTTGATGGACTACTAGAAAAAAAAGCCGAGGACACAATGTCTTTTTTCCTCCTTCCAGCTTGTTCTCTGAAATAGCTGGAAAAGAACCCAAAAGGATCCAGCTGGAGGCAGACACACACCATGGAAAATTCCAGTCTGAACCACTGAAGTTTTAGTAAGTGAGAAAGAGGGGCATATAATAGGGACAGTTAATCAGTTTTAATTATAGGTGGTGTTACCAGTTATGCCTATAATTGCATTACCCTGGTTACACACAATAATTCCACTGAAAAGAATGTCCTCACCACTCTGGGGGACACAGAGAAAGAACACATGGGGAGACAAAGGTGACAGCAGCATTTTATAAAAACTCTTCTGTTCACTGTCCTTCAAGAAGACAGCCCCTGAGTAAATGTGAAACTCTGAGCGAGATGGTAAAGCCAGAAGTTCAACAGATAGGTACAACTGAAGAACTCTTCCACAAAAACAATATACTGAAAGCTGGGATGTATAGAACCCTCTGGCAAAGTCTCAAGGCAATACTTCTGCAGGAGACCGGACCTCTTAGATACCCCGAAACTCAAGAGACCGCAGAAGGTGCTGGATTAAGAGAGGGAACAACCTCTTGGTACGCCGAGGCATTTCAACTTCCCTCTCCTCTCTCTAGAAAAGATTTCTATTGTTCTACCTGCCACCTGGACCTGTGGCCAGGATCTAACTCACCCAGCTTCAGGTGGCTCCAGCCCAGACACCTGCACCCAAGTCAGTCAGCCCCAACACCCTTTGTAATTAGGGGCAACGAGGCGTTACTGGAACATTAGCCATCCAGTCTGCAAGAGATCTCTGCTTGAGACAGAGATGAAGTAACTCTCAGAATTGCCTATTTCTTACCTCTCTCTGCAAAGGAAGAGGAAGGTGTCCAGGGCAGATGAAGAGCTACATAAACTGTGAGGAATCCCACCCTTCTTACTACTCCACTACTCCAACACTTCTCAGACTTTTAAAATGATTTCTTCCCCTGACAGTAACTCAGCTGCTTGCTTCTGATGCTGCGGAGTGAGATAGCTCACAGCAGCTTGCTGCAAGCTTCACAGTTGCATCTGTATGGCAGGAAAGCAACTCACAGGTCACTATTATTCTATTGCTATTTTTGGACAAAGCTGTGAGTGAACGTGAAAATAAGCAGTCTGAAGTCTTAAGAACGTTATTGCCTGCACTTGGAAAGCTTTCACCCTGCCACACAACTAGAAGCTTTAATAGGGAAAATAAAGAAAAGCTTAAATTTGGCAGAAACTGATGGTTTATGTTCTCACACTCGTTACATAGAAATCCCTCCTTCCCTGTGCTTTGCATTTAGGAGAGCTAACGGATCAATGAGCAGAAAAGACAATAGAAGGGAAGTGAGAGAATGGGTCCAGTCGTCATTAAATTGCATGGAAATATTCCCACTAAATCCAATAAAAAGCAATTGCAGCAGTATGATTGGAATCACCTGTCCGCATATGAACAAGAGCCACACTTGCAGCTCTTCCAACCAAGAGACAGTTCTTGGTCAGTTCTCTCAGAACACAGGAATCAGTTATTACCAGATGACCCACACAGTCCCCTACCAGGTTACACAGCCTTAGTGCTACACTTAGAAAAAGCAGCAGAGCATTCTTACTGCGTCTAGTCATTTGAGACTGAAAGAGAACAAGCCTGTGTACGCATGTGCATGTTAAAGAAGTCTCCTTCAAAGTTCACAGTTGTGTTACGAATTCAGTGAGTTGATCGCCGTGAGCTGAGGATATAAATCAGTAAATAGTAATAAAAAAAAAAAATCATTAACAAGCTGGCTGCATTGCTGCTTTGTTCCAGCAAAGATGTCTCACACTGCTAAACAGGGTATACTGTCTGCCAGAAGTCAGACAAGAAAAAAGACATCCTTGCTTCCACTCCAGATAACAGACACCTCAGGTATCAACCCTAAGTTGGTCCTTAGCAAAGTCTGGCATAAATCTCTGTGGTGATCCAGCTGGAGAAGCTGGGGGTTCTTTCCAGCTCAATTATGGATTCCAAATTTCTGCTGCAATGGCATTCTGACAATATCTTTTGGGCACGTGTTGTTGTAAAGGATTCTATAGCTGTAGTTCCTACAAGTGCTTGTTAAGTGAACTCTTTTTTCTCCTGGTTACATGACATTCCATGTGCTACCGACCACGATCCAATCTCTCCAGCTTTCTTTTCTGGAGCGCACATGAGCTATCCTTGAGTACCATAAAATTTCTGCTGGTATTCCTACATACTCCATATAATTTTTAAATGTTAGCAGTCCCAACCATCAGAGACAGGGGAGGTCAGTGGCTGGCTGGCAGAACACATGGACGCTCAGAGTACTGACCTGGTCCTCTGACATTGACATCCAGAACATCCACTTCTTGGTCTGCCTGAGGTGGTGTAAGGGCTAACGACGTGCTCCCACAGACGTCTGCTGCCTCCAAGTGCTGCTGTGTCCACTGGCGCTGGTCTATCTGCTCATCACCTTCCGGCAGCAAGGCTTGATCCTCAGCCTGAGCACAGGAAATAAGCAGTTGCTTCAGAATGCTCATCAAGTGGCCAAAGACACACTAAGTTCTGGGGTTTTCTTAGTTTTGGGTTTTTTTTTGTTTTGGGGTGGGGTTTTTGGTTGTTTTTTTTTGCTTGTTTTAAGCTAATGACAGTCTCCTTCTGCCTCTGCTTGGCATTCTCAGCTTTCACACTCCCACCATACGTTATCAGGCCTGAACTGCAAGATATTACACTACCATTAACCTCCACTTCCCTTTGGATGCAGCAGGGCCTGGGCAGGGAGGGGACACTGGAACAGAAGTTACCTGGCCTGTCGTGGCAGTGTTAACCTGACGATTTGCTCCTCAGATATCATTAGTTACATATTACAAATCCCTAAGCAAAGGGAGGTTTTGAGCAACAGGAATACTCTGGAAGTTAACGCAGCTGTTTTCCTGACTAGCAGTGTCATTTTCAGGCGATATTCAAGTCTTGGAGCTCCTTACCTTTGCTCTCTTTGGCTGAGGTCCACCATCACCTGCCCAGTGTTCAGTTGGTCCAGAATCTGCCAGGTTCCCCTCTGGTATCTGGACTGACAGATTTCTAGCAAACAAGGAGAACACATCACTGTGCAGACTGAGCAGGTGCTACTACTGCTACTTACACTAGCCTGCAGAGATCAAGGGTGCGATGCTTGCAAGTTTGGTAGCTTGCAAACAGAGGGACCAAGAAATTTGAAATCTCAGTCAGCCAGCAGTGGCATTAAATGCCTTTACAACTGCAAACTTGGTTAATTCAGTGGAAAGCCAAAACTGCATAAATGAGATTCTTCTTTTGAAACTTGCCATTATTTCTGCATTATATCTTTAACACATTGAGCTAGATGTATTAAAAGTTGTTATTTATCAACCTAAAAATGTCTCACCTATTCCAGGAGGAAATTATGCAAACAGTACTCAACTGCTGAACTAAACAGTGTCAGAAAATCAAACATAACCAAGAGTTCAGATTCCTTTACTAAAATTTTGTAGATTACAGTTAATGAAAGTTCTTCTGTCCAAAACCGATATATTAAAATTTAGAGAAATAGCCTAAGAAGTTCTAGCTTAAAAGGCAGCGCTCTCTATGGAGTTAAGTGCCTTTAATAAAAGATTTATACACCACACTAAAATCCACTAACACACTAATAAAGACCCTATCAGTGGCCTAAACGCAAACTTACTTGAGTCCAACAGCATCTTCCCCAACTGGCTCTCTGCGCTTATGATTGCTAGGATCCCTGCGCAGAATAAAGCCCTCTGGGAGCCACAGCGAGCCATGTTTGCGCTTACGCTTTGCCATCATCACACCCAAGAGAAGGATTAAAAGGATGATCAAAGCTGCCACAGCAAGTAGGTAAAGCAACTGGGTCTTTGGTGGTAACAAGGGTTCACCTAAAAAATCCAGTTAAAATACAATGAAATTAACAAAGTAGAGACAACGATCTTCAAGCTACATACTATTCTCGCTCAGTCTCCCCCGCAGACAGCATATTGTTTCTACACTGTGATGCATTTAGAGCAAAAGCTCGAGGAAGTTTATGCTCTGCTGCCACTGCTGTAAGAATACATCCTGTCTTTCTGGCTTCCCTTGAGCTTGTTTCTCAAAGTATTTTTTAGAGTATATGACTGCTAAACTGAAGATTTTGCTCCTTCCTCAAGAGTCCTGCTGGCTGAAGACAGCCACCCTGAGTCAGTGTAGAGAGCTGATCTACATAAAGATACAAGCATGAGCCAACTAGAAAGTGATATTACCAATCTAGTACAAGGTTGCAGCTGAGCCTCAGACTGAAGGAGAGGTGAGCAGAAATCAAAGGGATTATGTATTGCCAGAGGAGAAAACGTCTCCTAGACTGAGGAATGCCCTCCTTCCCCCCTCTCTAATGGCACCTTTTTCACTGAATTCATGGCTTAGAGCACAAATGTTTTTTAGTGCAGACAAGATTGCTGCAGTGTGTGACACACTGCTGCAGTACATGAGAGATTACTGTTTCTACAGGTATTAAAATGACTAGGCTCCAAACTTAAACACCCTGCCTTACTAACCAGATGTTCTCTCAAGGCGGAGTAAGTATATTGCACATGCATACTTCTATAACTGGGGACAAATAAATTAGCTCCCAAAACCATACTGAACAGTGAGACACATGATCAATAATCTGAGTGTGAATTTTGCAAGTCCAATTTTACTGACTGCCTTCCCCCACGAGCCACTTTCCCCTCTACAACTACTTACTTTGGACAGACACAAAAGGATAAGGCAATATGCCCTTCATGGCCTGAGCAGCTAAGAGAGCTGCAGCAGCTTCTGTGTTCTGAAAGCATTGCTCGGAATCCTCTGCACACTGACGGTTGTCAATCTCCAGGAACACCCTGGTGCTGCAGAAACACAGTAAAAGGGCACAGAAGTCAGCAACAGAAACTTTTGCCAAAGCACTAGGTTAAACTACGGCCTTTTCAGTTAATCTTTCCACCCCAGCACTGAATTTGGCCGTTGCAATAGCTTTACATCTCCCCATAAAAACCTAGATGGGCTACAGCCCCAGAAGGTCCAGAATGCCCCAGAGAGCTGCCAGCATAACCAGACCAGAGGAACACAAAGACAGCCACTCACCCGATGACCTCTTGCTCTAGTTCTCTGTGCTTGCGAATGACCGCAAGCGATCGCCGACTCCGTGCTGCTGATTTCTCCCCATAGTATGGGAATACCATGGGGTTTCCCTGGGAGTCCAGCTTGATTCTTAGATTGGTGTGCAGGAGAGTTCCCAAAGTGCGCAAGAAGCTGCGGACATCGCCCAGCAGCTCGTCAGGGGGCATCAAGACCACAATGATTAAGGTCCCTTCTGCCAGCTTCTCAGCTTTGTCACCAGCACAGTCCAGACCGTCCCAGCCACACTCCTCACTGTTACAGCCCTGGTCACAGCGGCCATCTGCGTAGTGATCTGCACAATACTTGTCATACCTAGAACAGTGAAAGGGTTACAGGCAGCATATAGGACGTACGCATTCTGTACAGCATACCTGCAATCTAGGAGCCAAGGCCTTAATCATTTGAGGTAAAATAACACTCATATTCAGGATATAAGGAGAAAAAAATATAACCCCAGCATAAGCTTGCAATCTGGCGGGTGGAAGTAGGAAGCACAGAACACCCCAAGAACACGTGGTTCAGTTCTGGTACCAGTGGGAGAGAACTGCTTATTCTGTTTACTAAGATAAAGCTATAACACCTCCTGCCTCACCAAGGGAGAATCACCACAGCAAAGCTGTAGCATTTATCACAAATAACTGAACTGAAAGAAGTGCCATGACAAACAAGCTGGAAAACACATTCAGAGGTAGCAAATACAGCTGGTATGAAAATACAGGTGTTGCTGGTAGGGAGTGAAATTCGGGATAGGAGGCAGTACTCTTAAAATCTAGTACAATGTGAAATGCCTCCTATGTACATTTCCACAGAAGCAGGGCACATCCATCAAGCACGTTAACACATTACCATTGCTCAGGCTATCAACTTAGTTCATAGCATGCAAATTTCAGAACTTCTTTCAAAACATAGACAAAAAGTACACAAAGCAGCAGAAACTCCTTGATGCCAAAATCAGCAAGAGCAAGGACCAGCAACAGAAACAGCAGAAGAGATGGGGGCAGCAGGCATGAAGTGTACCAACTACTGAAAGCACTAGCAGGAGACATATTAGTGACACAGAGAAACCGTTCTCAGGATCAAGCCTTACTTGCATGTTTTGCTATTTTGCTGACATTCAAAGTTGTCAAAGAGGCACTCGGGTGTGTTGCAGAACTCATCACACTGTCCATTGAAAAGCATCCAGCAGCGCAATGAAGAGGAGCAGTTGGCCCAAGGATCTTCCTTTATCAGGGAGCAGTCGCCTCCGTCCCACTGGCAGGCATGAGTGTTACAGTCTTCATCACAATAGCTGTCTTTGGCTTTTTCCGCACACTGGGAATCCAAACATCCTTGGGGCTCTGGGCTGAAAGTTACGGGCTGTTCACACTGGCTGCCTTGGGTGTGAACAGGGCACTGACAATAATAGTAAGGAGGCTGAGAATGAGGGTGGCAGCTCCCACCATTCTGGCAGGGAGCGCTGGCACAACCCGTGTTTGCCTGGCATTCCTCTCCCACAGACAGCCTGGGGCAATAGCACCGTGGACCAGAAGACGTCTGGATGCACTGCTCTCCCTTCTTGCATTTCACTTGTCCACAAGTACTGTGGCTGCTGAACTCACATTTTGCTCCTGAATAACCCTGCAGGGGAAAAAAAAAAAGCAAAACAACCAGGCTCACAAACTTATTCTTCAACGCTCTGAGGACTGGAGGCAAGGTGTCACATGCAAATCCTTTCTCCCTTGTAATTCCTCTAGCTTCACTGCAGGAGCCATGATTTTTCTGGATCTAGTCTCAGGAATAAACTAGGAGCTTACAAGGCTCCGTTACATTTTGAAATGGACTTAGAAGAACCATGAACAAGGGAAATCTTGCAGTAAGCACAGAGAATACAAGATAGCAAAGTAATTGTCAAAATTTAATGCTAGGTTTAAGACAGAAAAGCCAGCTATCTTGCCTCAACAGCAGAATTGTTTGGGTAACAACTGGCAGCATCGCTCTTCTCCTAGGGCACCTGGAAGCCCTGGGTTTCCCAGCTAAGTAGATAAACCAAGGGATGTGGATAGCGTCCAAGGATACAGCTTTGCAAGTAGTACAGAAAAGACAACCTTCACCTAAAGTGGGCCACTGAAACTAATGAGACTGTAGCCAGAGAACTCTACAGCTGAAGAAGGCAATCCAGTTTCAGGACACGGTGCTTACCGGAGGACACTGGCAGATGAACCCATCCGGCATATTGCTGGCAACAGCACAGGTACCTCCGTTCTGACAAGGCTTCCGGGGACACACATCTATTACACTCTCACAGTGACGACCTGAGATGTAGACACACAGGGAGGAGAGAGCAGAGAAATGTGTGTGTGCGCATATCAAAAAGCCATCACAAAGCAAAACACTCCAACGAATAGCCAATGAGCCAAATGCTCCAGTGAGACCTTTCCCTCAGAACAGGTAGGGAACATCTCTTCAGGTAACACATGTTCTCTAAGTAGCTGCCTTAGTGGTAGAGGAAGGCACAACCTCAGAATTCACAAGCTGTATTTGGAGACAGCCCATCTTGTCTGCCTCCTCAAGAATGCGTGCAACCCAGCACAAAGACAGAATCTGCTGCTGCTGTCACTCCCAAAGCAGCCAGGCACAGAAGCTGAAGGTGTTGCACCACATCAATTTGGGGGTTCCTAAGAATTTTTTACTTTTTGGGAGATGATCAATGAATCCAAAGGCAAATCGCACTCTAACCATGAATGAACAACCCTCAGGGTCAAATGCAACATGAGTAAATAGGACAAGCAAGAGGACTCTCCTCAGACTGATCAGCTAGACAGAGAGGTCTCACTGGACTGACTAGCATTTGCAGCAGCTCCCAGAGTCAAACTCTGACGCCAGAGTTTAAAAAAGATGAGGATGACCTATGCATGACTTGGACCCCCTAGGAAAACGTTAATAGCAGTCTCCACACATGTGCAGCCAAGACTGACTGCTTGCAGACAGGAGCAGACAGGGCAGGATGGCCCACGGAGTCCTGGCATCCTATCAGTCACAAACCACAGCAAAGCCACCCCATCCCTTCCCAGGCAGAAGAGTCAATGTGGAATGCGCAGAAGATGAACAGCTAGAGGAAGAAGCATGCTTCCCCTCTGAGCCTAACATTTCCAGACAGATTTCATGTCTGAGACGCAGCAGCTCTCCCTGCTCCTCCTAGGGTGCTACAGGTTTGCACTCCCCACATCGCAAGTTCCAGCAACCCTTCCATGAGAGCCAGAAGCAATGTGAGCTGTAATTCATAAAAGCAAGGTTAAGAGACAGGCTTAATTATAAATCTATCTGATGACCTGCACCAGTGTTTGTTCCACTAGCTAGCCTGGCTCCACTTCCCTCGTATGTTGCTCTTTTAGGAACTTCTTGTGTCAATCTAGGTAATGCATTCAAAAACTGTGACATGAATTCTTCAAATGTATGGCCTTGTGATTTCTTTGCATCTGAATCACAAACTTAGTGGAAAAATCACAGCATCTTTAAATTTTAAGGAAAAAAAATAGAGTAAAAACTACTGATAAAGCATGCAGAGAAGGTCACTGGTAAGCAGGGAAAGTGAAAGGTTTTAACAGAGGAAAATTGAATACATAAGAAGTTAAACTGACATGGAATCTGGAAAGCTGAAAGTTAAGACACATCTGGAGACTATTAGCCCAAACTTACGCCCAGTGGGAGGCAGAAGGCAGAGTAACAGCAATACTAACAAAGAAGATATCTAGAGAGAGTGAGACCTAAGTTTGCACAGTGTGAAATTCTTGCAAAGCTGTGATTCAAAGCTGGATTGTGGAAGGATCACATCACTAAGCTAGGAATGTACAGTCTGTCTATGCACAGAGTATTCCATCCTGACCACATCACCAATGTAAGGAAGAAAGGGGGTGAGGTGTAGAAAAGGAGGCCAAAAACTAATTATGGATATCATGACACTGATTTATAGAGAAAATTCACATGCTGCTTTGCAAAAGGAAAAGCCATGGAGAAGCTGACACGTGAACAGTAACACTTCCAATATTAGAAACGTGAAATTATGAAGGCGAGAAAAGTACTTCAGAAAAAAAAATCCTGGCAGCCAAGTATCTCAGGAGATTCCTTTGTCTGAGACAACTCTGGAAGTCAAATTTCTTAAAAGGTTTAAAAGAAAGATTGGTTTAAAAACTGAGACATGGTATAGGGAAACAGATATTGCAAAAGGAAGTGACTAGATAACATAACTGCCAGAAAGGGAAAGAATGACCATTTTTCAAGATATCACTCTGAAATTGGAAGCATGTTTACAACTACTCACCAGTAAAAGCACTACGACAGATGCACGTATAATCATTTATCAGCTGAACACAGTCCAGACTTCCACGAGGGTTACAAGGATTAGAGAGGCATTCGTTGATATCTCCCTCGCATCGCTCTCCTGCGTAGCCTGGGAGACAAATACAGCTGTAGCCCCCGATCTGGTCAATGCACTGCCCTCCGTTAAAGCAGCGGGGTACTCCTGAGTCCGAAACACAGTCATCGACGTTCTCCTCACAGAAACGGCCTGTCGAGACAGTAAAAAGTAATAATTTGAGGATACGGTGTCATGGCCTCATTTCCTACATTGCTCATCAAGTTTTAAGACTACTTCACACACAGTCCCAAATATAAACAGGTAAAGATCCCAGCTTAATGCAATCCATACCCCATGCACCCAGCCAGCCTCAGATCAGACCTAGGGAGCATGTGGTTTAGACCCAGCCTGTTTTCAATGGTAGGTCATATTGGTAGTTAGCAGCTTTCATGCTTGACTTAAATTAAGGACATAATTAAAAACATAAAACCAAAACCAAACCAAAAAAGATGCACTCAATTTAGCCCTGTGACTGAACACAGCCAGAGCACCCTGTGCTGTCCTTGCAAGGCTGCAAGCTTCCCACCATTCATTTTACTTGGTGGTAATCCTGAAACGCAGCAAAGAGCATTGGTAGCAACAGCATTTAAACAGGCAACAACAAACTGACAGAAAAGCAACTCTGATAAAACATAGATTCCTGGCCAGCATGCCATTGCTGCAGTTTGACTCCTGGGGACCTACAGTAAACTCTCAACACCAGCTAGGAATGGCAGTTTCTCCCTCTCCCAATGGGGTTCCCTTTCAAGAGGCAACATCTGGAACTGGCTCTGCCTTCGCCGCACGGTACAGAAGATAAAAGGGGACAGCGAGGGTAAAGCTGAGCAAGGAGTTTTGTCTGTTAACACAGTTGATTTGTCTGGAGCAAGTCAAGTCATTCACCTAAACATGGAGGATGCTTACACTGGCTTCAGTAAAGTATTCATTTCAAACTGGGCCAGGGCAAAAGCTAAGTCTTAATATCATAAGTAATTGTACCAATCATCTTTAATTCCTTTCATTTACCAAAAAAAAAAAAAAAAAAAAAAGTCGTTAAACTCGGAAGGTAATTCATCTCAACAAATAAAAGACTGAAGAATTAAAAGTAGTACATTTAGAACCTCTGAAAGGAGGGTGGGTGCTTTAGTACAACACAGAAATTCTGGCAATGCAGAAACTGCTACATAAATACACGCTTTGATGTAGAGATATAAGAAGCAACTTTTTTTTTTTTTTAAAATTGGAGGACCAAATTAATAACAATACATGAAGAATTGCTAATGCAATGATTTACAATGAAACACTTACTCAGACTGGGAGATGTACTGACAACCACACTGAACTGAATGAACTGGTAATATGCATGGGCAGGAGGCAAATAGATTATTTTATAATTTTACTTAAATTTACTTTATGAACCAAGAATTTAGTTCTAGCTGACACACGTCTGGAAATTTTGCCTATATTGAGATGCCACACTTCAGAAAGAAAAAGTAAGTTCAGAGGAATGTAAAATCTTTAACTGACTTGAGAAATAAACTTTAAAAAAAAAAACCTCAAGTGAGAAAGCATTCACTGATGGGTTAAAATGTGCAATCCTGAATATTTTCAAAGGTAGAAGTCAGGGCCATCAGGTCAGATATAAAAGGGAAATGGAAGGCTAGGTTTCAAGAAACACAACATTAATAGGCAGCGGAATCATACTTACTGAAAACTGCCATTATGTAACTGTGGCCCTTTTTAAAAAAAAGAGCTTTTCATAAAAGAGCTCAAATCTGCTGAAATAGTTTAAGCTAGCCTAGAGGCACTGAACTTCTTTTCCACAAAAGACTCCACGACAGTGGACAATGCAGGGCCTAAATTTAAACAAGTAAAGGACACTGGAAATCACACAAGAATTAAGCATCTTCGCCAAAAAGAAACCTTGGATTTACTATGTCAAAACAGACAGGATTGGGAGAGATCTTAACAGAAATCTAGTTCATCCCCACTGCTAAAGACAGATCATACATTCCCAAAGGACGCTGTCATGACCTATTCCTTAAGAAAAAAGGAAAAAAAAGCAGCATTTGTTTTTAAAGAGAAAATATGTATCTCAAGGGATTCAGTGCACTTTGGGAACATTCTTCAAAGAAAATAATGCATTCCCTTTAGACTGCATCATGAAACCAGTAGTCAGAAAGGAAAATTCACTGTTGTAACATTCACTTAATCGCTGGGCTTCATACCCCGAGTTCCTGGTGGACAGGAGCACTTGAAATGATTGACGAGGTCTATGCATGTTCCTCCGTTCTGGCAGGGCTGAAACTGGCACTCATCCACTTCATACTCGCAGTTGACACCCTGGTATCCAGGCACACACTGCCAGTATAAAAATAAGTGTGAATAATCTCCTAACAGATACGTTAGTAGACGTCTGAGAAAGGCTAACGCAGACAAAATGAACCCTCAGTGGCACAGATTATGACTGCCAGCCTCTCTAGCTATACAAATGGAAGTAACTTCAAGGGCTGCACAGCCAGCCAGCTTAAGCACACAACATGACTGTGTGACTACTCAACAGCACACTGCACCTTTGAATTTGAGTGACTTTATTCCTGCAAAATATAGCGATCAAATACTGTCACCTTTTAGCACTACGACTAGCTTAGTAGTTTTGACTTAAGGTTTACAGAAAGCTCATCTTTTCCTCCTGGGCATGAGCTTCCAAGGTGTTCTTCTATTCTGAAAAGTTTAGGAAGGTTGCTACACCGTAATCTCATGGTCTACACCACTCTGCATCAGCTGTAGGAAAGAGAAAGCAGCAGAAGGCATCTGCCACCCTGAGGGGCAAGGGATACTTTGCCCATCCAATAGGGAGAATACAACATTCCTTTAATGCGTTCTACATATATTTTAATATCAACCACATCTCAGGCAAAAAAAATCTTTCGAGATAAGAACTCCATCTCCAAGAGGCACGGAGTTCAAATGCCCATCAACCACACTTCCTTCCTTCTGATCACATCTCTGATTCAGTCTTAAAAGGCTCTCAGGAGCACTGCTACTGCCACAGCTAAATTACAAATTCTTTCCAGTTGCAGGTTGCTTTTATCCCCTCTTTGAAGCTATTGTACCACTTGCATGTGTTTCTGGTTTCTTTTGATTCCTTTGCATTACAATGCTGTAAATATTTAGACCTCTTCCTACTAAACCACCATGCATTACCTCGCACTGGTATCCACCCAGGTGATCCCGGCAGGTAGCGCCGTTCTGGCAGGGGCTGGAGTCACACTCATCCAGCTGCACCTCGCAGTAACTGCCAGTGTAACCCACCTGGCACTGACAGTGGTGCGTGTTTCCAACATTGAGGCAATGACCAGAGTGCTGGCACAACTGGTCCACAGCGACTCCTGAAACAAAGTGAAATAAAGTGAGCAAGCACGTAAAACACACTTGCTGCCAGTGTCAGCAACTCAGCCAGGAATGGAAATGGCTACACTCAACGAATTGAAAAGTTGAAACTCAAAAATTGAAGAGTTACTCTTTAAATTACAGTGGACAAGAACCACAACTGGCTTCCAAATGAAGTCACTGTTCCGTCCTCCTTGGATCATCAGCGTCAACACTGGCATGAAGTATTTGTATTGCTGTATTCTTTTACCACTGGTTGGTGAATACACAGTACAAAGGCTTACTGTTTGTATCTAGAACATCTGCAAAAAGTATAGGACTTTGACACCCTTCTCCTCTGACACTGAATCTGCTTGCTTGGATTTCCAAAACTGAAAGTGGCATGACACCGTCCATCGGCCTGGGCTACAAGTCATCTTCCAGGAAGAAATTCACTTAAAGCCCAATCTTTTATATGTACATCACCTGAAACAGGAAATTACTACTTTGGGGTGCTGTGGTATTACCTATATATCTGAATAGCTCACTTAGCAGCCAGTATTCTCTGCGAAAATACTTACAAAGATCACGAGTCACAAGATGCCTTTCTTGTACAAGGACAACATGTCTTAAACCTGGCCTGCCTGGGATTTAGCAGAAAGGCATAAATAGCTGAGGTATTTTCCAAAAAGGCAGTCCACGTAAAACAGTATTACTGAATCTCTGAGAGTTCATTAAAAAATATTTAATTCTTCTTTTCTAATATTTTTATGTGAGAAGCTAGCTTCTTATGTCAGGGAGAATCAAGAAAGCCTTGACTCCCAAAAAAAACTTTGCAGAGAGTTTTTTAGCTTAGAAGTGATCATGATTGACCACCTAGAGGCAAACCTCCTTGGGGTTCTCCAATGCACACTGCGTTCACAGGCATATGGGGAAAGGAGGCACAGATTAACAATGCATGGGGAAATGTTTTCAGTTAAAGCACAGAGGATGCTTATTTACCCCTTTGTGAAGCCGCCACTTGACACGAGACATTGGGCACATCGCAGTAAGCACCAGTCCAGCCAGATGGACAGACGCATTGAGTCTGGGCTCCAATCTGGACACACGTGCCTTTATTCTTACAGGGAGACTTGCTGCACAGATCCATAAGTGCCTGGAGAGAAAAACACAACACAATATGATATATGACAAGTGCAGCAGGAAACACTGCTCAGAGTACAAGCTCAAGAAGCAGAGAAAGGAAGCTGTGCGAAACTGGTTCCATGTGGCACTGGAAAGAAAGGGACAGTACTTCCCAAGTCAAAGCCAGGTGATTCACTGACAGTCTCCAGAGCTCATATGCCCAGGAAAGCGCAAATATACAGAGAAGTAAACCCCAGATGGCAGCACCATTTCAAGAGTAAACGGATCCTCACACCTTGCTATACAGAGGGATCTCTGGCTGGTTGGGTTTGAGAAGATTTCGTTTTACCTTGGACTAGGCTTCTAGTTCCACATTAGCAGGAAGCTGCCAGGTCTCAACAGTAACAGGTGCCCTTTCTTCTCCCAAACTCCCCCCATCTTCACTGCTTTTTAGGAATGACAGACGCCTTCACATCTGGAGATCTTTGCTTTTCCTTTTGTCATTAACTCTCCATACCTGCTTTTGGCCCCATTTGCTCTGGTATGGTCTCTCTCAGTTCTCCTGTCTTCTGAGATTCAATTGAAACCCCACAACTGTTTTATGAACTGAAGATGGACCGAGGTGTGCTGCTTTTCTTGATTTTTTTTAATATTAAAAACCCCAGTTTCCAAACAAAGAGACTAAAACTCAGTAAGTCATGATATGAAAGTGGAGTGAGGACCGAAAATAACTCTGTCTGACCTAATATAAACCAGCCACTAACCATCGTTTCCTTTTTGAGCACTTAAGTCTTCAAAGTAATACAGCTATGTGATTGATTTCAAGCTGACTTGAAGGAAGGATGAGGTTTTTAAAGTGAGTAGTACTGAATTTTGGCTGTAAAATGCTATTTCAATTGCAGAAAGTTCTGCTTTTCAGATGCAAACTGTCTCCTCACAAAGATTAAAGTAGAAAAATCTGTGCTTTCACAGGCAACCAAAAAGAAACTTGGAATTAAGTTTTATCACATGTACTTGAGCGTGAAGAAGAAAAACACCAAGCCTCTTGCTTCTGCATTTGTAATGAGTAGCCAACTGTTTTACATGCAAATTCTATAACTTATGAATCATTGTCTGATTTTCTGCTGCTTATTTAGCTTTGCTAATTAGGTCAAGCCAGTTTACCACTAAGACAAGAACTACAGTGTAGCTGTAATCTATAAATCTCTTCAATACAGCTTTGAATAGTACTTATAAATTTAGAAAGCTCTGATTCCTTGTATAAAATGAGTAATACATTATGGTCATGCTTCTCTGAGCAGAAAGCAGACTTTCTGAGAATCCACAACATTTAATTTGGGGACAGGAACATTAATCCTTTTCTCAAGTGAAAACAAAGCAAACATAACAGAAGAGGAACTACTGAACTTCACAGTACTTTACGATCACTCTCAATGCTAATTCTCCCAATGAGGTTTAAGTGGTGTGCCCAGAATGTGTAATTAGGGTAGCAGAGGGGTAGCTTTTTTCTATCACTTCATTACTTTGCATTCACTTCCTCCATTAGCAATACCTAGAAGCAGACCTGACAATTTAATGTCTAGCAACATACTTCTGGAAAAGCACCTCCCCCACTGCCACTAAAATGCTTCTTCTAACACCCACTGCTTCACAAAGACACACTGGCACGAAAGACAGTTGCAAAATTCTTACAAAATTGTGTTTTCCAGTAGGTTAAGAAATTCACAGATTCTTTTTTTTTTTTTAGTGTCAATACTCAGGATGCTTATGAAGGAAACCAATATAGCCTTTACTGATCCAAAGCTAGAAACAGTCTCAAATTATTCTTGCTCTTTTGAGGAGCACAGAATAAAAAGAAAAAGCTCTTGATTTGAAAAATTAAATCAGCATTAGTTTCCACTGTGATATGCCAAGTTTAAAGACTTTAATAGATACTAGTCAGTCATTTGCAGTAGGGGTTTGCAGCTTCTACACTCAACTGTGGAAAAATGTAAATTGCCTAAATTTAAGTCTGCAAGGAAGGCTAGAGCTTTTTATTGAGGTCGTTAACAGGATGATTACATCAGTTACTGCCCTGAAACGTTTTCTGGCTTCTGGGGGTGGGAGAAATCTACAATCAACCAGAATAACTACACCTCCCTGTATAAAATAGAACAGTTCAGTCAAGGTCCTGCTAATCAGACTGACATTCCGCCTTTTAAGGTGGTGGGGTTTAGTCCTGGTTTGTGTGTGTTTGGTGGGGTTTTTAATATAGGACTCTGCCTTCAATCAGGACAATTTTATGCTTCAAACGAAATGCAGCCATTTCCAAAGCTAACAGCTTTTCATTTAAGAAAACTGATCAAGAAAGCTGCAGTGACACCTGCCCTCATAAACAACTAAGCATTTTTCTCCTCCTTGCAAAAAGACACTTTTGATTTCCAGAGTTTTGAACAGGGGCGCCTGCTCTGTTAGACAGAGGTGCTGGACATATTTTTCCCCAGGGCTAACGATCCAACCACCTCATACCAGAACTGAAGGAACAAGAGCTCTGCCACCTTTGGTACCTCACATCTAACCCAGTCACTTCTGCTGTTGGACTTGCCCTGTGCAAAATGGGTGAGAAAATATCACCCACCTGGCAGTTCTTCCCAGTATAACCCAAAGGACATATACATCGGTATGTGCCTGGGCTGTCCACGCAAGAGCCTTTGTTCAAGCAAGGATGTGAATCGCACTCATTAATTTCCACGAGGCAGAAGGGTCCTGTAAACCCCACCGGACACTGGCACGTAAAGGAATTGATTCCATCCACACAAGTACCTCCATTGAAACAGGAGCTGCAAGAGAGTGAGAACAAAGGTGAGCTGAGACAAAATGCAATTAACTCACAGCCAAAACAGCACGTGAACATTACTGAAATGAGAGAAAAACAGATTACGGGATCTTCTGACCACTAGTAAGTTCCTGCTAAAGAAGCCTAAGCCAGATAGCAATTCAAGGGGACTCCAGCTCACCTTCTTTTACCTTGGCAGCCAAAGAAAGTAAAACAAGGTTTCAATGAGTCATTAGTGACGGAGGTAGCTTTATTTAATGAAATCTTCCCAGCTTCAATGTGACCACAAAGAGTATTGTACCAGGTAGGCATGTGGCTGGCTTAAACTGATAAATTCTATACAAATTTTATTACAAATTACAATTGTATTACAAATTATGAGAAACAAAACAATTTGCCTTCTTTTAAAGCTTCAAAGGAGTCACAGGTCTGTTTTCTCAAGGAAAAAGTTCATATAACATGCAAAATATGCATGTTCTTCATTGAAATTATGTGAAAGTATTGGTATTGCTAAATCCCTTCCTCCTCTTCTCATGAGAACCTTAAGTACTTGATTTGTAAAATTACTCATTCATGCCCTGGCAGAATTCAGATCAGAGGAGTTATTGCCCCCCCTCCCCCCCCGCCCCATCCTCCTGATCACAAGGAATTCTGCCAAGTTAGATGTCCTACGGAGAAGTGACTGGGAAAGTCAGGAGAAGTGATGTCTCATGCAAAATTGACTCCTTTTTCCTTCTAAAGAAACGCCTGCCAGGAAACTCCTGCTCCTCTGAAAATAACCCTAGATCAGACTCAAGATAATCAGTCTGAAAAAGTCCACAAAATTACTTCATGCTTGTTATCTGTCTTGTGCACTGTCAAAGGGTACTTCTTCCATGAGAGAAGCCACCGACATCTCCTTGAACTTCCAGTGCAAGTTTTAAGTACCTAAATTCTGACTGTGATTACAGCAGAGATGTCAACATTAACCTCTTTATACGAGATGTTCCTCAGCCTTGTGGGCTGAATTCTGTTTTACAAAAACTGCCGTTGACATTCATGGCAAAGCAAGGAAGAGAAGACAGAGGAACTGTCAATCACTTGGCGTGTTTCACTGAAATCAGGTACCCATCTCCAAAACAAGATGGCACTCTCTCATAGGCAGCTTCTCACACAAGACACGGAAGAATTATTTGAACCAAATTCAAATTAGCCAACCACCACGGCGCTCTTAAGTATATAGCTCAGTAAATTTTAGTTGAGAAGGTGTGACTGGTTTAGCTTGGCAGAGCGTTGAAAATTGCTACATCCTTCATTCGTACCTGCAAGACTGGTTTCTGTCCTGACTGATAACAAAAACAAAAACAGGATGAACCTCAAAACACCCAACATACTTCACTTGATTAAACAACTGTTGTGCAAATTAAACACACCCTCATCAGTGACAGAATCCTGTTCTTAAGCAAAAGATGTTAAAATACCTCCTCCCCCACAAATGCAATTTTATAAAAGATAAGGAAGGTATTTTCTTTGTGTGTAGAAAACACATGAGAATAGCAAGAGTGTTGCATTTAGGCACCTTATGTGTTTCTGGTAACTAGACTAGAATAGACTATTTTGAAATTTTTTTTTTACCATTTCAAGCTTTATTAGAAACTGTTTCCATGAGAATCTGAAGTTACATCAATCCTAACAAAGCTTAAAATAAATACGCAGGCAGATGACGGATACACAGGGTTAATTCTCAAAGAGCTTTTAAAACCACCAAGTGAGCCATTTATATAAGGACCAGTTATTGAGCATCTTAACTCAGTTCCACACCTCCCCCTTAGAATGACCTCAGGTTTTATCTCAACACTGCTAAACCACATCCAGTTTGTGAGCATTAAAAGATCTCTGATGATGAAACCTTTCCAGGACAGAATTTATGGATTTAGCATTCCTCCTCGTTGCTTCTTCATATTATTTGCAGTCAATAACTCAACTCAGGGCTAATTTAATTTTCCTGCCTTTCTGAGAGTTGGCTGTTGCTTCCATTTTTGCAGCTTTTGTATTTCTCAACACAGTAACTGTTCCTAACAATCAATTATTTCTCTTCCCCTATATGATAATGGTCTTATAAAAAGATAAACTATTTATGTTTTAATAAGCTAGCATCTGTTACTGTCTTAATGTTTGTTAAACACTGTCATATTCCTCCTGTACTGGAACTAAGCTTTAACTAATCATGCAAACTGAAGACCAGCTTTGATAGGCGACTATGTTTCAGCTGGTATCCTGCACAATGTAAGCAGGTTTTCATTGCACGAATCACAAGTACGTCTCAGCGACAAAAAGCAGGGAAACAGATCCTCATCCTTAAAAACTGCTTCTGAGTAGGACCAACATCAAGCCTCGAGCACACGCAGTGTGGCTTCTTAGTGCAGCAGCACAGGGAAGTTATCTCACCTCTCAGTGCATTCATCGATGTTGTTCTCACAGTTGGTTCCCTCAAAGCCAGGCTGACACTTGCATGTGTAGCTGTTGACGTAGTGGGTGCACGTGCCTCCATTCCTGCAGGGTTCACTCAAACATTCGTTGGTATCTGTTTGGCATTTATCTCCATGAAAGCCAGGTAGGCAGATGCAAGAGAAAGAGTTTATCCCATCCACACATGAAGCTCCATTTTGGCAGGGATCTAAGATAAAAGTATTACAGTAAGAGTCAAAATGGGTAACAGTCCAAGGCCAAGCCTAGAGTAGTAGCTTTTTGGAAAAAGAAGTCTCACAGAGCCCAGAGTGAGAGAGACTAGTGTGACAAGTTTTTCTGAGCCACTTTATGGAAGAAATAATTGCAAAGCATTATCAATAACAAATTCAGAGGAAGTTGTGGGTCAAGAGCAAGCTTCAGGGCCTAAAGGTTTCTTCTGCTGGGGTTTGTTCAGCCAAAACAAACAAAACCAGACCAAAAGTCTTTTGGTTTAAAATTAAAAACTCTGCTTTTTTGATAAATGCCTCTGAGAAAGACGATACAAACAGCACAGCAACTGCTTCTTCTTCCTTATCATGTCTTATGAATAAGACAACTCGGACCATTCTCTCTTTTCCAGACACTGCTCAACCCACAAAAGAACTTGCGTGCTTCATTTTAAGCATGAAAGTCAAATCAAATGTGTATGTGCAAATTAGTGTATATATATGAGTACTTATGCGTTACTGAGCACTTACCATTTTTCCCAGTATCAAAGGCTGACTGGGGAAAGGCTCTCAGAAAACCTCACAAATTCATACACAACCTTGGATTCTCCTCACCTTGGCATTTCTTGACATATTCTTTATCCCTACCATGATCTTGCTACTTGTGTAGAATTTTTTGATATAAGCCCCATCCCCCCCCGTATTCTCTCTACTTCCACAAGTACCGATCTGCCTGAAGAGCTCTGCCATTCAGTAGTTTCTTCCTGCTTTGCTCCTTCCACTTTTGGATTTAAGACCCACATTCCTCGGTTGGATACTGCCTCTGAAGCCAGTTTCCTTTTCTACTCTGCATTCCCTAGACCAAAAGCCTACGTATATGAAGGCAGGGAGGGAAGCTGGGAGGAGGGAGGAAAAGGGGAGACAGGAAGGGGGATGAAAAAAGGTTACGGAGCAGGTCTTCTTGGATCTGTGACTATCTTTAAGTCCTACTAAAATACAAACTTTAAAATGCAAATAGACTCCACCAAAAATTTGCAGTTCAGCACAAGTACAAGATCATTCTGTTCACTGGTAAATGAAGAACACAGATGTGAAAGGTAATTAAAACTCATTTATTGACTGAGAAATATGCTCACGTGATAAAAAACTGTCTTATAAGAGACACACCTGCATCCATTTAAAGGTCATCTGACTACTGCACAGAAAAAGCGCATTCACAGAGAGACCCCTGGCAGCTATAAAATGTTGTGTCTATGGCAGCCAGCCATTTATGACTTGAAGCCAAAATCTGAGCATTAATTTTCTGTGCCGCACATTTACTGACAGAAAAAGGAGACTCAAGTATCAACTTTTCAATAAGTTCTTGTTGTTGGAGGGTTTGTTTGCTTCATAGATTAAAGACATTTGGCTGAGGCCATGGAAGGTTTTTATTATGCTAAATGAAATCAGCTGTAGCAGTAAAGTCAAATTCTTCTTCAACCTCATGGGTGTGCTGCCTTACAGACAACACGGGATGAATCTCACAGCTCTCCGAACTCTCAGGAACAGAGAGAGATTTCCCAGCTGTTCAAGTGAGAAAGATGAACACTTGGAAAACGTTTTTATGTTGGGACACCCACGTAAAAACTAACAGGACAAGCAATAATTTGATTGGCTTTGGTAAGCAAAGCTCTGGGGTAATGCACCAACGTGACTTTTTTTGTACTGTACCTGTTTGCTTAGAAAGAGGCCCTCAAAAGCTCAGGCTGAGCCAGATGTCTTAGAAGTTCTTTCAACAGTGCTGCTTTGGGGTCTCCCATGATAAGTTTTGCTAATAGACTTGTTTGGATCTTTCTCTACAGCAGTCACAAATTTAAATTTTTTTCAATGCAAAACACAACTCTCTAAATTCATACCTAAAGTCTTTAAGATTTTGGGTTAAGTTATTCTAATAAAAAACCCAGAGGTTTGGGGATTTTTGGTGGGGTTTTTGTGTTTTGGGTTTTTTTTAAGAAGATCCAGCCAATAAAAAAATTACAACATTGTGACCTCCTCCAGGGTTTGATAGATCACTTTTCAAATAGTAATAGATGAGCTTTTAAACACATGACACTGATGAAGAGACTTTGATTTTATCTGACCATGATACAGAATATGCCCAGCAAGAAAAAGAAGTTACTATGTATTTGGTTTCCCTTGTAAACAGCATTGTCAAGGGCAGGAAATTAACATTTGCTTTCTTGTAATTTAAACAATTTCAGTACTCATCAGTGTACCAGCTATCCTCCTGCAACTGATACTTATTCCGGAACAGAGTGCCTTCCTGCTGCTTAATTTGCTTTCAAATATGGATTAACTGGAACAGCAACAGGACCCACTCTTTCCAGAATATTAATGTCAGACAGAGACATTTCAGGAAAGACTATCTCCCAGATTCCCACCACACCTCAACCAAACTTAACATTGAAATACAGGTAAGCCCTGCAGTGTTATTTTAAGTTGGTGTATTAAAATTTCAGGCAAACATAATTCTTCATTTAACAGTACTCCTTATTAAAGTATGTAAAATCTAAGGATCTTTTCAAGTTAAGAATCTGGGAACAACTCTTGCTATCAGTCAGAACACTGTAGTGCATTTCTAGCAGCTGAACGTGATAGATTTTGATTGCCTCAAACATGTAAGTCTTACAAAGCTGAGGTCTGGGGTTTTTTTCTCTTTGGTAAGAGATTACAAAAGAACTTTCAGTATCTGTCAAATAGCAGTCATCAATAGTACAGCAAAATTATTTCTAGGAAAAACTGGAAAACACAGAGCAATCTGCTGATACTCACTTGAAAGGCAGTCATCAATGTTACTGTCACAGTCTCCTCCAGTGAAGCCTGGCCGACATTCACACAGGTAACTGCCTTGAATATTATGGCACAAAGCATGATTTTTGCAGGGCTTTGAGAGACATTCATCAATATCCACTGTACATCTCTCCCCTGAAATAAGGAGAGTCCAGAAGTAAGACCCCTCATAAGGCAACAGTCAAAAGGCTCAGTGCCAATACTGCTCAGTACTGAAAGTACGGTATGTTCCCCATCGCATTACCTTCCCAGCCAGGGGCACATTGGCAGGTGTAGCCTTCAGAGTCAGGAGATTCTTGGCAAATTCCTGAGTTCTCACAAGGATCAGGGGAACAAGGAGCAACCACTACCTGGCAGTTCACACCTAGAGAGCAGAAGGGGAAAAACCAGGAGAGTATGCTGCTAAGAGCTTGGTGCTTCTTGGAAGAATGAATGAAGATAATAAAGATATATAAAAATAATAAAGATAATCACTTGCGTGATTATCCTACACAACAGTGGACACCATTTCCATATTTGAAAAATCTCAGCAGAAGGAAAAGGTGATGAGAGCACTCCTCATGGGCTCAGTGGGTACAAGCTGACAGTAGCCATGGCAATTCTGAGTTTAACATCCCTTCAATTCCCAGTGCATTTACATATCTCGGTCTGACTTTCTTACAAAGAAAATTAAGCTGAGCTGCCACCAGGACATTTCTTAATGAGTCCAAACAAGACTTAGATACAGTCTTACTAAGTATTCTACTACTGTACCATGTCTACATGAACTGACTGTAATTAACTTGATACAACCATGGCATTTCCCCTCTTGATTCCTGTTTCCATGAAGTTTAGTGAAAAGATTAAAATGGCACCAAGGTTACAATGAAGTAGAAAGGAAAAAGAGATCAGAAACTTCTCTCTGAATTTTCACCTTTGAATCCTTTCCTACAGGTACATCTATATCCATTCAACAGATCCTCACAAGTTCCTCCGTTCTGGCATGGGTTTGATTTACATTCGTTCCCTTCTGTTGAACAGTAATCTCCTATCCAGCCTGGGTCGCAGACACACTTGTACCTTTAAAGGCAAAAACAGCAGTAATTTTAGAGCATTCTGAAAAAAGTCCTCTACCAGTTTCTCCTGCAGATTAGTTTTGGACAGAAAACCGGAAAACTTCTTTTTTAGGAGAACTTTAAGTTACATTTAGATTGCTTACTCCAGCCGTACAGTTTTGAAAATACTGAAAATAAACCCTCCCTTAAAACCACACTTCCCTCCGTTAGAGCTTTCACAAAGCACTCAGTCAACCAGCAATGTTTCTGCTTTGATAAGACCATCTCAACACATTTAAACAAAGACAGAAAAAAAAAAAAAAGATTAAAAAAAATATAGAGGAGAACAATAGATTCCAAAGATAACTAGACTGATTTAGTACAAAGTAGTGGTTACAAATGAAAACATTTGGCTGGGAGCAGGGGCAATCTTCCCCATCATGTTTCAAAACCTGATGCAGAGCAGCACTCCACCCATATGACATAGAACCAAGGACTTGGTGAATCACCCTGGACGCAGGCCACACAGTATAGACACTGGCCTCCCTCCCCGACATGCAAACAAGGCTTCTTTTATCTGGCACCGAGCATAAGGTGTACATGAGCATAAATACGAATGCAGGTGACAGACGATAGACAAGATGAACCAAAACATTTGTTTTCCAAGCTTATACGGAGGCTGAATTAGCAATAAAGACAGCCTTCCTGTCAGCTCCAGTGGAAGTGCTGAATCCTGCCCTACGAGCTACCCGCAGTGGTAAATTGCTGCCTTGCCCAAGCACTGACTACACTTTCCCGGACACAGCACACATCTGGGAGGCACTGCTATTCCACCTACAGTTGGGAAACACAAGCCCTACCTCCCCAAACCTGTTGACTCGACAGGCCCTGCTCTCCCAGACATCATTACCAAAAAGAGATCTGATTCAAGGCTCCTGAAATCACCATCTGGTCTTCCTGGATGGGAAGATTCAGAAGCAACTACTGCCATCAAAATAGGCAGAGCGCGCTTTCCCTTTTTTCTCTCAGGCTTGCAATAGTGTGACTAAAGCTGATGAAATCTCAGCCTTGCATGAACTGTTCTAAGCCAAATACTTCTGTCTCCTAGTGTCAAAAGTTGTCTGACTGTTCCTTAATACAGAGTGTTTCAGTTGCAAGAACAGCACTAGCCAACAAAGATAGTCTCCACGCTCATCGTTTTAGAGTTTGACGGAATAGGTAGCTGCTGCTCCCCAAAGATTCAATTTGGAACCATTTCTTTATTTTAATTGCATTCACTCTACTCACTTGAATTGCCAAACCCTCCCTTTAGACGGTGGCAGTCCACCCTGTACTACATGCCCATGCAAAGACAGCCAAGAAAGAACACAATGCAGGACAGACGAACCTATGTTGAAACAGCGCAGACCGCAGCTGGTGAGTAAAAGGTCTATACCTCACTGTGATTATGTCATAGGCAGCAGATAAGTCTGGATCCTAATCTGAGAAATTAGAGAAAAATCAGAAACTTCAAGTCAAGATGGAATTTCGAGCAAAGCAAAAAAAAAAAAGTATAGAAGACAGCAGATAAGTTCAATGTTACAATAAGTACTTACCCGCTAGTAATATGTGTGCAGTTGCCATGTACACAGGGATTACTAAGACAGCCATCTGCCTGTGACTGACAGTGAGGATGATGGTAACCTTCAGGACATACACACCGAAAGCCATTGACTTCATTTATACATGTTCCACCATTGTGACATGGGTTGGACGTGCATTCATCAATGTCCACGTTACAACGCGGGCCTAGGAAAAAGCCACAATACTTATTAAGTAGTATTTCTTTAAGAATATTTTCTTTGCATGTCTGCGAGAACATACATTGAGACACAACTCAGTAAAGCCAATGCAGCGGGACAGCTCTTGCATGCTTCCGTGCTTTAACTGAAGAGAAGCATTTTTGAAAGATGCAGCACTTTTCTGCGTCTGGAAAACAGCACTTACACTGAACAAGTGTTTACAAACCACACAAGAATCTCAACAGAATTCCACTGAAAATTACTGGTTAATATTCATTAGGAAGACAAAAATCACTCAGTTGTATCATGCTTGGAACAAACCTCTTGAGCTTCACTTGTCATAGCCCTGCTCTTCTGCTTTGAAAGTACCTACCCTTTGAACAACCAATACTGCCATACTGTCTGCAGTAAATATAGTTCTTGTGGTTTATTGCGCAAAAGGGACTCTAAAAAACACCATTTCCTGGTTTGCCTGCCTCTGATTACGACTGCAAGATCCTTGAAGTAGTGACCGTAAGATCTTGTGAGGCTGGAAAGCTAAACAAAGTGAATGTTGCAGTAAGTTGAAAGCATTTTTAACATAAGGAAAGGACTAAGTAATGAGATCCCATGCAAGTTAGCTCTTTAAATACTGGAATATGCCAATTCATCATATTACTGAATTATTTTAAATGGCATTAACAGTAGGAAGTCTAGAAGGATAACAAATATGGTATGCCAGCAACAAAGACGACCGAAAGGCAAGAGTGATCAAGATGATGCCTCTTCCTGTTCTGGGGACTAAAGAGTACCACCATGCCAGAGCCAAAGGAAGGAAGGAACATCAGAACTTTAGAAAGATGCCAAGAGAAAAGCACAAGACACATGAAATCTCTTAGTGCTACTTCTAATGAATTTCAGATCAATTCTAATTAGAATCATTCAGTAAAAAACAGTAACAAACATGATGAGAAAACAGTTATAAACAGTACCAACTGCCTTACAACAATTATTTTATGAGCGCATTACCCTACGTGGCTCAAAACATAGTAAGTCCATTATAAACCATGCTGAGATGTGCTTTAGTCATCAGAAATAGTCCTGATGTAGACCTACAATTCTAAGCATGGATCCAAAAGTGTCTAAAAACAACTTTTTTTCAGCCCTACTTTTACTGTATTAGGTAAGTCTTTGTAATTTAAAAAGGAAACAGAACAGACCACACTATGAAAGAGAAGTCCTGAAAAAAGCAGGTTATTCAGTTGGAGGCTTCAAAGTGGAGAGCAGCTCATTAGAACACTGAGTTAATGCTTTCCTGTACAGAAAGAGAAATCCTTGTTCACGGTCAAAGCCCATGGCGCTGTCTAATCAAACACCTCTCTATATTGTCCACAATCTCTGTCCCTGGAAAGAAGCTGTAAATAATAAACTGAAGTCACATGGGTTTATTTGTTACAAAACCAAGAACCATGAATTGGACGTAATTACCTAACAAGAATGGCATTTCACAGCACAGATTAGGCCATTTTTCTGCTTGGTAGAACTTGCTGTAATGTAAGATGCTGAGATTCAAAGATTAGAAGGATTTACCGAGATACTAAATCCCTTGCACTCAGTACACAAGAACAGCTTCCTTAGCTAACCGGATAACTATCTTAAAAACAACACAAAGCTATCAGGTAGCTGACTTTACCTGTATATCCAGGTTTGCAAGCACAATTGTAGCGATTAATGCCATCAATACAGTCCCCATGAATGCATGGGTTACTTGCACAGTCATCAAAGTTATTTTCACAGTTCACTCCTGAAAAAAAAAGTTAGAGGAATAAGGAGGCCAAATCTGACAAGGAAGACAACAAAACCATTTCCCAGCAATAGCCAAATCAAGAATCCCACCTTGCTTCAAAGTTACATGTGCATTGGTGCAACTTCAACAGGTGATGATGCAGAAGCACTGTGATACCAAGAAACGTCACCTGGGTGCTGACTGAATATGACCCTGAACTTGTGCTAAATGTTTAAACAAAAGAATAAACTATTTTGAACACCATGCCTATTTTTTTCTGCATGCTTGAATTTTGGGAGCAAAGAAGAGATAAACTCTTCCAAGACCAGTTGCAGTACCAGTAAGGGTTAGGCAATCCTCGCAACACAGCAAAAGTCAGCAAGGAAAAGTAATGTGAAAATCATACTCTGATACCATAAGCTTATCTCCATCTGCAAATTTAGCACACATAAGAAATAATTAAATGCCTGAATTCTGTGAGAATCCAATCTTTCCATGTGTGCTTTATGTACCTGAAGTGCCCAGCAAACAGTTGCACTGGTAGCCATTAACCAAGTCAATGCAGCGGCCTTGATGGAGGCAAGGATTGCTGTGGCATTCATCTATCTGCTCGCTGCATATGGCACCCATGTAGCCAGGATTGCATATACAGGTGTAGGAATCGATTCCGTCTTGACATTGCCCATGGTGGCAAGGATCGGGATCACAGTTGTTGATATTCTCCTCACACAGAAGGCCAGTAAAACCTAAGGAAAAATGATGAACAGGAGTAAATAAGACATTAACTGGTATGATGCTGCAGTGAATATAACGCAAATATAGAAAGAATCATATTAAGAATCAGCAAAGTGGCAGAGAGCACAAAGGGTGACTGGGCATCTCAACCGCTGCCCATTTTCCAGCCCTGGAAAACAACGCTCGTCCACTGCTCACAGCATTACAGAACATCATCTTACATGGAGAATCCTGCCATTGGAAGTTGTTGCCTTCAGTTTACTCAGAACAGCAGCAATGAGAGGAAACACGTAAATCTCCATGAGAAATATTTACTCACGTTAGTATAAACTACCTGAAGGCACCCTCCTGTCTTTATCTCCTCCACACAATTCCGGGGGTTAGACTTTTTAGTATGAGAAATTACTGCAAAGATGCTGCAGAAACCTTCCCAAGGGAACTCCCTTGCCTCATGTCAAAGCTTCTGCAGCTCTGCTTATTAAAAAGTTTCTTCCCTCTCTCATTGGGAAACCTTTCAGTAACTCCAATCAAGCACCAACTGCAAATTTATGAAAGACCGCATGCAACCTCTTCAGTTAGGAGCAATGAAACAAGCAGCAATTTGGCCTGTTTCATTCTGCTTCAGCTGGGAAACATCCTGAGCAACAGAGAAAGACAGAATCTATTCACCAGAAGCACTCAAGCAACGGTTTGGGAAGCTCAGAGCAGCAAACAGCTCCCTCAAGAGCTTCATTTTCCATGATGGAGCAGAGCTATATGAAGCAGGGACACTTCAAAATAAATGGCTTTCAGAGATGAGGTTTTGGAGCAACAGCTCACACTGCCTTCCAGCAGCTGGAGATTAGGAAGATATAACTTCAAATTTGAAACACCAACTGGAGACTGATACAAACCAAGCTGCAGGGAATTTCAACAGCTGAAGAGTGATTCTCACCTGAGTATTATAAGTGGATAACAGGCTCCCCATTTTTCATACAGGTTTGTGGTTATTTCTCTGGTCAAACATACCAGGTGACGGCTAACATTTCCAAGTTCTGCGAACGTATGCATGGATGAATGGGTGTGGAAGTAGGTGGGGAGAGGGAAGGGAAGCTAGTTAGAGAGATGGATATAAAAAGATGTTAGGGAAGGAAGAAAAACAAACCGATAAAAGGACAAACAGTGGCAAAAAAAAAAAAAAGACAGAGGCAAAAAGGAAAGACCTAAGACAACTCAAGAAAAGAAAAGCCATGATCTACCACTGGGAAGGAGAAGTGGAATAATGCCAGAAGGGAAAGAAAAGACAAAAAGCAAGCAGTAAATAGAGCTATCTGTACAGCATTTGGCCAAACATTTTGCAGTTTTCAATCACTTTGGCAGCTGGTGATTACCATTCAGGGAACACATATCACTCATAATATGAGATTAATAGAGCAAGAACATACTCAAACATTATTTTCCAGTAACTGATCTGCCCCAATGATGAATTCTACATTTCAGTCTTACAGAAGGCTGTCAATATTAAATATATTGCTTAGCATACATTTGTTCAAAAAATTATTACCTCACCTCCTATTGTAGCTCAACCGAACCACTTAAAGATGAGATACGTCTCCATCTTTTAACTGAACATACCTCACTGAGATATGATTTCCCCCTTTGCAGACAAGAGTTAGACTAGAAGAAAACCCACTTGAATATAGAACATAAGAATCCCTCAGACAGGATGGAAAAAAGCCCTAGTACAGAGTCCTCCTTCCATTTTCAGCCAAAGTACTAACCAAGGACTTTACTAAGAGCTGCTGCTTCAGTAACACATTTGGTTGCTTTCAGCCTGTTCCTTGAAAATGCTCCATGTATCATGTGCCTTCATGGAAGCAACAATCTTCCCTCCTCATCTGGGAAACCTAGGATCTCTGTACTCAGGTGGTTCCAGCAGTTTAGTGCCCAAATTCAGAACAGGCTTTTCAAGGCACAGCTCTCCGCATTGTCCTCCACTACACAACCCCAAACCCTCGTAGGCCCGATAAGCTCTGCACTCTTGGTGAATGAAAGCAACCAGACCACACACCAGCTTGAGAAAGACTTTCTAGGATAGTTTCCAAGTTTGGAGAAGATTTGAGCTTGCTCTTCTTTTTTTTGCAAGTCTCAGCTTATTCTGTCACATGCAGTAATCAAAAGGAGAATTCTGACAACAATAATTCTTCCTCTCCTGGTTAGAACTACTGCATTCCCCTACTTCCAAAAAATTCATTGTTTCTTCAGGCAATTTGGTGAAGGGGAAGAGGGGAGTGTGAAAATACCAGGGAGGAATTTTTAGGCTAATCTCTACTATATGCTGTACAGCGCAGAATAAATTACTGTATTTGAATTTTCATTAACAATTTGATTGTTGGGAATGATTCAAAATGAGAAAAATTGCACATAAGTCTAGCCAACATCAGCACATTTCTGGCACAAAGGTAGCTCCAGGAATTGTTCAGCCTCTTCCCTAATGGAAGAGCTAAAGCCAAGGCATTCCACGCCTGAATCTGCATCACGAGCAATCCATCAGGCACCATTAACCGAAAGCAACAAAAAGTCATTCCTTACTGAGAATTAGAGTGTAACAGCTCTGAACTGCCCATTCCCACTTATTTGGCCAGATGTAAAAATTAAGATATATCTACATCACTCCTAGAGGTCTAAAGATAAGAAAATCCCATAATTAAACCTGACGCTTCTAAATGTGTAATTAACCAAGCGGTAAAGGAATTTAGTGCATTCAAAAAACCCACTTCAGTTCCATCCACAGCTCTGTCAAAACTTCTGTATGATGCTTGACAAATCATTTTAACTACATTCTGGCAGGCAGCTGCTCTGTGGTATTTCTTCCAGTGGACACAATTTTTACTGCATTTCAATCTTCCCCTTTTGGCATTAAATAGCCTGACACAACAGAAATCAGAATACACCGTAGTACTGCTCTGTCCATCTCCTGTTCTTCAACTGTATACTACATAATCCGACTCGGAAGAAACAAAGGTAAGCCACAGACTAAAGGCTTCACACTGCTGTTTTCCCACTTGTGGATTCTATAGTCAATATGGAAGAACCTGTCACCTTCTGGGAAGCAAGAGATGGGGCTGAAAGAGGGAGGTCAGAACTCCCATCAATTGTAAACTTCAATCACTGTCACAAGTGAAAGGCTTTCTGTACTTAAATACTATTCTTTGCCGCAAAGGAGTAGACAAAACTTCGCAACAAACAAGCAGCATTTCAGGGAAAGAAAGAACACTGACGCTTCTTTGACCACCCCTTAACGTATTTAGGTGACATGCGATCTCCAGCCCAGGGGCTCTGAACACAAGACTAACCTGTGGCACACTGACACTCATAGCCATTGGGATGGTCAATGCATTTGGCTCCATTGAGACATGGTGTGCTGGAGCAGTCATCTATATCAATCTGACACACGGCACCGCTGAATCCTGAAAGGCAAAGAAAGATATGAAAATCCAGAAGTAATTTGAAGTCATTAATCTGAACAGCTGCACTATCAGGAATTATTTATTAGCAAATCCTTAAAACCACCCAAATATAAGCTCACTAAATCTAAACTCAATTGCATCATTAAGCACACGCACCACACCCTAGGTGCATTGATTCCTCATCCAAACCACCAGCCAAAACATAGTTTCTATCTTCCAGGTCGAAGGAGCCTCAGCTTGAAAACTGAGATGGACAAGTCAAACAGAAATAAAGCAGATGAAGGAAATGTATGTTTGTCTATACAACTGAGAGGCCACCAATAAAAACTTTCAAGTAATCAAAGCAAGTAACTTCAAATGAAACAATAATGCATACATCACTAGAGTCTTCAGACTAGAATTACTACAGCAGTGTGGAATGTAGTACAATACAGCAGTGCAGCTTCAATACACTTTTTGAAATAGTTAACGAACTATCAACAGGTTGTGGCAGATGATGCAGATCCTTAGGCACTTCAGAGAAAAAAAAAAAAAAACAAACCACAAAACAAAACACCAAAACTCCAGGAATGTTTCTTGGAGGAAAGAACCAAAGGAGGAGCCAGAACATTGTTAGTCAATAAGAAGGGATGCAGAGCAGGCTTTTGTAAAGTATATTCTGAACTTGAAACTTTTTGTGAGCCATCAGAAAAACAAGTGACATTTACCCTATACAGCTAACATTGATCCCTCAGCTCAGCATTTATCCTTCTTTTCTAAAGTGGAGACCCGACCCACCTCCCTCCTTATGCAAGCAACAAACAAATCCAAAAAACGCTTCTGCCTAAAAACCTCAGAAAGACAAAAAGCATGCAGAGGCTCTGATTTTTCAAATGTGTTTAGAATTACTCATCTATATCTCACTGTGATATCCACAACAACAGAAGTTCACGCTGCCAACTACCCTTTAAGGTGAGACGTCCAACTGTAAGTTTCTCTACACTTATATTCAGTTACACGCACAATCCTACTGCAACCAATACACATCTAGTCTTATTTACCAGTGATTGTAACTCACTCATTCATACAGGTGCTGCAGTAAGACAACAGAAACTCAAAAGAAACACACCACTGGCAATCTCTCACGGGTTATCTATGCAGTTCTTGGTAAGGTGAAGCAGGAAAAGCTTCCAGAAATTAAATACTGACCAGGAGGACAGACACAGAGGAAGCGGTTGACTTTATCAAGGCACTCTCCGTTGTTCACACAGGGATTACTTAGACATTCATCAATATCTTCTTCACAGTGAACACCTTTAAAACCTGTTTGAAAAAAAAAAGAAAAAGAAAAAAAAAATGTAGTAAGAGGTGACTGAAGGCCTTAGAAAGTGTCCTTGAGAGCGTAACTGCCTCTTATACCAGCGCTGAAAGTCTAACCTTAAGTTTCACTAAGTTTGCAGTTTGGACAGAACCTACGAGGTACGAATATATACCAGAGGTTAAACAGGGATCCTGAATGTGTATTTTTCACCATTTCTGAACATACTCAATCAGTGGTTACAGGAGAAGTTTGTGCTGAATTCACATTTAGTGTTTTCTTCCACTTGATGTGAAGGGGTTGTTTTAACACTTGGGAAGATATCAATGTATTTGGGTATGCACCAATACAAGGTAAAAGGTAAAGAAACGAACACAGCAGATAATTTTAGCTCAAGGCTTTTTAGCTAATGACAGAGTAAAAGAAAAACATTAAGAAGGGTGAAATACTTGGGACTAGAGTTCCACCTTTCAAAACAGATTAGCTATTAATTAAAACTCATTCCATTTTTCATGGTATCAGCTGATCACCTGCAGGGGTCACAATTCTTTCATTATATTTTATAAGACTGTGCAACCTGTGCACTTTTTTTTTTTTTTTACCACTTTCTGTCAAAAAGCAGAATAGCTGACTGCATAGCTCATTGGTATGCTAGACATGTATATTTTACATGACTTCAATCAAGTAACTTTTTTTGCAGCTATTTCCTCAGGTCAATGGGAGCTTGCATTGTTTGGAGTATTTTAAGCAGAGAAAAAAACTAAACACTATTATATCCAGACTCATCATATACATATCTCAAAACTCAGTCACTCTTTTAAAGTTTGCACCTGCTTTGCTTTCACAAACATTAAGTTTCGGCACATGGTATATACATTACCAGGTATAGTAACAAATGTGTTCAAGCCCATAACGCTAACCTCCTTTGGTGATGTACAGATTGGTTTCTTTCTCAGTCCTCTAATTGTTTTCTCCCTCCCCCCGCACAAGTGCCAAGTCCTCCTGGCTGCTGCTGCCGCAGCAAGCTCTCTCTCACCATTTCATTTAGCCTCACCCCTTTGCAATTTTGTGTTCCACCTCAGCAGAGCTGGCAACTCTCCCTCTGCTCTGCCTTCTGAAACTTCTCTAGCTGGAAATCCTGTCTTTGTCAGAAACTCCCCTCACCTGGCATACAGAGACATGTGAATCCTCCGATTTTATCCAGGCAGGTGGCATCGTTTTGGCATGGGTTCGAATGGCATTCGTTGATGTCCATTTCGCAGCGAGGTCCTGTGTAGCCCTTCAAACATTCACAGTGGAAAGAGCCTTCTGTATTTACGCATTTCCCAGCATGTTCACATGGATTGCTGTTTGCTGCAAGAAAAATACATACATGCATGTGTCAGAACCTCTCCTCGTAGCAGGAAAGCCACAGCATTCTTTATTAGTTATGGTCTTTTCCAGTGGTCATTCCTTTTTGGCAAGTAATACGGGGGACTGTTCATCCTTCTGGGGAAAGCCTACTGTGATTCGAGAAAATGTGGCAGTTACTTGCCTCTCAGAGGCAAAAAGAAAGATTGCTGTCATTACCGATGGACCACAGGAGCAACTCTGGTCTGTATTACTAATGACAGTTCTTAAGAGGAGAATGTGAAGTCTCAGGGATTAGAGAATTAATGATGCTTTCAAGGTCTAATCTCTAGATCACCTTTCACATTTACTTCATTCCTGAGACTGACAAGATGCCACCACAGCCACAAAACAAACTAGTCCTTTGTGTGGTTCCAAAAAGGAACGGCACTCCTGTCCAAGGCAGACTGAGGAATGAAATTCAAAGAACTGTTTCTTTCCAACACTCCCGTGAGTGCTGGTTAGGTATTACCTTCATGTGTCATGCTCTAGAAGCACGAACTAGCACTCACAAAACTATAAGCAAGCCTGTGAGAGTTAAGCTAATCCCCAAAACAACACAACATCATGATATCAGAGAACTACAGCTTTAAAAGCCCAAAAGCTCTTCGCCCCAAGTCTCACACAGGATTTAAAACTCATCTAAAGACACTGACACAGAAGGGGGAGAGCAGGAAAAGGAGTCACACTTATGCTGAGAAGCTACAACAAAATGCATATTCTTACCCCTCTGGTAGTTCATAAGGCAAATGACCCAACTCCCTGTTCACATGCTCACAAACAGCAAATAGAAACTCACCCATTGCACATTCGTCCACATCCTCAGTGCAGTCTGCTCCCTTATGGCCTTGAGGGCAGGTGCAGATATAGTGTCCATTCACAGGATTGGTATCACACAGAGCACCCTTCTGGCATGGATTGCTAACACACGCATCATCCAAGTGGCACAGAAGACCTAGAGAAGCATCCGAGTTTATTCAAAGAAGTGAGAGATAGCAGTCAGGCTGTATGTTACAGAACCAAATCCTCTGTCCTGATATTTCAACCAGAGACTCCCACAGCCAGAAACTTGAGCAATATTGTATAGGCTTCAACCCATGAAATCCCTGTGGTAGTCTATTACACGCTTATAAAACATTATATGTAAATATAGATTCTATGACTTCAGAGGTGTCTCCAGGATTTCTGGAGTGGTGCAAGGGCTTACCATTACCAAAATCTCTTCCTTGGAGCAGTTAACTAGCTCTTCTCTCTAACCAGCATGATAATTTTTCTGACAGATGAAAACACAGGTGCATATGAAGCTCACTTTCTTAATTCAGCTATGCTAATCACTTGTATTTCCGAGTAGCAGTTAAGAGACCTTCACGTTTTTACCTACCCTACAACAGCAAGTTTTCCACTGTGCCAGTAAGGGCATCCTCACTCATGCAAAAATATCTAAGTTTGCCTTCTAGATTTCTAAGTACAATTACTGTAAGCGGCAGAGAGCAAATCACCCTCATATATAACTTCTCAGGCATATAGAGATCCCTAAGTGCTCAAAAAAGATCGGCCTTCCTTGCGATCTAAACTGTAATAAGTTTGTCTTCCAACCTAATACAAATACTTCTTTGTCCCAAGCTACAGAGGTTTAAAAGGTCTTTGCTTGCTGACAGCACATGTTTCCTTTTGTTCTTCCAGGTTTGCTTACAAAGTGTAAAATAAACACATATGCTTCAGGAAGTATTTTCTACTAAGTGCCAGACCTACGCAAGTTTTCTGTCCTTACCTGCCTTTCCTTCTGGACAAATGCATGAAAAAGAAGCCACTCGATCGATGCAAGTAGATCCATTAGCACAGGAGGCAGTGAAGCAATCATCAATGTTCTTACTGCAGTCATCCCCGCTCCAACCATTGACACAGACACATGCGTAGCCACCGTTGTGGTTGGTGCAGGTACCTCCATTCTGACAAGCGTTGGGCTGGAGCTGACATTCATCAACGTCTTCAGTGCAAAACTGGCCTGGTGCACAGACAGAAACATGTTTAATACAAGTTCAGACACTCAGACATAAGAAGATTCTTGCACGGACAACATAACTAAAGGAAACATGGTAGTCCAATGTGATTGCCACTTCTTATTTCTAGGACATTCGAGCCCAAGAACTTCCAACAACACAGTTGTCAAATTAGGCAAAGACAACTAGCATCCCTAAATGACCCCAAAGTAGGGGCTGACCTGCAAATAACTTTAAAAAGGCACCGTGTGAGAGCCAGCAGGCAGCCTGAAGCACACAGAGACACATCTACGAGGACATGAGCAGCAGAAAGAATTAGGTCTGCCTGCAGAACAGCCAGAGGGACTGAGAGAAGATGGCCTCACAAAAAAATCTTGGCTAAAACAGCATCAACAGGCCAGCAGCAAAGTAACTCTTGTCAGGAGAACTTAATTCTTTCCTATATGATTATGCAATGAATATTACTTGATGAGGAAGAATAGAATTCTTGAGACTCTTCTACCTAAAACACTTGTTTTCCTTCCCCCAGGTATTTCCACAGACAACCACAAACAGTTGGGGTTTTCTTGGTGGTTGTTTTTTGGTTGAGTTTTTGTCTGTTTGTTTTTGGTGGTTTTTTTAGAGACAAAATAAATATTCTAATAAAATGCTTTAATGACTGGAGATAGTGAAGGAGAGAAAACAAATATACACTGTTTCAGGAAGTTTTAAGGAAAAGGACAACTGAACCACTAAGTATGAAATCAAGTTTCAAAGGATACTGAATTTCAGAGTCACTTCTATAGGAAGCTCTGCAATTCACATTTACTAAAGTATTTATTTATCTAAATCCATCTTGCTTTGACATCAAGATCCGGAGGACCTACCACTTGCATCAATATTTTCTTTTAACACTGACTCATCTTCTCTGATTAAAGTTGCACAGTTTACTTTTAGGCTGAAATTGTTTATCTTACGTTTCAAGTAATTCATTCTTATTTTGAGTTTCTTGAACAGATAAAACCTAATGGCTAAGCACCAGCTAATTTCTTCCCAGGCTGGCATACGAGTGCACGTGTGCAACCATGGAGTACTTGTACAGTCCACAGTCTTTTTGATAGAGTATTTCTCCCCCTTCTGTTACGTTAAGAATTCTTTAGCACAGAAAGCTTTCTTTTTTTTTTTTTTTTTTTACACTTCCTTATAACTTGCTTTTACCACCCTTCCTAAAATGTTGATATGATGTATGTTCACCAAAAGACTGCCCTTTATCAGAAAATAAGATCAGATTTGTTTGATGTGACCTCCCTCCCTCTGCTTGCAGCAGATTTCCATTATTTGGGTCAAGTAAGTAACTGTGTTGCTACCACCAAGATCTTCCAATTTGTCATCCCCAGCTACTGTATCAGCTGCACACTTACGTTTGCCTGGAACTCCCCCCCGTATTCCAAGAATAAGACATTCAAGAGCAGGCCACAGATCTTCCCTGCCAATTCACCAGGGCCTCAGTTTATTCAGGTTTGCCAATTTCAAAATACTTATTAGATGTTGCTTAACAGTCGCCTTGTTTATTAATGGCCCAGAAATTATGATGCAAGTGCACATACACACACCTTCCTCCAATACACAAAACCAAAACATTTATTGTTGGCAGGAATATAGAGTGTTCAGTCTTAACCATCTCCATCTACTATACTCAAGCCACGATTCCTTTTGTTTTCTAAGTACTTAAATAAATCTTAGCCTTTGATCCTCTGAGATCTGGATTTTTTTTTCCCCTTAGTGGCAAAGAAATAAAATTATTAAATTTAAAAAAAAAAAAAAGAAGTTGCACAACTGACTTTGTTGTCTGCCTGTGTTCCTTCCTCCAGCAAGACTATTTCAAAAAAGATTTTATCACTTGAAAAAAATACAATTTTAGCAGCAATAATAATTACAATAGTTTTCAGAATTAATCCTCAGTTCCCAGTTTACTTAGTAAAACAGTTGGGGGGAAATCTAACACTTCATATTGTTATCTGCAAAACACAGCTCTCTACATTACGAAAAAACAAACTCATGTACTTGTCATAACAGAAGTCATTTGTTCATTAGCTTTCGATTTTAGCTTATCAGTAACCAAACTGAAGAGAGTCAGTTATCTCAGACTCATTCCTAGTAGTTGTGTGTATCTCACAACTCACACAACTGACTTCCTTTAAAAAAAAATAATCAAGACATTATTTGCTTATTACAAAAGTGATTTTCCTTCTTTTCTTGGAGGGGGCCCAATGCAAATCAAAGACCATACTCCCTGACGAACACTCATCTGAAGCGTAATCGTTTTGCAGAAGTGTTCTTGCAGCATTTACATCCTCCTTTTGACTGCAGCCAATTTAAACTTGGTGTCACTAAAGCGTGAACGGCTTTCAGCACTGAAGTTGCCACACCACTCCGGATTGTTACGCCTCTCTCAAACTCACTTGCCTTGCAACTGGCTGAACAGAACTCCTGAAACACAATGTTTTGTGAGGGTTTTTTGTGGATTAGGGGGTGCGCGTGCACATGTTTTGCTGTTTGTGGGTTTGGGTTTTTTTAAGTAAAGATGGGCAAACTACTCCCTCATATGAACTCTGAGTTTGTTTTTAACTTCCTATTTCAAGCATCACTAGTAATATCAACACTTAAGATTTTTTTAATATTTTTTTTTTCCTAGCGCTTATCCTCCACTTCTAGACAGGGCATTACTAAGTGGTATCACTGATATGCTTGCACTATCCCCATGTCCTAGACTATTACATATTTCCACAGCCCCAAACTAAGACAAACTTTTAAAAGGTGCACCAACATCTCCTCAAGAGGAGGGAAAAAAAAAAGCAGAGTTTAAACTTCTTTGAGCAATCCAACTGTATTTCAAGAACACACCACATCTGAGCTCCTTAAATTTGATATTAGCTTCTCAGATTTCTAAAACTCCTTTTGCAGCTACCAGATCACACTTGTATTTGTGTTTAATTATGAATCAAACAGAGCTCCATCTTAATGCAGTCTGTTTTAAAAACAAAGGGAATTCAACTCAGTATGAGGGGCGTAAAAGAGCAATTAACTATTGCATTTTACTATTGAGCATTTTAATGAAAAAAACTTGTTCTTTATTGAAGTTATAATTGAAATCCAGACTCAACTTCTGGGCAAAAATATACAAATCAAAAGCAACATAAGGCAAGCAGAGCCTATCAATCTAACTACATTAGTAAGTACTCAGTCTCATCACCCTCAGGCACTATAAGCGTAACAGGTTTGGAAAGATCTTGGAACTGTGTTTTAAAATACTACAAATCCCAGACTAAAGTCCAAGGCGCTCGCATTTCTTAACTGGAGCTGGTGAATTGGCAAGAATGCAAAGCAATTTCAAGTTCACTGAAAATGCTTGAGCCCTTATTGCTGAAGTGGGACTCGAGTGGCTTGGAAATACATTATGTAGCCCAAAGCCTTCAAAAGAGAGAAATAAAGGAGTTTTGGGTGGGGTTTGGGGTTTTTTAGATACCCAAAGATTCAAAAACACTGTGTAAGCAACTATAGAGTGTTAACAACATGGGATTAATGATCAATATTGTAATTCTTCAACACAAGTTTCTGGAAGGGGTTTTTTGTTTGGGGTTTTTTTGCTTGTTTGGTTTTATGTTGTTTGTTTTGTTGGGTTTTTCCCCCAGAAACTAGCACACACATTTGCAAACAGCTTTCAAGACTGCCCTCCCTCAAAGCGGCAGCATCACTTAACTCTTCGTAGGATGGAGCATGGCTACAACCTTTCATTATCCTAAAAGGGCTGATTTACCCTTGTAGAGACTTCAACTCCTTGTGCAAATGACAGAATAGATTAATATTTTGGTCAGGTGCTGCAAAGAAAATATTTGACATTTCAGTTATTTGAAGACCTAGGTGTTCAATGTAGTGTCTCTCCCAGGAGCTTCCTGAATGACTTTTTCACAACAAAGAGAGAAGTCTCTTTCTGTGTCTGAAATAAACCAGGATTTAATTCTAAAACTTCTCAATCAATATTCTGCACAAGACTTTTCTGTACCAGCTTAGTTGGGTACATTTAAATCAAATGAGAAAAGATCTCTGAAACAGTTTAGTTACAATTAAGTCGAAGCAGCATCTGTTAACTGAACCAAGAATATTTATTTGTAGCTACATACACAGTACATCTGTTTTCTACTTATTAAGAGTTTTGGGAAGAATCAAGTCTTTCATTCACAGAACTGAAATTCAACTTCCAAGTGCAACTCTGTTATGAATCGTACAGTGTAATGCACTTCTTTATAACCCCAGTGCTTCTGAATGTCACAATCACTTCAGCTAAACATTAATTCATTTAGCTGGAAGTTTCCATAGGTATTTCTTTTCTTGTGCTCGTGCTAGTTTCAATTATATTTCTAAAAGAAATATAGTAAATACAGGGTGAACTAGCGAAGGCAAGTGCAAATACACTAACTGTACAGTATTGTAATGGAAATGTAGAGACATACATATAAAAGACAACAAGAAAGGAAATACAAATTACTCCAAGCAGCTAATAAAAGCCTAACCTGACCTTGATATTTGTAGAGCCTGGGAAATCAGCAAAATGCCAACTCAGGTTTTAAGTGACCTTGTACAAAGTAAACAGCTAGTCCATGTGGTATTTCAAAATTGAAAACTAGAAGTAGAAAAAGGGAACAGCATTCAACTCTTAGCACTTTTTGCCCACTATGAAACTAAGTTACTTCCTGCATATTTCCCCTCAGAAAAACCATATGGAGTAAGACAGACACATTTGCTGCTTTGATTGCTCCCGTTTTCAGACCAGCAGGAACTGGACAGGAACTCCGGGAGCTTCTCTTTAGGCAGACACAGGATGCAGTGGTTCAAGGACCCTCAAGCAGTTGTACCAGATTTCATCAATCAAAAATAGCCAGCTCCTTCTCCTAGAAGTTTTTACGTTAAAAAGAAAATAAAGCCTGATTTATAAAGATAGGACAGATAGCAAATAAAATTAGTACAATCCTACACTGAAGAAGTAGAGCATTAGCTTGAGAAAATAAGAAACCAAACCAGTCACCCTGGGAAGCAGCAACAGACACCTCCAAAAGCTGATCCTACTGAATCACACATGCTGTGCAGAAACCTCAATTCCAACTGCATTGATTCTGCAGCTGAATGCAGGACCTTCAGTCAGTTCAATCAAAGGTCTTCATCTTTGGCAGAGCAGACTTTCCATAAAGGAAAAAGTTTTCTTGGCCTCTTAACAGCTCTCCAACAGGAAAGACTGCTGATGCACAGCTGGAGTACCAGAGGCCAAAGGTCCCGAGAGGAGATCTCACATGCAGTTAACGCACTAAAAACATTTAGTAGGACAAAGGATGCAAACACCTTCCTGTGCCATGAAGAAAAAAAAAAAAAAAAATCTGTTCCTTGAAAACTGAGCTAGGAGAAGACAGCAATGTCCACTTCTCTCAAAATTACAGCCATGACAGCACTGGACTCAGGCTGAACTGGAAGTCAGAGGATCTTAAAAGTTTAGTGATACTGGAAGGGAAAGAATTGCGGTGACAATTGCAAACTGGTCCTCAAGGTCTTAAGAGGCTCGCTGGAAGAGGAACGTCAGGTTTCAAGCTCTTACGCCTCCATCCTCTCAGTACCTCACCAGAAGTTTGTCACTTAGCCTAGTGCTCCAGGACACAGGGAAGAACTCACCAGCTCTCCTGAAAGGGCTACCTGGGAAGCCATAAACCTGTTCTGTACAGAAACTCTGAAAGAGTAATTTAATTCACAAAGTATTCCAAAGATTATTGTACGGTTTTTGAATATGATCAGCGTAGCTAAAGAAAGCATGGCTCATTAGAACTGTTTACATTTTTCCTCCAAGTTTCAAAGGACTATTAAGGGAGGTGAACAGCATCTTATCAAGACTCAAGAACGGGCTAAGAGATAAGAAAGAGTATTTGTATAAATGACCAAACCTCATTGTGGCAGAAGGTTACTAGTGCCACACTGCAAGGGACCATGTGGTTTCTTCCTCCCTCTAACCTCACGCATATATATTTGGGATGCCGGGCTGGCAGATCACACCTGGCTGGGGAAGGATATTTCTGTGTCCAGTTTGTTCTTGTAACCTAAGGAAAATGTCTGTGTTGCCAGCGTAACCCAACACATGTTCATCAGTCAGGTCAGAGCTCAGTTTCCTCAAGTTGCTGTGTATCTCCTCAGCAAATGGAAAACTAAAGGAAAAATTGCATGGAAACATCAGGCCTTCTAGTAAAATGGTGTTTACAAAAAATACTTTGGCTCCCATGATTTTGAATCGTGTATTTGTGAAAACATTCAATTAATCTTTAACCTATGGAATTATCCGTATTCTTGAAAAAACCTAAGGTACAATTAATGAATACATACAGGCACTGGAGCATTCAGTTAATGACCTGGAAGGAGATGCACAGTAGGCAGTGATATCTTTAACAAAACAATATTTACATTATTCAAGAGGAAGCCAGGGAATTTCAGACAGATTCAACCAAGCAAGGTTGCTGGGCAGTGCAACAGCAGACAAGGCTTGATGCACGAACGCCAAATAAAATAAAAAGGCAAACAGACTTGTTGGAGAAGGTTTCGGTTAGGCACTCCTTGAGGAAAGACTTCAGCTTCCCTGGAAGAGTTCAGTGGGGACCTCTGCTCAATCACAGCTTTAATCAACAAAATAAACACCACTGACAAGACATTCGACTACAAGGAAGAATAACTAATGCAAACAGTTGTTGTGTAATAGCAATGCTATTGCCTCAGTCTGGAATACATTTTGCAGTACGGAAGCCACCACCTCTGCATAAAGACACCAAAACACATATAGAGTTCAGAGTCCGACAGACTGATGGGGAGAAGAATTTTGTAAGAGACTTACAAAGCAACTGTTACCCACAATGGGAGAAAGACGATTGAAAATACAGCAGTTATTGCAGGGAAGATACAGCACACAGCAAAGAATATATTTTATAATTTTATATAATTACTTTGGGGTATCTTGTGTCAGTAAAGCAAAAGAGCTTCAAACTTCTCTGAAAGAGGTGACACCTTTATAGAGACAAGAACATCCAGAGCAATGAACAGGTAATACTGAAAGGGATCTCAGGTGTGACATCCAGATCACAGCCAGATTCCAGACCCTCTGACGAAGCCATCTCAACAGCTTCCTGCGGGCAGACCAATCAATACAACTGCTGCCTTCAGCTCCAAGGATGGCTTTGGGCACACATGGGAATTCAAAAGGACTGCTCTGTTCAGATCTGCAAAAAGTGCCCCCACTTCCATGTGTGTTTAATAAAGGTCTCCTCTGCTTAAGCACTACGGAAGTTTCCCTGAAAAAAAGGACTGAAGCCAAATATTTTTCCCTTGCAGGAGTTTTTAAAGCAGTGAGAGGCATCACAGCCCTCAAAAAAGTGGTCCTTCCCCAGGATCTGGCATCATCTTTCTCCCATTTGGAATACAGCATTACAGAGCAGCAAAGCAGAAGCAGCCATTCCCAAACCTCAGGTGTTGCGGTTTTGGTTTTGTTTGTAATAGATTCACTGTATCTTGGGCAATGTCAAATGCCATCCTAGATACCATAACATTTAAGAGCTTAATATAGAATTTGAACAATTGGAGATTAATCTGCAATTGTAGCAAGCAGAGTAAACATCTGTGTTTATTTTAGGCTAATATGGTGGAGAAAGAGTTTAATTTCATAACCACACTGGGAAGCATGTAGTGGAACTAATGGGCTTTTACAAGGGATTTTACAACCCCCAAGTACAAAACTCTGGGCTTTAAGAGACTTATGCATGCCCTGATCCATTAAATACTGCCCTAAATCACTCCCCGCAGACTACTGGGTAGAGAGGGCAGTCCTGACAGAGCTCTTTAGAGGCAGTAATACAAATGAACAGAACAAAATTCATTAAAAATTACTAGTGATGCACTAATGACAGACCGGTTTAATGTGGCAGGTGAAGTGACTGAGGACAGCAGCGGGATAGAGAAATAATCACAAGAAAACCACACATCACCAAGCTACTCTCCATTTTGCCCTTCTCTTTACCTCCTCTGGAAAATCCAGTGAATCAGGGAACCACCTAACAAGCAAAAAGATCTGCAAGGCAAAAACCTAACAGTTGGAGCCAAACCTGACAATAAAAGCTTCATATTCTCAAGCTAATCTCAGCAATACATCATTAGTAATTATCCAAAGACAAATCACCTCATTCTAAGAACAAGAGAAGGGGCAAAAACTGCCAGAAACAAGTCAGCTGCAGATAAAACAACTGTTACCTATGAGCCTGGTCTCACAGCACACATCCACCAACCCAGCCTCACCAGAGTGGTCTAGCCTATTTTGTTTTGGTGCCAAACACATGCAAGACATACTGAAAACTTAAAGACAGCTCCACAAGAGATTATTTGGCACGTTTGATCGCAAAGAGTATTTCCCAGCCTGGAAAGTCACCAAAGACGAAAGGAAGAGGCAGCAGGATGGTCTAAATTGGATGCTGTCATTCTGTCATCGGATCAGTTGAGCTGTTAACACCTCAGGTGTTTTACTACATGTGCTACCTCCCAACCAAGGCTTGCTGTTGGGAAATGGAAAGCAGCATGAAAGGAACAGGAGGTTATGGTAGGGGTTCCAGAATCCATACTGGGTAAGGTACTATATGGTGTAACTTTTAATGCCTCTGAAATCAATCTGCTCTGCACAACACTGGAATCAAGTACCACAAGAAAAACAAACAACATCCAGGATAAAGTTTGTTTATGTCTGATGCTTCAAATCATTTGTACACTCAAACTTGGAGCTGCCAGCTCTGGAGGCTGCCACGTGCTCCCTGCTCCCTTTGTATCTGCCAGTTCAAACATGAAGAAGAAAAAGAATCATAATCCCTCTCGGCCTCTTCCAGAGAGCTGTCTCTTAGAGATACTACTGTATTGACAAGCAAATCACCAACCCACTTGCCAAGTTTGGTGCAGACGGGTCTCAGCCAGTACCAAAGGGCCTACTATGCTTTTTAATAAAGTTTGGAAAGGCACCAGAAAGTCTGCCTTTGCTATACCACTGGGAAAGGTGACTGCACTTCTCACAGGAGTCTGAGTCAGCCTCCTTGTGTTAACACAAAGGTAAGGACTGCTCTTTGCACGTTACGCATGTGCGTGCCAACCAGAGCCAGAAAAGAGCGCAACCCTGACAGCGCGCTCTGGCAGGTAATAATCAGTCCTCTATAGAAGGTAGCAAGGATGTATAATCTGTCATTTAGGAGACTGGCATGTTCAAGATTTATGATCAGTGTCATCTAGTGTCAGAGGTAGGTCCTCTACATTTCAAGCCTCTAAGTATTCCAGCAAGGCAGTATTTTTTTTAAACACTAAGTTAGCATGACTTGTTCCTGTATACTTTGTGACACAGAAGCTGAAGAAAGTGGTATTTGGCAAAAAGTTTTAAAAAACAAAATACCAGAGCATACGATCTTACATAAAAATGTTAAACATTAGCCTTTTGATGTTTATCCTCCCTTATTAGCAAAGAAAAGTCACGTCTGCCTAGAGTTTAAGGCTGGGATTTTCAAAGACGACCAAGGTGGGGAGCAAATATTACTCTCATTAAATAGGAATCAAACCCTTAGCTCCCCCTCTTTGAAAATTCCTGCCTAAAGCTCTGCAGAAAAAGTAACCCTTGTGCTAGTGTTTAAGAGCATATGACCAAGCTAACAGCTATTTTAATTAAAAAGCATAGCCATGCTGCCTGAAGAGCTTTTCTGCTCAAGACAAACATTTGCTTCTTAAGCCAGCTCCCAATGCTGGAGTTATTTGGTGGAGTCAGCTGTTAGCACACTGTGCTTCCCTTGAGACAAAGGTCTCCTAGTTTTTAAAATATACAGTTCACGGGAGCCCCCTTTTCAGGGGAAAACAAAGCCTGAATAAATACAACTGCCATGGGAGTCTCGCCTTCCCAGCAACAGGGGTAGAAATAATGAAGGAAGGCAAGCTGGCCAAACCTGCAACTGAAGCAATATTACGTAGGTCTTCCAAAACCCACTTCAGTGTGGGCATAGCGTGTCCCCCAAACCCAGAGACTCTTCCCACAACTCCTGATGCAGCACTTCAGGAGCAAACTATGCAAAGGACTCAACTCAATGGAGGATATAAATCTTAATCTCTGCTGTGCACCATTCCTGAAGGGTGATTCGGGCCAAACGCAGATTCACGATGATCCTCAGAAATGCCGCAAACTTTCCACAGTGAAGTAGGAGTTGTTCTCAGCCAAGAAAAACAAAAGCATTTACAGCATTTTATATTGTTAATCACTTTAGTGCCCCAATTCTCAAGTCATCTTTCTTGACACAAACTGTCTAGGTTAGATCAGAGTAAACAGGTGCATTTTAAACAAAGCCTAGTTTCTTCATGCAAATTGTAGTCTGGAACATCTGACCAGCCTTTAAATTCTCAGATGGTTTCACCATGTCCTGTGGAAGGACGTCCTAACCTTCCACACAACTTTACAGCCCTACACTGCCATCACTTCCCCTGCATCCGCTCACCCATAAGACCACTCTCTGCATTTTAATTCCTGATCCCAGACAAGGGCGGAGGGCGGGGGGGGGGAAGGCAGCTGAACAGGATTTTTTACTAGATTAGTGAGTTAAAGGGACACACTCCAACACATACCAGAGCCAGCTCAGGGGAAGGGTGGCTGGGAGCAGGGAGAGAAGGCAAAGACACTTTCCTCCTCAGACTGCAGCCAGCCCATCAGGCTGGTTTAACTGCTGCAGAACAGCAGCATAAAGCGGAGTCTTCACATGGCACAGACATCAGCCAGGATTCTGGGCTAATTTTGACTGAAATCACACTTAAAACTACCAGGCACAGAAGAATGGACGTCAGTCTTTCACAAAAGCACCTTGATCTATTTCCAAGAAAAGGTGAGCTTCATTACACATCTGCAACAGAGTGCCTTGAAAGGACCCAGCAAACACTGGTTGTGACAAAGGATTTAGCCAGGACAAGGTAAAGTCATCCTTAAACAAACAAACAAAAAATCAGTTAACATTCAGCAACAGGAAAGATCTGTGGCAGTTTCACCAAAACACATCCAAGATTGTGTTGCCAGTTACAAATTTATGAGGTTGAAAATCACTATAACCATATGAAACACGAGAACTTTGAAGGTGACAAAAACATTAGTGACAGCAGGAATTTCTCATCATTGTTTCTGGAAGGCAAGATTTTATCTTTCCGGAAAAAGCAGCAAAATGAGAAAGAGAAGGCACGCACTTCAGCAAAAAAAGAGCAGCGAGCTCTGTTTGAGAAGTAGGAAATTAGACTGAAAGCAAACAGTTTCTCAAAAGCTAGATTCTAGTACCATGCAAAAAAAATATTTTTAAAATGCATAGTTACGTAGTCCAGCCTAACACCCATCAGGGAACTACAAGAGGCAGATGGTTAACAAAATTAATTAGGACAGATTCTGTTTCAGTAAAGGATGCTTCAATATTACTTTACACAAACCTATCTTTTGTCAGGTGCAGCACAGCTTCTTGATTTTTCTAGCAAGGGATGGGACTAGTTTCTCCATGCCAGGAAGCACAAGTTATATTAACAAACATGCTAGATCGTCATCCATGGCACAAGGACTTCAAGATTAAAATGGCAAATAGACCAATTTAAAGTTCTCCAAGATTACTTAACAAGTATTAGAAAGAAGAGACTGCAGAAGAACGGTTATGAAGACATATTTACACTGTTAAAGTACTTTTAGAAAATTTAACATCTTTTCACTTTTGGCTGATGTTTACTCAAACATGTGTTTGGGGCTTTTTTTTAGGTTGCACGCAAAGTCCTCTAACCTCAAGGTCTCATTGGAAGCATTTGATTTCCTGAAGTGTTCACTCTCTCAGTTCCTCACTGTCGGGGTATAAGTATTTACCAGGACAAAAGCTCTAGGAGTTGTTTGCTCAGCTCTCCTCTCTTCACTTACCTTAGAGATGATTTACAATGGTATAAACCATGTTTGTGCAAAGGATGGACCTGCACTTATATACCATTTCCTTATTGCTGAGTAACTAATTTTTTATGGTAGTTTACTCCTGTCAGCATCAGCTGCAGTTTAATCTTGAAAAAAGTCATCTCTCCAAACTGTTCCAGCAGTCCTCCATCTACCTTTCCCTATTTTGGGAAGGTGTCACCCCTCATGGCTCCAAGCTGGATGTGTACCGTTATCCTGCACCTTCTTGGTCTCTAACTGAAGATGCAGGAAAGGGACTGAAGTCTATTCAGAGAAACAAGCTTCTTTTAAGAAAACGCTGCTGAGATGACAGAACAGGGTCACTGCTGGGCTGAGCTGCAGGATCACATGAGAACTGGAGGCATTCAGGTGATTTGCAAGACAGTTTGTCCACTTGCACCACACGGCTGCATTCACTGTGGAGCCGGACAGGATTTCAGGGTATCATGGGACATGGCTTGCACATATTTATTGGGCAAAAGAAATATTACAGACAGAATAAATGAATTCTTAAAGGTCAGCCAGCCAAGAGCTTTTCATTGCACGGGCTTTCAAGCAAAGCAACATAGAGAAGACCCCAGACAGAGCCCTCCATTGCCATGGCGAGCCTTCATCCTCCAGAAGCACCCAGATGAGCAGTTACACTGCAGAGGAATGGCTATTGCTGAGGCATCTTGTGGATGCACAGAGCTACTGCCCTACACGTGTCAAACATATGCCAATATGAACATGCACAGCTCATTCTGAAGTTACTCGTGTTTTAGTTTGAACACCAAAACTGGCACAGTTCATTTTAAACAAGACAGTTCAGTTCCCCAAAGGCTCTAATGTTTATTGTTTGAACAGCCAAGCTGCGGTCTCCTAAATGGTGAGACCAGTTTTAGTTCCAAACTGACCTGAATCTTCAAGTCTAGAAAGTCAATGGCTTTGAGAAGCCACCACCTAAAACTACTGCTGTGCCAATAACCTTAACTTCACCAGAAACAAAGGAAATTCTCAGCAAGCCCATTCCATTAAATTGCTTTAGAAAGCCATGGGAACACAAGGCTTGAGGAGTTCCTCTTTCCAGGGTCTCACTGAAGGGAAGCATCCATCATAAACACGAGGGTTTCTGGAGAGACTGTGCACACAGAGGAAAGATGGCACAATGCTAGGCCACAACACAGGTCTAACGATTTTTCCCCATGTTAGTCAGTCAGAGCCCATAAGAAGTTCAGAGAGCGAACCACCACAACTGCATTGCAAAGAACTTCAGTGGTTAATCAGAGAGACGATCTACCACAAAACCAAACAAGATCACAGCCTACTACCACCAAGGTCTCTTCCAGGTGAGTTGCAGAAGTCATCCCTAGTTGACAGCAGCCATCCACCCAAATCCTGTAAGCCAAGCTAAGTTTACAATGTCTCTACAAAGCAAAATAATCCCTTGAAGATTACAGACTCATGCTGTACACATTCATGATCCATTATATCCTCTGTGCTTCAGGAACAAGCCTGAGATTAATTTACTACTGACAGATACTAGAAGCCATAATAAGGTTTATAATATCTGCAGCATGGAGCAAGATTTTAGGGGTCACTGAAGGGCTCTTGGCTGCACACCCAAGCTCTCCATGTTTTATTTTGCAGGCTTCCCTGTCTGCAAGCATTAAGGACATATAGACAGAGAAGCAGTATAGAAGCAAAGGTACTTGCTCATTAAGGGGAGGACTCATTTTCTCCTATTTACACCTAGTTTCAAAGAGCTATGCAAGCAGTGGTGCATTTCACTCTCTTATGTGGTTTTAACTTCATTTAAGAATATATAATTTTTTAAAGTTAATACAGGTTCTTAACTGGCAGCCACCTTTGCACTTAATGACAACCAGTTTTTAATGAGAATGATGCTCTCTGAAGAAAAACACTAGAACAACAAGAAACCTCTGGTCTCTAGTAGTCAAACTCCTCACAGTGCATTTGTCTGAACTACCAATCAGTGCAGATGTTCTGGTTTCAAGCATAGTGTTTTCTAGATACAGAGAAAAACGTGCTAAAGGTTCTTCAGAACCTGAGCAGCTAGTTCAAGCTTAGTTCCAAAACAAGTATCCCAATCTACTTTATGAAAGTAGAAATGCAAACTGAGTCCATACCTGTCTTCCAGTTTTAGGGTTGGTTTTTACACCTATGCTTTTGAAAGAACGGCAAAACTACGCTCAACTGAAAAAGTGTGCCAGCTAAGAATTACGAGTATGACTAAAAAAAAACCCACCCCAAACCTGAGGTGTTTGTTTATTTTTGAGGTATGGAAACATTTTGTGACTAAAGATGACACTGAATTTCCTGTAAGCTGCTTCCTTACATCATGCATAACACTTCCTTGAATTCACACTTTTTTCCCCCTGCAGACTCAGAGTAAAGCAGAGACTCATTTATGAAGCAAAAGTAGCTTTGTTAGTCAGAGAACTCCAGATAAAAATCAGTCACAGCAGGAAAATAATCACAGCAAAAACATAAGCTTCTCATACATACACTACTTCTCTTCCCTCCTTTTCTCCCACCTACACCTTCTCTCAGATTTGCCCTGTTCTTCAGCAGCATTGCTATTATCTACATGGGGATCGTTATCCCAGGTTAAAAATACCCCCAAGATATATCAGCAAAGCACTGCTATACGCACACATCTGTAACGGCAAAGCCACACTTTGTACTTTTGTAAAGCACACACGCTCTTACGAAGTAATCCATACAAGAGGAAGCACAGCTCTGATAGCTGCACTGCATCGCGGTACCTGCCTGCCAAACCCATGTGCACATAAGGCTGTAACACTGCCTGGTGCAATGGGAAACTGCCCTGCACTGTGGTGGCTTTGATGCAAACAATCTTCTTCCAAGAGCTCCACTGACATCTGCCTCCCAGACTGCAGAACAAGGCACAGATGTGAGCTGCATTCAGCCATACGCAACTCAAGTTGTACATGGGTGAAGGCCAGAAGTGCTGCATTTCATCCCCAGAAAGCATGCCCAGCCCATACAGGAATGTTTTCCATAATACGTACCTGTCCATTGTGGTGGGCAGCGGCAATTGTATGTGTTCACACCATCCACGCATATACCTCCATTTTGGCAGTTGTGATTTGGGCAGTCGTCAACGTTGTGCCCACAGACGCTTCCCTCGAAACCTGGACAAAGCAGAAACAGCAGACTGAAATGGGCTTCCAGCCTCTTTTGAAGAGAATTCACCCTTCATGCAGCTTCCTCTTTTTTTTTCCTTAATGACTTGCCCTGTTAACCTAAGCCTGATGAACCTCAATGTAGCATGCTGACCAGAGACTTTGTTGAATGCCTTTGCTGATAGCATGAAGGTCAGATTACACAGTTAGAACACTATTAATGTGGGTAGATGGCCAAATATGTTTTCACCACCAAAAAGAGAAGGGTATTTTTTAAGTGACTAATGGGCACTGTCATTCAAAGCAAACAAAGTGAAGACTGAGAGATTTAGTTTAGTATGAGGTAGGCTCATCACTGCCCACCAAGCACCAGTGACAGCACCACTCAGGATGAGTTCTTCCCATGGCAAAAAAAGCACCTGGCATTAATCTCGTGAATACCTCAACATAGTTCTCTGCCTTGGCCACGTCAGAGAAAAATCTTCCATGCTTTGAAAATGAGCTTTCAAATTCCTGATTTGGCCCTCTTCATTGTTAGACAAGTCAGTCAATCAACAAATCGGCCACCACCCAAGCGATGCTTTATGCACTAAGCCCTAACTGAAAAGCAGAAGAAACCAGGCATCCTTCCCCAATGAAAATCAAGGCTCCTAAAGAACACAGCCACACTGACAAAATAGCCTTTCAAATAAGGAGAAGCAGTGACACTGGCAAAGGAGGCATCGATAATCCATCTTCCCCTCAATTTCCCCTGCTGATTTACTTCATGCTTCATTAAATAAACCTGCCATTTCTGCTGGATGAGAAAGCTATTTATCAAAGCGCAAGTGGATGCATGTTAATGGGGATGAATTAAATGATTCCAGAACACATGCGTTAATTTAAAACATCAGCTCTGCCTCTTCACTGCTTTGGAATGTAATATTAACATAAGACAGTCCTCTCATGCAAAATTATGCTTTAACCCCTCTACTTTTGATGCCCTGTTCCAGACGCTTCCAGAGCATCTGTGACAAGTCACACAGACCCTCTAAGCAACATCTGGTCCAACGCAGATCATGCTGTGTGGCAGATGAGACTGAGACTGCCACTAAAGCTCTGAAGCAGCTTCTCCAGACTACCACTACTCTCAACAGACTTAAGATGGTATGTATGCATTCCCACCCCTTCAACTTCTTCAACACTACAGGTAAGAGTCAGAAGTGGAGTGCTGTAGTCAAGCTGTATGGCGTACATTAGCATCCATGAGCAAGGAGGAACAGACTCAACATAGAAAAAAAAAATGTTCATTATTACCCTCTCCCTTCAAAGTCCTTCCTACCTTCACCCAAAATCCTGCAAATTTCATGGCAGCAGGGAAGGTTAAACTGAAGAGGAAATATACCATGAACAGGGTTAGTCTGAATCCTAATCATCACAGCAATGCCTTCCTGGCAAAAGGTGCTCAGGAACACAATTCATATCCAATCACTATATTTAAAACTGTATAAAGCTGCCATGCTCAGCTGTAAAACACAGGGGTGTCCTACCAGCTTGTTTTTCAGCTTGAGGAGAATCAGCCCACTGACCACATATTGCACTCATGCCAGCAACGTGATCAGCATGGAAATGCACCCAGAACCACAAACCCAAAAGGTTTAAGTTCCTATCCTTTCAGCTCAGACAACATGAAGACCTATCCTACTTTCTAGTAAAAAGAATTCCTCACAGTAGGCTTTTTTTTTTTTTAAACTATTTCACTGTACTCACAAATTTAAAGCAGCCAAATTATTTTGAGTAATAATAAAGGATAGAAGTCACCCCAACAGTAAAACCTCACTAAGCTATCGCACATTTTCACATTTTAATCAGCTATATTACTACCTAAGAGCTGGTCCTCAAGCATCTCATGCAAATGTAGAAAACCATTAATCCCACAGTAAAAGCTGGAGGATGCCACTAGTGACAGTAGAATAGAAACAAAAAAGACATTAACAAAAAAAAAAAAAAAGCAATGTAGTAAAAGGTTCAAGAGAAATGACACACAGCCAAGTGTGCTCAAAAGACATCTCTAAGGGAAAGGGAATCAGGAAGGGTTGAAATGGTGAAGATGACACTATTTTGAGTGCATAGCTAAAGAAAATACAAGTTTCCTTTTTGGTAACTTCCCAACTCCCAAATTCCCTTTAAATTTGTCTTACTCTGAAGAACAACTTTGGCTTAGTTTCAGAACATCTAAAAGCTGTAAATGCACGATTTTTGTGTCCTCTTCAAGTTGAACTTACACTGCAATATTGTGATCTGCTTAATTTGTAAATAAAACTGTCCTAGTAAAGTTTAGCTTTCATTTGTAAAACCAGTCCTTTAGAGTCATGGTTGAGCCAACTGTGCTGGTTTCGGCTGGGATAGAGTTAATTTTCTTCACAGTAGCTGGTATGGGGCTGTGGTTTGTGCTGAGAACAATGTTGATAACACAGGGATGTTTTCGTTATTGCTGAGCAGTGCTTACACGGAGCCAAGGCCTCTCCTGCTCCTCACACCATCCCACCAGCAAGTGGGATGGGGGTGCATAAGGAGGGGACACAGCCAGGACAGCTGACCCCAGCTGACCAAAGGGATATTCCATACCATATGATGTCATGCTCAGCATATAAAGAGCTGGGGGAAGAAGAGGGAGGATGTTCGGAGCGACAGCGTTTGTCTTCCCAAGTCACCGTTAGGCACGATGGAGCTTTCCTGGGGATGGCCGAGCTTTTGTGACCCATGGGAAGTAGATAATGAATTCCTTGTTTTGCTTTGCTTTTGTGTGTGGCTTCTGCTTTACCTGTTAAACTGTCTTTATCTCAATCCACGAGTTTTCTCACTTTTACCTGGCTGGGGTTAAACCACAACACCAACACACCCGCATTTGAGCATGACAAGCATGAGGTTGCTCTAAGACACACAAGCTTTTCTTACGCTGGGTCCCAGGATCTGATTTTGCAGTTACATAACCTGACTCTTTTCCAGAAAGCCAAGCAGCTCACTGTTCTAATGTATTTGGACACCTGACACTGTTTCCTGTTACCACCCCCTGTGCTGGGACTAACATGTCCTTAGCTTTCTCCCTGCAAGAGAGCAGTTTGCAATACATATCCTGACTTTTGCTCTGTATCTCCAAGCACAGCAAACTAAGGAATGAGAACCTCAAGGGGAAAAGTGTTCCCACTGCTAACAGCATGTTGTTCCTTCTCTAGTATGCAAACACAAGCGGATGGCTTTACTCCTACGTCATCTGAAATCTCCAGCCCATTCCAGAGCTTTATATCCAATTCCCTCCAAATATTAATCCTTAAGTCTTATTTCAACCTATAAATTACACCTCAGACTTTATGCAGGACCAATTAGTTATGGGGACAGGAAATTATACCTAAACAAAAATGTCAAGCTATTGCCAGATTTAGGGCCTGCTGCCAAGAGATTAGGGATCTCAACACAGAGTGCTAAAACTGACCTGCATCATTTTAACACAGAAGTAAGGGTCTGCATACCAGGTGCCCAACAGCAGTTGCCTGCGTGCAGCTCCTTGAAATACTCATGAGATAGGCTACTCCACGTAGCAGAGCCAGCTCATTTGGAGCAGAGGCACCCACAGTGCCTGGTACCCCAAGACTGCCACGGTGCAGAACCTCACAGCTCACCAGAAGCAGCTCCTCTCTAAATCTCAGCAAGCAGGGTCTTCCGCACCGCGGTTCATTCAGTACATCTGCTAGACGCCATCCATGATGCTCACTGCACGGGACAGCGTGACGCTCCACTACAAACCGGCATGAGGTGACTTCCTCTTCCCAGGAAGTGTTCCAGCTCACATAAACAGCCTGCTCCAGCCTGACAGATCGTTTCCTGAACAAGCCCTTGGAATTCCCTAGGGTCCTTATCTTAGTTAATGGGTAATTATTTTGATGGATAACAATGAATAATCACTTTCCCAGCTAAGAACTTCCTCTATTGACTTGTTTAACATTCCATTTAAGGTTAGTTGCCAAATGAACTCCTTTTTTGTCTAATATTTATAACTTCGAGCTCGTTCTTATATTTAAAGGAGTTGCTAATGCTTCAGGTCAAGTCTCTTTCACAGAAGTATTTTTTTACTACAACCTCTGTTATGACTGACCTAACATGCTCACTTGTCTACAATCTTGGTTTTACCTAAATCAAAAAAAAACCCGAGGAAAAAATATTACACTAGATGGATAGAAAATAGGAAGTTACCTTTCATACAGATGTAATACTGACTGTATATATAACTCTTCACTTACACTTGCCACCAAATGCTGACTTCTTCTAACACACATGACTTCATGAATTACCTAATGCAAGATTTGTTCACGTAAATCCACAAATTACATGGGAACCCAAGAATTTAAAATAGCAGCTTGACTACACTGTACATAAACAGTACTTGCACTACTGTGCTGCTGTGACGTGTAACTCCAGGTTGTAGGGTTTTTCCACATTTTCAAGCTCTCATTCTCATATATCTATATTTACAAAAAATGAAATTCACTCAAAAGCCAAGAAGAAAACATCTACAGGAAACAAGAACCCATTTCAGGGCCACTCCAGGAGTAACCTAATTATGCCTAAATGGTCACTTGGGCACAATCAGTTTCTTCAAAGCAGTTTCACAGGTCACAAGACACAAAATCATATCAAAAACCATTCCAGCAGATCAAGATGTAACTGCCTCCTGCCTCTTCAGCTATAATGCTTAGCTATGGTAAAGTCTTAAGGCAGTCTAGAAGAAAGGGCTAGAGCAATTCCATTTATAGTCACAATATCGTCGGCATCGCTCCAATTCAGAGAGGGAGTCTAAAGAGGAATTTCTAGTCCAGTCCGTAATCTTGGCACTCTCTTGCAGATGAGCAGGCCTTGTTCACATCTTCCCTGGGAGTGAAAACCCACCATTTTTCTTCTCTTTCTGTTGACCTTTCCTTCCTTCCCAGACAGGACCTTTTCCAACACTTCAGAAATTTCGCTATGCAGGCTTCACGAAGGAGGAAGAAATGGCCGGGTGCCTTGCCTTTATCAGTGAGCTTAATGTAAGCATTTTGGCCTTTCCAACCTCTCCCTTTTTTTGCTGTTTTTGAAATGACTAGTTTTAAAAAATCAAGCTAGCAAAAAAAAAAAAAAAAAAAGGCCAACTTAAACAAATACAGGAAATACAGAAGTGAAGGCTCTCAAAGCCGCATTAACTCACCCCCACTATACACGTTGTGCAACAAGTCCAAAAAAGCATCTAATAATCCAAAACGTGTGTGAGCAGTGTGGGTGTGTAACTGTTACTATAGTAATCTCATTTTCATTTCCTGACCATAGTTCAGCCAGCCCACATGCTTGTCTAAGGGAAAATGTGCTCCTACCCAGTCTCGTGCCCCTGTAAGAGAATCACGAAAGCAAACTATCTTATCAGCTTTACAGGATCAAGTCCTTAAAACTTCATCTTCCTCTCCTCTTCTCCCCACCATACTGCTTCTGCATGAGATCTTAAACAACTTGAACTGACTAAACAGATCTGACTAAGCAAATTTTGAATTTCTGATCAAGCCTGTTAATCCAGACACACTTAGTTTACAATTTCATCTTTAAAAGATGCAAAGCAGAAGAGCAATAAATTCCCTGAGAGCAACTGTTAGTTAAAATACAGCATTTTCAAAGACCCTGTATGTTCAAGCACTGTTTCTTCAAGCATAGTTAGAGATGGCTGTTTTCACACAAAAATAAAGATGATACATCCTTCTATTTCAAGACTGACTTTCCTAAATTCTTCAGAGTCACATGCTTGCTCAGACAACCCAGAAAGTTGTTGTGCAGGCACTAGCTAAGGTTGGTTACGTACATTTAAGGTCATTTGAGCCAACGCTTCAAGACAAAGGTCTCCCAAAACAGAGTATTTTTCACAAGTTTAAATGTTCTTTCTGCACATACCTGTGACTCCAGATGATCCTCATGAGAATGTAGTTACTCTACATTCATCCTAAACAGTATATGGCAGCTACATCTTTCACATAAACAACAACAGAGAAATGCTTAAGGGAAGAGAGTTTACTTTTCTAGATTACCACACACCAAGCGTTCATGTGCCAGACGGCAATACGCTTAAGTAGGAAGTCTAGTCAAAAGCATTTCCAAACAATCAGTTTCCCATGGAGTGAATTACTCAGTAAAAAAAAATATCAGCCTAAAAAAAAACCCCATATGCAAAGATGACTAGTACTAGGGGTCAGTATGACAAGTGGATGGGGAGGAACAGGACAGGATGAGACCACCAGTGTCTGTGTGGTCATTCGTAGAGATGGGTGCCTTGGTGATCAGAGCCTAGCTTGACACACAAATCCAGTAGAGCCCATGATCCTGAGTAAGCACATCCACCCCTGCTGTGGACAAACTCAGGGCAGCTAACAGCATCAGAAAACAAGCAAGCATAATTTATCTGGAGATCTTACAGGACAAAAATGGTGTGGTGATTTGGAACTGGTATGTCGTAAGATTTGGAGGAACTGGAGAAGAAAGAGGAAGGGAACAGAACCTCATATGTTCTAGAGGTAAAGACTGAGAAGGAGACACACACGTGACCATGTTCATTCAAGCACTGTAGTTAACTGTGGCCTTTACTGACACAAAACTATGTATCTGTACAGGTTTACGTTCATGGAATTTCATAATCTAAGTGGACATTAGGAGATACTGCCCTAATCTCCTTTAATCTACCCCATAGTTCTTACCTATTCAATTCTCTGCCTCTAATTTGGTTCCAAAGAAATCTGTCATTTCTGGCCTTCTTCCCTTTTCTTCACTTCCATATTATGAAATTCTGACACTGAGAAATTAACATCCTAGCAGAGCTCCCTGCCTTGCTGAGGTTTCTCCCTTCAACCTTACATCACACAAGTATCACGCAGAAACTGCAAGAGAAGCTTTCAGAAGAACAGACAGGAATGCAGTGCCAAGACTACAAAACCAAACACTTTGAAGAAGCATCATTTACCTGGCAGACAGTTACACTCAAAGGTGAAATCACTCGTTTGATGACAAGTTCCTCCATTCATACAGGGTGATGGAGAACACGGCACATATATGCTCTCACAGCGATGCCCTGTATAGCCTGGCTTGCACTGGCATCGGTATGAACCGGGCAAATTGACACAAGTCCCACCGTGTTGACAAAGGCCTGGTGTGGCACATTCATTCACATCTATCTCACACTTCTGGCCAGTGTAGCCAGCCAGACAGATGCAGGAGAACTTATTTCCAGAAACAGTACATGTACTCCCATTGGCACAAGGTTGAGATGTACAGGCGTCAATCCACTGGCAATCCTTTCCTGGAGAATCAAGATAGAGAACTCCATTAATAAAAAGTTATTTCTATGGAAAATAGTATTTCCTTCATGCTACCTCAAAATGATTGGTGTACTAAATCTTAACATTACAGGAAGATTTATGCCTGCATTTTACAGTATTATATTTGAAATAACAACAAAAAAATCAATTTGTGGTTGCAGTATGAAGTTATTTTATTTATAGGGTAGCAGCAAGATGTAGAATGTTGTGACTTATAAAAATAACCCATGATCTGAAATCATACTACACACTGAGCAGTTGCTGCTCTTCTACGTCTCCTTCAAGAATGCAAGGAGTGAGTTTCCATGCTTTCCCCTCAAGCATCCAATTACAGTTTTCCCATAGAAAGATTTTGCTGGCCAAGTTTACTTCATTTTTTCTAGAAGGTAGACTTTGAATTCAAAGCTTAACAGCCACTCCAGAGTAGCTTCTGCACTCAGTTTTCTGACACGGACAACCCCACAAGATCCAAATGTCTTTCTGCTTACGTATAAAGGGTAAGGAGTTTGATCCCCTACCCCCTCCCGCTTTGTTTTTTTTGGTCATGAAGTCATTTAGACTTCTTATTTCCTGTGCTGGAGCTAGTAAGCTTGAGAGGGTATTATGACTGCCCCAGAACGTTCCAGTACAAAATAATTCACAAAGGAGAGAGGCTGGAGGTACAAAGGCAGAACCCCACCTGTGTAACCCGGAGGACAGACACACTCGTATGTTTCCTGGCTGTGGGGATGACAAGTTCCTCTGTTCAGACAGGGCTGGGACACGTAGCAGAGGTGTGATTCAGAGTATTGACAATCCTCTCCTGTGAACCCTGGAGCACATTTGCAGGTAGCCTTTCCTATCAGAGATGTAGTTTCACAAGTTCCCCCGTTCTTACAGGTATTGCTTTCGCAGGGGTTTCTGTACTGACAGTAGTCTCCAAGAAAGCCTTCTCGACACCTGCAACAGAGAAGAAATTACTTGCAGCACATTCACCTGAAGCCTTGTTGTCCTGGGAAGATAACAGGAATAAAGTCCCACAATCACCAAACATCTTGGAATTTGCCATAATTAATGGTTACACTAACAGACCTAAATGCTAACGTCATAGATGTAACAGCCTTCCTCTGGGATTGTCCTGAATGTGAACACTGAAAACTTAAGTTCAAATTGTGAAATCGCTTATTACAAAATAAGTACTGCATACAGAGTTACATTAAATGCAGGAACTTATTCTTGCACTTCAGAACTTCAGTAAAAGACTAAGTGTTGAAGAACTGCTAAATAACAATTCATTGCACCTACTCCCATTCTAAAAAGCTTTTTTTTTTTTTTTTTGCATTAACACCAGGTCTTAGCCATCTTCCAAAATATTTATAAACCTTGAACAAATGCAGCATCTGAGGCGCTGCAGATCTGTAGCGGATCGTTCTCCACAAGACTCCCGTGAGACAGGAATATACTGTTATCCCCACGGTGATAAGTGCATCTGGGACGGCGAGATGCCGAAGCCTGCACTCAGCTAGCAGCGCAAAGCCCTGAAGTCGGGTCTCCCACGCCCCTGGCTAGCACCCTAACGACAAGGTCATTGTTCCTCCGTCTCCCACAGAAAAACGAGTACACACACACTATCTACAACTAGGGTAATATTTTATACGAAGATCTGCAATTGCAGAATAATTGCAGTTATTTCTCTCTAACCTAAACTTATGTCAATACAGTCTGACTACACTTGTCAGCTGCAATCCATCTTTTAACTGGCCTTTGTACTACGAATTTTCCATTTTATTTCCAGCGATACAGGACCCAGGCAAGCAAGCCTGCAAACCCCACCCGTGTGTCACCCACAGTTCCATTTGCTTCTTTCAGGTAGCAGAAAGATTCAAGAGTATATGCTGGATAAAAATAATACCTAACATACATAACAGGACTGTCCACTCGCAGTTTTTTCTATAGTGCACAGCTGCATGCTTTAACTAGTAACCCAAGATACGCACAGCCTGAGAGAACACGTATTTTACTGCAAACGATTCAGCAGTGAACATTAGATATGTTCTAGATTGTTCTAGAACAGGATGGGTGAAGTTATTAAATCAATGAGTTACTCAAATCCAAAAGGGAGGAGGTTCCAACTGCAAGAAATATACAGTCTCTAGTTAGCCCCCAGACAAGAATGTAGCAGTAAAGAGACTACCTTTTCCTTATGCTGTTGAAGTGTATGGTGGATTGAAAAACAAAAAAAACCCCAAAACACAAAAAACGAAGGCCACACCTAATGGGGTAGGCCTTAAAAAAAAAAAAAGAAAAAAATATCAAAGAACAGTCATGAATCTGTGTTTTAAACAGAATACTACAGGGATCTGCCTTTGTTCCTATGTTATTCAACACTTCTATCAATGAATAACAACTGAAAACATCAATGCTGGTCAAACATGTAGGTAAGACAGACAAGTTCTTGATAGAGAGTAGTGACACGAACTGCTTGACAAGGCAGTCAGCACACCAAGTGTACTTAGCACTGCAAAGCCATATATCTAGAAACAAAATATATACAGCATCCTCCCCAAAACAGAAGCCTGATCCAGGAAAGACAGACTTGCTCTCGGTGTTCTTAACAGTTAGCTGAACATGAATTCCTAGCGTGACAGTTTGGCCAAGAATCGTTTAGATGTACAAACAGCAAATATTAAGTAGGAGTAAATGAGATTATGCTACACCTGATACTTGCATGGCACAACCATTACTGGAGCATCACATCAGTTCTGGTGTCTGCTCTTTAACAAGGAAGAGCTGAAATGAATTCAAAGAAGCCAGCAGTAATAATTAACAGAAAACTCTAGACACAATGAAGAGCTCAGGTGGCTCAGTCTATTTATCAAAGGGAAAAGAGGAGACGACAGTTAATCAAAATCTCAAAGTACTCACAAAGAAACTCAGATTTAACAATAATTCCCAATCTAGAAGGTACAGGGATAACAGAACTGAGCAGTTAAAAGTTCAAGATAGATAAATTCAAATTAGAAATAGGGTAGTATCTTTATCTTCAGACAGACTTACACACAGTCTCTCAGCAGTGGAGAGAAACAACTGGAACAATGCATGTAAGGCTGCAGTGGAATTTCTCCACCACTCATGCTTGTTTAAAAGAACACCAGGATTGGCTGTTTCGGAAAGAGTACGCACGCTAGTTCAAACACAGCTATTCAGAGAGGTTATTATCCCAGTTACGCAAGGGGTCATTACTAGATGACCACAACTGTTTTTTCTCATGTTAAAATTTATTAACTAGCTTTAGCCATATATCTAAGGCAGGAAAGTCATGTAATAGATGTGCATAATCATAATTTACAATTCCCCACACCCAAATTAGGCTCCTTTCACCATACCTTAATGCTTTCAACTTCATACCTGAAAACAGACATGAAAGAGGAGTTTTTTGCAGGGCAAGGCAGGATTAATAAAGTTACAGAAAGCCAATCCTGAGACAATACCATTTGCAGAACATCCTCTACCTCTTGTGCCATCCTTGGTGTAACAGCTGAAGGCTATCGGTCAGCCTGAGCTGCCACATCACACGAGATGCAATCTTCGGCTATTCTGGGCCTAAACCACTGCAGTTCTACAGGTTTCCTTTAACATCCCAAATCCTTCCTTGATACGGGTTAGAAATCAGTCCAAACGCCAGCGGGCTGCGGTACGGCTTTGTAGGAGCTCGATCACACAGAAATCTGGCACCCAGCAAAGACGGCTGTGCCAGAAGCTGGAGGACTGCTCGACTCCCACGGCATTCAAGCCTGCACACGGTGCACTGGCTAGCTCTGCGCAGAGACTGTCTGGATAATACAGTTAAATCATGTTTCTGGATATCTACATGCTGCTGATGAATGAGTAAAGTCAAGTCGAACTTCAGTCCCAGAAGGCTTACAAGATTTCGTTATAGAGATTTCTCCTGGTTTCACCACCGCCAGCGACGGGGTCAGCAGTACACCAAGCTCCTCACACTTAGCAGCAGGCACTGACCATGCCCTTGTAGCTGTCTATCATGAAAGAAACAGCAACAAACCTGAACTTCACAGAACCCCACTTAGGGCATCTCATCAGGCAAACAAGAGGTCCTCCAGCACCACCCACCACTCCAACAAATGCAAAATAAATCAAAACACACGTAAAAGATAAATCCTCCAGTGCTTTTTCATTAAAAGGCTGGAAAACAACCTAGAAAGTCTAGAGGAACATCTCATGTTTTGTCCACAAGCAAATAAAGCACCAAAACACCTTCTCTCCCACCCACTCCCAGCACTTGGGGATACTGGAAGGTGCATTTAACTGTTACCCCTAGGTAACAGGGAGGAGGGCGCCTAAGCACCGATTAAGAGTACTGCTGGTATGATTTAAAAGGAAAGCAGAGACCCGTGTTCTAAGATGACACTCACAACCATCACCCACAAACAGCCCAGCATTCTGTATGTAAATGTTTTGGTACGAAGTTGAAGAGCGCTCCAAGACCGGGCTTGTTCCAGTATCTTCTGAGGCTAATCAGAAAAACGTGAGAGCGCACTGCAGCAGGGAATAGTAAAAGCTCTTTTAACTTTAACACTCTATATTTGGAAGGACAAAGCCTTACAGAATATGCGAGAACGTGCCTGCCTCTAGAAAGATGGTAGGTCAGGTATACACAGCCCTTGTACCCACCATTTTGTTCTCCTCTTGGAGAAGTGCTTGGTCACACTTATGCAATTTTCCCCTCCAGCAATTCAGTGCAATTGTTTTTGAATGTTAAAGAACAAAAAGCCTACAGTCCAGATTTTCAACCATGTCTCTCATCATCAACATTTCTAGGCATAAATACTAGTAATTTATTTCTAAATGTTGGTGTAGACAAAACTGCAAATATTTGCCCCTGATTCATGTTGGGCACCACATTGTTTCTCTAAAAATAGAGGCAAACACTGAAAAAGCAGGGTCTAAGTCCAGACTTCTTTAAAGGATATGATTATCCTCAACAGCAACTCCAGCTTCCCACCACCCTTGCTCCGCTCTCATCCCAGCCTACTCTTTCAAGTTCTCTTTAGGAGAACAAAAAGAGAAAAAAGCCACTTGTCTACAGAGCAGCTTAAAATTGTAGCAGCTTGTGCCTGCTCCAAATGACATGCTCAGAACAGGAAACCGAATCTTTTCCAAATAAAAACCACTGTTTCTCCTCAGTTTTCCATCTAACAGAAACAGGAAGATGAAGTTTGTTCTGGCATTTTCTGGAAGGACATGAGGTCTCTCAACCTACTTCAACAGGAATTTAATCTTTTAAGAACAGATTTCACATACAACTTAATTCAAATCATGATTTCTGAAAGCTAGAGAGTTTGAAATGAGAAAATGTCCTGTGGGCTGCATCAGCTATGCAGCTGCTTCTAATTAAAGCTTCTCCTTTACTCTCTCTGGGCTACTTTCCAGCACAAATACTTTAGTCAGAGCTCAGCCCATTTTTTATTTTTTTTTCTTCTCCTCCTTTTCAGCTCCAGCCTGCATTTGCCATAGCTGAGGCTCTCATGGAGCTAAACAAGAGACAGAAAAACAAAATGAAGGTATTTATCCAAATATGAAGTATCCACTGAGCTGCATTCACTCTAACAACCTAATGCTCCAAAGTGGAAGACTCACAAAAGCTGCGGTTTTGGCTCTTCTGCCACAAAACTACATTGACATTACCTCCCAATACTTAGCGCTCTCTTGCTTTCAAAAGACTTCTGGAAAATGTCGGGCCTATTGGAAAATCCTCGTCATCTACCATACTATATTTGCTGGGGCACATTCATAGGACAGTCTCTTCAAATGCACCTTATAGACTGTTTTTTAACCAGTCTTCCAGATGTTCGATTTTCATGGGAGTTTCCTATTCAGGCCCAGTGATATCATCTGGGGATGCACAGAAGGAAGCAGATGGTTTTAATTTAAAACGTGAAGGGAAGAATTTCCTAGTAATCTTGCTTCTCCCACCCTCAACCCAACACTTTCTTAACTTTGATTGGAAAATGCTTCAACAGAGGAGGGGAAAAAAAAAAACCACCCAACCCCACAGTCTGATGACTAACGTGAGAAGGGTCTCAGCTATTTTGCTACAGATTTTAACCAGACTTCCCTCTGGCTCCTGGGTTCTGACTCCCACACCTACACCTCCTCTCAGAAGGGAGAACAGGATTCTCTGGTTAGCTTTTACACAGGCTCCTTCCCATGTCTCAAGGCTCCCAGTTATGCGTCATACTTTGAATGCAAGCTATGGGATGGGACGGCCTCCTTGTTCTGCGTTTAAAGCAGTACGCAGCTATTGTTTCTAGTCCACAGAAAGCACTTCTACACTGTACCACTCTGCAGTATGCCAAGGAGTAACAGCAACTAAACTCTGGGCAAAGTTTAGTTCAGCTTTTTCTGACCAGAGCTCTGAACAGCTTTTGGTCTGCACAGGTAAATCACAACAGAAAATTTTGACCGAGTGACTCAAATCACCACTCTGTTCCCAGATTTGAAGCCAAAAGCGTGCACACTCTCCCCTTTTTCCTCTGCCCTGGTCTCAAGGGTGTCCTTTAACTTCTGAAAGGAGACAGAAGGAAACAGGAAAGGGCAGCCCATTCTCAGAAAGGGCCAACTTTTCAACTTTTGTATTTATCCTCTTCTGGAAAACTCTCAGACCTCATCTTGCTACAAGGTCTCCTATGGGTATTCCCCATTCACTGGTCTAGGAGTGATTACTCTCTCGAGACAGAGCCTAAGAAGAGAGCTGCTGCAGTCTCGGAAGCAGTTCTACAGTCTAGGATCTTGCCTTCAGCCTCAGAAGTCCTCTTAAATCCAGGTTAAATTTAATTTATGAAGATCCAGCTGGAAAGAAAGGTGGGTCAAAAACCTGGCAAGGGGGCTGGAGTTACCAGGGGTTAGAATTAGGGTAGAAGCCCCTTACTGCCATGCTGTTGCTGCTTTGAGTTTAGCATGCTTTGACGTCCTCCTGTTGCCACCCTGCAGACAAGAGATAAAAACTGTATCATGCAATGTAAAAGTGTGCCTGCACACAGTGAGAAAAATACTGCTCACTGAAGAGGCACAGAAGCACAGAAAGCTGTACAGATCCTGACAGCTTTGGGCATGAAAGGATGTGCAAAAGGAGACTGTCATTTTGGAATCAGCCAACTACAGTAGTCTCTGCTTTTAACTAAGCACAGCAAACAAGCCATGGTTGTCACTGTACTTCTCTCCCCC
>VXBL01009863.1:94444-107506 GCA_013400195.1 Aramus guarauna
TTTTTACACCATCAGACCCAACAAAAGACACTACAGTTAAAGCAGTACTTTGGTTCATGCAGAGGTACCAATATCCCTTCTGGACACACAATGTGCGACAGTCCTAAGATCAAAAAAATCCAATCTTAAAACTACAAAAGACAAGAAGTTACAAGGCCCAGTTTCCTCCCTAAACCTTAGAGCACCCCTGGCCCAACTCCCTCCCTTCTCACTTCTGCTTCTCTCCCTGGCACAGTCTTGCTTCTGCTCCCTGACACTGGGGCACAGGGGAGGGAAGTTGGGACAGGCCACAGCTGCTAAACATGGGGAAACCAGTTAAGATCCTCTGTGCTTCAGAGCCCTGGCCCACTCCAGGCACAGAGGGACCGCCTCATCCACCTGCAGCATAGCAGACTCTCGTGCTCAGAAAACAGTGTGCAGCATTGCCAAAATCTCTGCTCTGCTTGTCCTTGAAACAGCTCCCTGTACCCACAGCTTCTCAGCCTGCCTGCAACTGCAGAAACACCACAAGCAAGCAGTACTATCCCCCAGACTCTTCCCACTACTACCTTCCCAGTCATCTAGTAGCAGGGAGATGATAAAGGGTTTCCCTGTGATGCTCACAGCTTTAAGCAACAAGCAACCGTTCTACTTCTCTGCTGGAGTATGCAAGAAGGCTCCTTCACGCTTAACACCTCAATGTGCAAAAGGCTGCCTGGAGATACTTCAAAAGAGAAAAAGAACCCCACAACAACAACAAAAAAAACCCGCAACAGTGCAACGCAAAGCCAAACCCCAAACTGAAACTGCCTTTTGTCAAAGCAGGACCCGTAAAGCTTGGAGTGACAGGTCCCCTTTGTACTGCTGCAGATACTCCAAGGAATATGGCTGTAAGGTCTGCATCCTCACCATGCTGGTCACTGAATGGGTGTAGAAAGATCTCTCAAACAAAAATTCTGACCTTGGAAGACGCAAACACAGGAATGTGTAATTTTCTATATATAAAATTCGAGGTCAAAGAAGGTCAGTAATTCTATCAAACAGTGCCACAAACTGACAGCCATGGGCCAGCAGCGTCACCAGGGGAACGGAGCTACTTAAAGGGCGCTTGCAAGAACAATCTGATAAAGATCCAACTCTGATTTCCTTACAAGGATCACAATCGCTGTTCCCATAACAGAAGCCAGATGCACCAGAATAAAGGTTCTTAGCAGAAAACTAGCTTTCTCTTTTAATGGAGTAGACAGGATTTTCTGACAAAGCAAGCTGTTTCAGCACTAAGCTGTCTCTTGCCGCTTTGCCAAATCTTCAGACTAGAACTTTTTCTTATCAGTGCTTACGTTACTCACATCTCATTCATCACATATGATTATCTCTGATGCAGGTTCTCCCTCAGCTGTTCGCTTGTTTCTTACAGACAGCAAGATTAACTAGATGGACTGACCACACGCTAGAACAAACAACTTGGCCGAGAGGAGGTACAGAAAGAGGAAGAGCGCCTATTATAACAACTTATTGCCCAGAGGAAGTACTGCAGAAAACTTGAAAAAAGTGGAAGGGGTGGAGATTTAGCTAATCAGTGAGTGATCCTGCAGAGCTAGAAGCCGAGCCACTTGCTTTAGTTATAAGTTCAGTTTCCTGAAGAAAACATTTCTACTCTTACAGCCATTAAAAATTCAGAAAGGCACTTAGGTTACTGCACCAGATTGAATAGGGGAACCTTCTGAGTTCCTCATAGCGCAGGAAAGAAAAAAGTTAAAACCAAAACAGGATGCTAAGAATCAGCCTGCTAAAGGTAGAGTCTCCACAATTGAGGGGGGGTTTTTTTGCTATTTTTTTTGTCCTCTCTTTCTGCAAAAAAAAGAGTTCTTGAGCCAGAACTAGAAGACACACACATACTAATCTCCACATACAGGCCTCTATTAGCCCTTCCAATTACTCTGGGACCTGCAAAGGGACCAAGCTGTTACTTAAAGGAGGGGTTGGCTTAAGACCTGCAAGAAAACTTTGCACAAAAAGGAAGAAGGCAACATTAGAATTATAAATAACTGTGCGCTTAAAAAAAAAAAGAGTGGTCAAAGCTGCCACTGTGATAAGGGAAATGTGTCGAGATTTGGACTGCACTACAAATAGTGAATAGAAGTTAATCAGATGAACCAACCAGACAGAAAAAAAAAGTTTTAAAGGAACATGCAAGTTGGAGAAAACATCCTTAGGAAGGTACAAGCAGCACCAACATCAATATCAGCCTTGTTTATTACCTTCGTGACCCACATTCTTTGGCTCCAAACTAACATGCTTAAGCACACGTCAGAAAGACGTCACACAATTTCTTCTTCTGGTCTTAAAATACAGGTGAAAAGCAAGAAAAGTTCCAGCTTTCTTTCCAGAAAGGCAGCTCATTTCTGTTGACAGCAATATAAAGCCATGCAAAGGAAAAGACTAGGAAGCAGTAATAGTTAAAAATTGGGAAAAAAACCCCAACAGGGATTAACAAGTTACACATGTGCCCTTCTATGGCCTTTCTGCACACCAGGTATTGATTTGAAACTGAGAAGAACCTCAAATTAGATTATGATTTCCCCTTTGTGTGCCACAGGTGCAATTGAAGTATATAGAGTTTTATGTACCACATTAACAGAAAGAACTAAAGGTTGTGGCTAGGGAAGACGGATGTGTAGGAAAAGGTGACGAGCAAAGCTGTGTGTTAGCCAAGCTAAATCAGCAAGACAAAATTCACTCATAAAGAATGTTAGCATTAAGAAAAATAGGGATTTAGCATGCTAGAAAATGGCACAACTTGCACTGATTAAGAAAACAAGGTTTAGAAAATAATCCGTTTACTGCAGACCTAGTAAATTAACCCTGCCAAACAATGCAGATTTGTGTTTTTGCAAAATATCACTTCATTTAAAAAAAAAAATCTAAATACTGCAGTTTGAAAGGTGAACTGCATTTAAGTAGGTGTAATATCATTCTCCAGACACTATGCCAAAGCTCCTGCTGATCAGCTTTCCATGCAGCAGAGTGGAGGCACCATTGAAGACAGGTGTCAATATTTACCAAAATCAATTGCATGATGCATACAAACACGGGTGGGTGTTTGGTTGGGTTTTTTGTTAGCTTGTTTTTGCAACTCCCACATATTACTTGCTCCACAGCACGTGGAAGGGAACTGGCACACTTTAGGGTGCAGAGTAGTTCTGAAAAACCTCATAAAAATATTCAAATTGGGGCTGAAGTTCTATAAAGTAAGGCAAGCTATAAGATGAAGAGCAAGTTCCAACTTAACTTGTAAGTCAAAGCAAGGTACAGAGTTTACGATCACTTTGGCCTCACTTCCTAACCTAATGCAAAGAAATCAAACTGACAAGATCCAAACCCAGAAATCTGAACAAGAACTCCAGATTTCTTACATTACAAAAAGCTAGCACAGAAGAACTAATGCATTATCAAGAAACACAAACTGTACTAAAACCGTTACGTTGAACGCACCTGATAAGAAAATCTTAACAATTCACATTTCCTTTCTGGTTAGGACCCCAAATGAAAGACAACTGGTAATTAAATTGCTTAGAAATGAAACCAACTTACTTGCAGTATCCTGTACCATTTTGATATGGAATGCACTTTCCCTCATTAACACACGGCTTGGAATCATCCATACATTGTAAAGCTGAAAGAAAAGAAAATGACAGTCAAATCAATAACCATACATGTCAAGTCAAAGCTTCATTAGCATATTTTGGGGAATGAAAATCTTAGAGTTTAAAATTTTGTATGTCTGGAACAAAACCAGAGACACTATCACATAGTTTAAATTAATCTCTGGCAGCATCAAAAGAGCCAGACTGAAAGAAGAATCAAATACAGATTGGTTCATCGGGCAACTAAATGTTTCCAGAAATTCTTTTAGGTAGATTTTCAAAGCAAAGCATGCAGCAGTTTCAGCAAGCTACAAAGACATTCGTGTCGGCACTTGCATATTTTGGGTTAAGTGTCACCAATGACTGCTTTCTGATCAAAATTCTGGATTGAAATTCTCTGAAATAAGAGGCAACTACTCCTAAACCTTCTTTCACAATATTTTGTCTCAAATTCTTTCCTTCTTTTCTACTATCTCTAGGGTCACTTGGCACTGAGATAGGGGTATCTGTCCCTCGTAAGCTCACCTGCTGTATGCTTCTAGCAATGCAGAACTTGCTGCAACATCATTACTGTTGTGGCACCCTGATTTCAGTCAGGATTGTGTTTGGGCGTAAAGCAAAACCAAAGATGTTAAAGATTTTCAGCAAAGAATTTGGTATTTCTAAGGAGGAGACACTGTGTAGCTCAAACATGACATTTTCAGTATTGTTTTAAAAAAGGCATTAGCCATGATACAGTTTGGGGCTGGTCAACTTTTATCCAAGTCTATTGAAAGCTCTAGGAGGCCTGTTCTGATGGAAGCCATACATCTCCAGCGCTCATCTCTTCCCAGAGACCCGAAGCAGCGCGCCATGGCGATTTCTGAAGTAGCCAGAAGGGTGAGAACTGGGGAAACCCTGCAAGAGCAGAGGGCACTCTAGAACCACAAAAAATATAGCCAGTCCACCTAGACTACAGCCTGCCATTTGAATAGCACCAAACTAGTGGATAAAGCTCTCAGAAGATCTGGGTCCTGTCCTAAACTTACCCCCATACAGAGAAGTCACAACTCTTCCAGCTTCCCGGTCAGTCTCCCGGCCCAAAACCACACGCACTTCTGTGCCTCTATGTACCCGATTTCAACAACCTTACTGCATTTGGGAAAGCATTTAACCAGTTTTAGTTAAAGGTACCTAGAGGCATCAATAACATCCAACCACCTAAACTGTCCGCTTGTGTACCAGCTGCTGTACAACAGATTGCCTTTTTTTTTTTTTTAAGCATGGTTTTCTTTTCCTCAAGAGGTATTAAATGTTCAATACAAATTCAGCAAGGGGCATCAGGGAAAATTGATCCAAACCACCACCACGGTGTATATGCTGGTGACTATGGAACGGGGCTCAGAAACAGAAGAGTTAATGCATCAGTCCCACCAAGCTCTCTCTGCAACCAGCCCAAATTCAGTCCAGCAATTAGTTGGAACAGACTCCAGTTACTGCTATCCAGGGCTTGAAGTGTTATTTCTCAATAACTCTGGAGCATGTAAACAGGTCACATGCACTACAAGGTACTACAGGAGCATTTCACACTTGCGATCCCTAGAGAATACAGTCAAACTAAATCCAGTTGCCCAGGAATATTATCAATATTTCCCACAAGACAAGTATGCCTATTTCTGTTAACTTGGTTTCTGAAAAAAGGGCACTTGGCTGGCGCTGCTTCTGCAGAGCTCTCAGGAAATGAACAAAATTCCACTCGGAGCCCCTTTCAGATAACCCCTGAGGTCAGGGTTACTAAGCGACAGAAATATTAACATGGATTTTGCATGGCATTCCCCCCCACAGCAGTCAAATACACTTACACTGATTTGCACCTGTCTGACATTTTTTATCCCATTTAACAGCAACATCCACGAGGCTTTGACTCCAAACTTCATCTGCTTCTGTCTGATACTACACAGCTTGTTTTCACAGCAGAGATCAGCTCCAGTTAGCATAGTCCAGTTACGCTGTGTTCAAGAGAAACCACCAAAGGACCTGCGATGATTTGCACCTCGCCTACGCTACTCCAGGGAAATGGAGGAAGGTTAAAGCCTTACCACAGTTCAGAGAACCGGGAGGGGAAGCGGACTTGGCATTCTCACCTCACTACCTTGAATTTTCATTCTTTTCACACCAATCAAGCCAGTGAAGCAAATACTCAGAGGATTATTTCTTTTGTGCCCATGCTTTCAAACACAATTTTGTAATCTCTTCGAGTACCCGCGTCCCCAGTGAGAACTGAGCAGCCAGTTGATTTTGTAACCCACATAGTAAAAGCTTAACTAGCACTTGGCCAAAACCACCTCCCAGCACAAGAGCACAGAGGGGAACAAGAGGATGACGGCTTTTGGGGTCGCAGTAAGGATCCGAATCAGCGATTCCAGTTCAGCTTGCTAGGCCAACCACAGACACAGCAGAGAGGCTTTAGCAAAGTAATGATTAATTTTCTCCTGGCTTTTGACAAATTATTCCTGCCTTGAACTGCTGTTTAGCAGGTCATTAAACTACCAGTAGTCCTTAGAATTCCTTAACAGAGACACATAGTGAATGGGGCAATGCAGGCAGCTAAATGTGTATTTTGTATATAGTAACTGAGAAGTGAAAGAAGCTAAGAAAAAAAAAAAGGCTCTTTTGTACTTTTTCAGCTTAAGACTAAAATAGACTGAATAGAAATGTAATATTCTATATTAAAATGAGTATTAAAAAGTAACATGACCTCTTTAAAAAAAGAAATCACAAGGGAAATCGAAGACTACAGTTCTCACAGTAAAATTAGCATTTCTGTGCACAAAGCACTGCCTTCCTGTATTTCACGATATCTTTAACAATTTCACAATTCATGCAAAACCGATACATTTCAACAGGGCTTACTTCAAATGCTACTTTTCTGCTACTCTACCAGGTTGTGCTCAAGAGTTAATAGTATCAGAAACTTTACCTTCTACCTCAGCCAGCATAAAAAGTACGTTTCGCTACAGCCATTATGTTAACTGCAAATACTTTGTTATGTACAGCATGGGAGAAGACAGCCTTGTCTTGAAAAGATAAAGCCACTTTTCTAGAAGCCGTATATAGATAGCATCAGCATGCTGTCAAGGCTTTGAGGATAACAGGCTGCTTTTGACAGTAGTTTTCTGCTGTGTATTAAAAAAAAAAAACAAAAAAACAAAACACCAACAATCAGCAACGGTGAATTATTTGTTGGTTTTAGCTTGCCAAAACCGCCAAGACTATCAGAAGCTGGGTTAGCCCAGACCAAGTGCAAGCAGTGATGTTTCAAGTCCCGGTGCTCTCGTGCGGTGGAAGGCTCGCTCAGGTACACCAGCAGGTCTTCGCAGGGAAATCCCATGGATTTTTAATGTACTGAACTGCCTCACGATTTTTACCAGTCCTTTCGGGCATATGATGGGAATATTGGGAAGATACCCCACAGACTGGCTCTTATGAAACGGGCAGGCCACAACTTTGTGAAAGTGGTACCCAATTTCTAGCAGGCATCGTAGCCAAGTTTGAAAGACTTCTCAGACAAGGGTTCTAAGTGCATGTGAGATGAGTGTTATTAGCTGTAGTACCCAGCCTAGAGTCCGTACAAACCCTTGCACATGCCTCCATTTGGACACAGATTCTAAGCTGACATTTTTACGAGCCTACCAGGACTGTTTTCCAAGACCAAAAGGGAAAAACAGGTAGCCGATGCTGTAAAATGAGTACAAGCATAAAGTGCTACTCGCAGAAACACTACAGGAAGCGCTGCGATTCTCAACACCTAAATCCACCAAAGCTCACGCTTAACAGGAGTACAATTTCACCCAGGTTTAACCTTTTTGTCTAAAGACACAATTAAAGCAAATCTAGGAGGGAAAAAAAAGTTGTGTTTCTGCCTCATTGTTCTTTCGGATGCCAACGTGATCTGGAAGTTGTGATTTGGTTTCTATGCTTCATCTGCCCGCTATAAATTCAGATTCTTTCTAAGCTAGAAAGTGTAGGATTAGGATCAGAAGCTTCAAGTGTCAAGAGTTCAGGTTTTAAGAGAAAAAGCTGCTACGGGGAAACAGAGCCATAACCAGAGAAATTCTGAAAGGGCTTTGTTGCAAATACTAAAAGGAAAGCAATGCCAATAAACTCCTCACCCACAAGTTCAGGGAAAGTCAAGCAGAAATAAAAATGCAAAATACCAAAACAATTAATGCTGAGGAAGAGATGTTATAAAGCTGGTTTCCTGTAGCTCTGTGGTTGATTATCCTGCATCTAAGAAGGTGCAGGCTCTGGCCAAGGGTTTTACTGAGAATAAGAGGAGAGCAATATTCTGGCAGAAAACACAGCTGAACCGGAGGTACAGCTTTCTCCTTGGGAGGACATTATATGCGTGCATCTCTCCTCTTTCTGTCCATAAATTCTCCATTATGTTCATAGAAACTCGGTATCTTTTAAGAACCTAGACCTCCGTCACATTTGGCTGAAACTTATCCATAGGTTCAAAAGTTCTCTTGAGGGAGAGGGTGGAAAACAACCTACTTTAACAGAAAAGTCAGACTAAAAATGCATTGAAGACTAGAAAGAAAACTAAAGGATGAAATAGGTTTCAGTAACCTTTATGTAGTCAGTGGATTTACTGTCATTCATGAGAAATAGCCTGTCATGCCAACTGTGCTACCCACTATATACAAAAATAAAGGAGAAAAAGAGGATTCAAAGCCAAACAGCAGCAACACGGGACGTATGGAGAATCCTTACAGTGTACCAGCTGTGAAGAGGACAACCATCACCATTGTCAGAAACATCAGCTATGCTACAAATCGAGAGGTCTCAAATTCCAAGGAAGCAAAAACCAGCTCTGGATTCCCTTCAGGAAAAACAGAGTGTGAAAAAAAGAAGCTAAGAGAAAATGCTGAAACAGGAGGTGCAATTCTGGAGGAAGAATAGTAGGTCCTCGCTGCACAGAAAGGGACAAAAATACTCCCGCGGCGGCATCTCGCACTGCACAAACAGCTATTGAAAGAGCTGGTAAGGAATAAGAAGCACTGCACAAATGGAAAGAATACCCAAAGATAATCAAATTTTGGAGGAAAACCACAAAGGAGTGATAACTAATTATGCCATTCACTAACCTCAACAGATTACAGTTCCAGTGAGATCACGTACCAGGGAAGAACCCACTAGTAAATAAGTACTAGCTGAAAATATGAATAGTTGTTTTTTTGTTTTTTTTCTTAAGAACAGATCACCCCATGGCAGCCACACTGAGGGAGGATACGGCACAACAAACTAGGAAGAATTCTTACTGTGAAAAAGTGATAAAGCCTTATATTCATCTCAGATACAGAAAATGTTAGTATTTGGGGGATTTAAACAAGCTGAGCAGTCTGCACATCACAGACAGAAGGTAGTAGTTAAGGATAAAGCTTGCCTATAAGGCACAGAAATCTTCTGTAAAGTAAAAATGCTTTAATTGGATTATTAAGAGATCTCCACTGTTTTTACACACAAAAGCCTGAAATCAATTGAACAATGCGAGGCTCATCAACCGAGAGGCTGAGCAGAGCTCAGAGGAGTGTGAAGGCACTCAGCCAATGTCCAGCACCTTTTGGAAGAAAAAAAACCCCAATGTCTAAACTGCTTTTCTTCACTAGCTTTTGTAAGACAAGCATAAAAAAAACTGGGGGAAAAGAAGTGGATTTTAGAAGAACAAGTCTATAAGAAGTTTTGCTTCAGCAATTAAAAAAAAAAAACAACCAACAACAAACCCTGATTAACTCAAGAGTGCAAACAGCAAGTTGACACACAAAACTGCATCCCCTGCCATCATCAGTTTCAAATCTCTCCTCCAAATATCTCAGAAATAAAAAAAAAACCCTACTGACTGTCTCTAAGAACAGAGCTAGGAACTGCTGTGCCACTTCACAAGCAGATTTGAAGTCTTTCTGTCCTTGGGGTCTCAGGCACAGGAACCCGCAGGAGGACTGTTATTTCTAGCAGATGCAGCTACACTTGGTGTGACACTGTTCCTGGTGAAAAACTACAAGTTTTAATGCTTAGTGAATTCAGGAGGAACTCGTAATACAGTTCAAAAGTCTGTCAATCACCATATTCTCTATTTCCTTGCACAGCTACTGTTCCCTGCCTTCCCCTATTTTCAGTTTTCCAAACAAAGCCAAAAACATCTAAAATCTAGAAGAGCAACATAAAGCATTTAGTTTAAAACAAAAAAAAGTTTTCAACAACAACAAAAAAATGTAGGGAAGACAATTAAAGAGTTGAAGAGGTATTGGTGTTTCCATGGCAATCTGGCAAAGGGGAACCATGCTCGCGTCTTCTCCAAAGTCTTCCGTCATTCTCCAGCACTAAATCTTTATTAATTTGAACGTTAAGCATGTTTGCCTGTGCAGAAATGCTAGCCCACTGCTCGTGCTGAGCGGCGCTTCCGCAGCCATCCAGGGTGATGTCAGAGAAACGAGATGAAGGCTTGCTGCATGGAACAAACAGCAGACGCCCATGCCATTTTGAGATACAAAGCTCTTTTTTCATCCTTGTAGCAGTCTAAAAAAAGGACATGTGCCCTAGGAACAGACTATTTTCTAAACAGAACGAATGATTATTTCTGCAGCTCTCAGACGACCATGTTTAGTACGATATAAGCACTGTTTCTTCTAGATGGGCACTGACAGGCCTTGACTTCTGTTGGCAAGATGATTTCAGAGTGAATTCATAGAAACTAAGACTATAACTACAAAAGGACTTTTTAACACAGATGCTTAGGGAAACTCTTCACCCCCACCCACCCCAACATTGGTGACATTTCCCTAATGTGTCCCAAAGGAGGGGTGAAAATTAATAATCACTGTATCATTCCTCATCTTTGCCTTCATTAGCCAAGAGCACAAACCTAAAGGAAACTACATTACATCTGAAATTACAAAGTGCGGATCCACAATTTTTTGGTTTTGCTGTTAAGTGAGATTCCCAAGCCCAGAGGAAACCGGCTGCCGGAGTCCCACTGCTCTTCTTTCACCTGCTCCTCGTCCTGGGTTCAAACCTCAGCTACCGCTGCTGCCGCCCCCCACCCCGACACAGATACTAGTTTTGAAAAATGGGAGAAGCCAAAGAGAACCAGAGCATATTGAAGAGAAATACCCGCTTACTGCAACAGCGGCAAGACACATAGAATAAGGGAGGGAGGGAAATAGCTGTGGAAGCTGACTAAAACCTGGCCCACCCATCGCAAGAAATTCGAATGCCAAATGCCACCAGAGGCGTTCAGTCCTCTTTTCCCAAGGATTCAAGTCCTGAGAACATCAGCAAGAGGATCTTCACGTATTTCTCATCTGACTAAGCGAGACCCTGAAGGAAGTGATGCGAGTTCATCAGATTCTCATCACGCTCCCTTTTGAAAGTCTAAATCAGCATCTTCGATAAGAACAAATTTGATAGACAGCAACACCTTCAGAAGATCAAGTAAAACTTGCTCTTCCATAAGCAAATCCATATCGAGCAGACTGGCATTGTCAGCATTAGCTGAAGTCCTCAAAACTTTCACTGTTGGAATACTCAAGATCTTAAAACTGCAGCGCACACCAACGCACTACCTTTGCGCAGCTCCAGATTAAGAACTTGTTAGAAATACGGGCTGATAGTCAACAGCAATCCAGTGAAACTGGGCTTAGCAAACTCCAAGTGTTAATAACGACAGGGTGTAATTAGGGTGGGCTTTACTAACGAGGATTCCCATTTCACCCATTGCTGCCTGATCAGAAGAGGAGCAAATCGTTCACAGCAATTATCAGGAGAGTATCCTCACCAAAAGCGCAGGTGTTGCTGCCCCACCCCAGCTTACTGCAACTTCAACTGCAGCCTTTTGCAAAACTAAACGACGGCTCAACTGGAAAAGCAAGTTGCTACACCATTGGGCTTGCATGATGAGGCAGAGTTGAGTAGTCCAAACCATAGCGCTTAGCGCATCCAGGAGCCTCCTCTTTATTGACCAAGAGGGCTGACACCAGATACCTGCCCTCTCTTGCACAAGAGCATCAAGACAGTTGAATATGCACCTGAAAATACCCTTTCGGTGACTTCATCTTTCCCATTAATTCAAACCACAGCTCCCACTCCCAAGAACCAGATGCGGGTCAGTATCTCACGAACAACAGGACTCGCTTTCTGTCTAGATTTATCATCTCTGACAACCACCTTTTGTTTAGGACTGGGATGAGATTTCACCCACAATGCCAAAAACTTCTGCAGCATGGGAGGACCTCGACCAGCCCGGTAGATATCTGTACCCAGTCCAGTGACAACAAGCAAGGCCACAGCTACTTCTCCTCTCAGCCCCTGTCAGAGAAGGAACTTGTAGAGCTAGCAATAAGATGGTAAGTCACTGGTATAAAGTCAGAGCTTAACTACGTGGACATAACATTTAGACTTTGCAAAAATAGTATTTTTGATGTCTTACCGGACTGTGTAAGCCATTTCCAGAAACAACAGTCCCACTACGTGCCACACCTCTACCCTACCAAGAAAACGTACTTCTGAATTTATGAGACACCTACCCTTGAAAGACCCTTTATTTTTCCAGCCCCTTTTGGGCAAAGCTGGCCAAAACACATTCAGCAAATAGCACTTTTTTTTTTTTCCCCTCCAACCATCTTCCAGCAATATATTAATAAAACTAAGCAAGTCAGATTTCAGAGGGGGTTACTGGAAAAAAAACCCATCTCTCCCAGGAGACAAACAATGACTGTTTCAAAGTCAAAACAAATAGATCGATTAACCCAACTACTCTGCGTCCAAGACAGCACTAGTGGTCAAAACTCTGCAGACACCAGCTTCCACTCCTAAACATACCAAAGAATAAAACTGCTGAAATTATCAGCGTTTCGCTCAGTCATGCACCGAACAACTTCCACTACCACTTTCTCCCATGGCTACCCTCTTCACAAGTCATCTGAAAAGCGATCTGGCCTCTCAGGAGCAAAAAGGAAGAACGAATGAGAAGTCACGCAAGTAATCAATGACTGCTGGTCCTGGCAAGGCTGCACAGGCTCTACTCTAGGAGCAGGGCTGCTGCTGCTGGGAGAGGCATGAAATCCATCCGAACCCAACAGCTAAGGCTGTGGACCACGTTCTCCAGCCCGGCTGTAAAACATATTGCAAATGCTGACATCTAACAGGGAACGGTGACGAAAAGCAGCAGTTTCTTCAGATGTGCACATATGGCTTCATCACGCCTGAACTGATTAACAATTAAAGGAGGAGGAAACAGATTCTTTCTGGATGTGTAGAGATTTCCTCAACAAAGAGGCTAGAACGAACACGATGCATCGGTATTTCAAGCGATGGGAAGCAGTAAACCGTTTTCTCCCATGTTTTGAAATCAAAAAACCTCAAGCACTCAAACCATTTACTTTGTTTTTTTTTTTTT
>VXBL01009863.1:113041-124040 GCA_013400195.1 Aramus guarauna
GGGGGCACGGGCAGCGGGGACTCCCCAGCTTCTGCTTTATCCCCTCCGGCGGGTTTGCCGGAGCGAATTTAGGTGCGACCGCAGCCAGGCAGAAGCAGCGGTGTGGGATGCTGCAGGGCTCAGTGGCACGGCCCCCCCCGGCAAACCCCGGGGTACCCCTGCACCCACGGGGGACCCAAACGGTGCCCAAGCCGGGGGAGAAGGGGGACGGGCTGGGGGGGAGGTGGCACAGCTGCCCAGGGGGAAGCAGAGTTGGGGACATGCGTGGGCAGCGGGGTTGGAGGCTGTGCAGGAAGCGTGGGCGAAGCATCTGCGGGGAGAGGTTGTACCCCACCTCTGGTGCTGGCTGCAGAGGGTCGGGAGCAGCCAGACCCCCAGGGACCCCCAAAGGGCTCAGGTCTGGGGGGGCAAACAGGGAGGGAGCGAGGAAGCTGCCAGGGGCCAGGAGGGTGCCCTGTGTCCTGCCCTGGGGCTTGCCGGGCGCTTGAGGCTGGGGACCAGCCCAGCTGCGTCACCCCAGAGAGGGGGACAGGACGATTTGGGGTGTGCTGAGGCAGGACGCGGTGCTGACTCAGGGCTGTGCGGCAGGGCTGGTCCCAGCAGTCAGCTGCCCATGGCCGGCCGCCAAACCCAGCACCCTGCCATCTGAAAAGCCTTCATTTTCGGACAGCAGAAAATCGACATCTTCCGTTCTGAAAGGTCAACTCGGCAGCAACGCAGCAGAACAAACCACGAGAGGGAGGGAGGGGACCTCCTGAGCCCCCCAGCCCGGATCTGTGGAGCATCCCTCCCTGGCCCCAGTGGGACCGAGAGCCCCCCCAGAGAGACAGAGCTGCCATGGCCCCACAGCAGCCCCCGAGGGAGGGAGGACAAGGACTAGGGTGCTCGAACCCTGAACCCCAAGCCCTGCTGCCCAGGCAGTTATGTGGCATTGGGTGCCACGGGCAGGGCTTGCCCTGCCACAGGGATGCTGGCACAGCCCTCCACGCTGCGGGGACCTTCACTCACAGCAAAGCAGCTGCCAGAAACCACCTGGGGTCAAACTGCCCCCAAGCCCCAGAAGGAAAGATGCTGAAAGTGTCTTTTTCTCAAAACCTGGTCAAAAGAGGGGTTTGTGAGTGTGAGGAGCAGGTTCAAAGCAGGGGAAGCAGCTGGTGCCCAAGTAAACACAGGAACCAAAACCATACAGCACCCAAATGGCTGCTTCCCAGAGCGGTGACGGTGCAGAACATTGCCACAGCCTGTGCCAGGTGGGAACTGGTTTGTATTTGACACCATGACCAGAACACCCTGCCAGCCTTCGCCATTCCACCGCACTCTTCTTCTCTGCAGTGCCGTGCCCCACCCGCGGCAGGTTTGGCATCATGCAGGAACCAGCTCTGCCACTCTGCTCTCACCGCTTCGCTTTTCAGATGGGGAAACTCCCCCCCTCCAGCCACCCAGCACCAGCACGCCCAGCAGCACAAGCCACCCAGCGCAGCCCTGTGATGGTCCGGGGTGGTCCAGGGTGGTCCGGGGTGTGGGGTGGCACGCAGGGTCCCTCCAGCAGGCATCGTCCCTAACAGCACCCCTGGTCCCGTGAACACAGGGACACCCAAGGGTGCTCAGACCTGACTTGAGCAGTGGCAGCAGCAAGCGCAGCTAAAACCACCAGCTTTTCAGAAAGGTCCCTCTCGTTATGAGGATTGTCACCTCTGTGCTCACGTGATGAGCTGAGCACCTCCCGGCACCTCGCCCCATCCCCTCGTCCTTTGCACCCTGCTGCTCTCTGCCCGTACCCCATGCCAAGGGTTTCCCAGCAGCAAGGGGCATGCCGTGGGGTCAGGGAGAACCCATCTCTGCCCCCCTCACCCTCCAGGACAGGGGGCTCAGGTGCTGCAGAGGTACCGGGGACTTCGCTTTGCTCCCAGGTCCCACTTCCCCCTCTGCTCTACATGCACCCAGTGCGGGACAGAAACTCTCGGCCTCTGCCAGGTTGAGGGGACCAGGCACAGGAATGGGGTGGTGGTGGGGGGAATGCCTGGCGGGGGAACCGAGCAGGCAAAGGCAGCTCAGAGGCTCTGGGGGAAGGGGGGCTGCTCAGAAACAGGAGTGAGATGGGTGTTGAGTGGGAGGCGACTCGGGCAAGCACCCTGCTGGGAAGTGTCACTGTCCAGCTCAGTCGCAGCACCCCAGCTGCATGACAGGATGAGGGCAGGCAGCACAGCCTGGTCCAGGAGCCCTTGCAGGCAGCTCCCCAGGTTCATGGGGACACAGCCCAGGCCCAGCAAGGCTCCAGGTCTTCGGAGAGGCCAGGACACTTCAACAAGCTGGGGGTGCCCTCAGGAAGAGTCCCCTCCGCCTCCCCAGCACTGGGCACAGCTCTGTGCCATGCACCAGCTCCGTGCAGGCACTGCCATCTGCAGGCAGGAGCTCCGAGGCCTCTCCCAGCACCAAGCGCACAGCACCCTGACTCCGGAGCAAGCAGCAACCCAACCGCTATGGTCACCCACACCCAGCAGGCAGCCACGTCCCCAAGCGCACGGGTGCTCGCCCAGCCTCAAGCAAGCCATCTGTTAACACATGGAGAAACCAGCCATGGCTTCCCCTCTCCTCTGCCCCAAGGAGCTGGCAGGGGGATGGGAGTGACGCCTGGCCGCTCAGGAGGTGCGGACAGTCCCCAGCAAAACAAGCCCCAAACTGCACCTCTCTTGCACAGACCATCATCAGCAGGAAAAGGGGCTATTTTGAATGCAGCAAGGGAGCTGCATATAGTCTCTCTGCCAGGAAACAGCCAAGATCATTTTTTTTCAACTGGTTCTGCCTCCAAAAAGGAGCCCTTATGCCAGGTGGCTTCAGCTATGGGGCCTTTACCCTTATTTGCCCCCGGAAGGAAAAGAAAGCATCCTCTGAGATCACAGAAACAAGACACAGGAAACTCCACGATGCAGAGGGGATTTTTCAGAAGCATTTATTTCACTGCTGACACAGGGGCTGCAGGAGGCAGCTGCTCACCGAGCTGCCCTTTGCTGCAGAAATGTCACTCCCCTCAATCACAAGAGTCCACGTACGGTCGGCATCTGCTCACCTTTCAGCACCTACATTACACACACCTACATCACTGGGACATTCACCTGTTAGGGACACCACTTAAAAAGGATTAAAAATAATGATAACAATAAAGCAATCTACAATGTAACACTTGGAGGCATCATGCACAAACCAGCTGATTTTAGACTACATAGTGGATCAGATTTGCTAGGTTTATTGGGGGACGAGTGCTAAGTGCTTCCCTGCCAGTCCAACATGGTGCCAAGCTGGGGTGTGTTCCCAGAAAGGACAACAGCTCTCCGTTTCCTACCCAGTAACAGGAAACACTTCCAGGTCACAGTTTATACTTCCAGAACTACACAAGATTATGTGCTTGTAAAAGGTGCTGCAGAGTCCTGAAACTTCATTCTGTGACACTGCCTGCTTCCTACCAAGTGGCAGACACTTGAGTGCAGAAGAATGCCTGAGCTGTAGGGCTTCTTTTTTTCCTCTTTTTTAAACAAAAGCAAAAGCTGACTGGTAAAATGTTATTTTTAGCACAGGTGGACCAAAAAATAAAATTGTTTTTTTAAAAAAAATCACATTACACTGGAAATATACAGATTGGCCCACAAGAAAGAAGCAGCTATATACTATTGCCCCATAATGAGTTTGTCTTCACCTACAGTTTCAACTTCCCAAGTGAGGTAGGGAGAGGGTGACCACAGGAAAAAAAGGTGGTGTTTCCAAAGGATTCCACTGTTTTTAAGTTATCCTTTTGAATCCTTCATGTAAAGTGTTCTTTAAGGAAACACTGCCTTTTCTTCACAACAACATTCAGAGTTTTGGTTTTTTTTGGTTGTTTTGGGTGAAGGAAAGAGGGAGAAAAGGAGAAAGAAAACAAGCATCCCAGAGCTGAAATGCTGGCAGTTTTGACACATTTTGGAAGGAAAGCACAGTTATAAAAAAGGAAGGAAATAATGTAGTAGGTGTAGTGAATCTGCAGATAGAGGGGAAAAACAGAGAGTGCTGACATAGTTTGCACTGTGCCCGCTCCAACAGCACTTGAATTACACACCCTGTTCACACGGAAACATACTGTCATACACAGCTGTCAGGAGAGAGAAAGTGGACGCTTACAAACCTGTAGTTTAACTTTGTGGGAATCAGCAATACAGAAGCCTTTCATTGTCCCTCCTGGTACTAGACAGAATGTATTTTAAGGCATAATTTAACATCCATTTCTTCCTAAAGCAATTTAAAGTGTAACAAGCCAAGATGTCAGACACAGAAAACTCAACAATAACTATTCTGACAGAGGTGAAAGCTATTTTATGTACAGTGCAGTATTTGCCTTCAAATAGGGGAGTCTTAAAAAAAAAGAAAAATAACTGCAGACCCAGATTCTAAAAAAGCAAACATTGCCAACACAAGGAATGTTCATTAGAGTCCAGTTCCCACTAGAACAGGAGGACGTACAACGTGATTATGCTAAACTGCACTGATTGACTGTTCCCAGAGCGCACCCCCGGGAGGGGGGCAGAACCATGGGAGGCCAAACTCTGCAGTACCCTAGTGCAAACTGCCTCAGAGGAAAAGCCTGTAGTCAACAAGCCTTTACACCTATTGTTAGGCTTCACTAAGAGATGTAGTAGCCAAGTGTCACCTAACCATTTCAGGACACTCCCGTAAGGGTGACGGTCCTGTGTGGATTCTAATGCACATCCCCCGTGAACAGTGTCCTGCACGCATACACCTGCCAGGCTACCGGCTTTCCCTCTTCCGCGGCTGCAGCCAGCTCACAGCCACCAGAATCTCACGTAAACGATCAGCATGATAAAAAACACAGCTACGGCCGCAAGTTTGGCGTAAGTGGAACGCATGTTCAGATACTTCGCGTCCTGACGGTACTTCTTGGACAAACTGGACAAGTTGTTGGCCTTGGAATCAAGAGCTGTTAAAGGGAAAGGGAAGAGAAGTTAATCAAGATTGAGCCAAGCAAATGTTCCCCAAATGTTCCATTAATGGTACAAGTTTCTCTGGAGCAGCTGGAAGCACAGTAGTTTCACATGGAGTCATGCTCTGTGCCTATCTGCAGTTCTCTAGTGCTTGTCCTGCTGGGATGAGAGCCACCCAAGCTGGTGAGACGCTGGTCTTGTCCAAAAGAAGCACCAATACCTGCCAGGTGCTTCAGCATGCAACTGATCCAACCAAAACACCCACTGAGTCTGCTTTCTTTGGGAGGTTCAGGGATTAGCAAGCCTCTCCCTCCCTCCTGTATGCTCCACCCACCCAGCTGACCAAGGGGACAAGGAACCACATGCCAAATATCGGCCATTCCCTGTACCTGAAAGTGCCTCTCCTCGCTGTAAGACTTCCTCAATGTTGGCCACCATAATTCTCTGCACATCTTGCAGCTCTGTGTTGATGGAGCCCAGGTTCCTCCTTGCCCGGCTATCAATGTAGAGCTTCTTGGTTTTCTGGATGTAGGTATCTGGAACAAGATGGGGCTATCAGAAGGAATCCCACCTAATGCAGAGCAGCCAAGCTGCTGAAGGAGCAGGAGCGTTGCTGAGACTGCCAACAGCAAATATGCACTGGAGCAAGGCCAAGAGACTTACAGCAGGAAATATTAAAAGACATTTACCACTTCCCTACCACTTCTCTTGCTCAGAACACCCATTTCTCTAGTGTCAAAAAGAGGTTGAACTGTCAATTCCATAGGCCAAGCTGGAGAGGATTCTGCGGTGGCAGCTGCTCCCCCCCCAAGCAAGAATTTTCCCAACTAGCCACAAGGAGAGGGACCTCACCAAATTCAATGAAGGAATAGGGCCTGGAGACCGTTGGCACCTTCTTGCCATGCTGCTCATCAAACTCTGAATGCAAGTCTTCCAGGTATGCAAAGGCCAGTTTCTTGGGGAATGCAGCTTCACACAGGACCAGGTAACACACTCCTTTCTCGATGATGTAGCTAGAAGAACAGCAGACAGAGCGTTAATCAATCAATTTTGAATCTATCCTATCAAACACCACCCTGCATACCTTTATTCCGATAAGGCAATGAGAGCTGGGCACAGCAACTTCCAGTTTGTCCTGTCTGGATCAGGTAAAAACCTTTCTACAAAGTAATGGTGTATTTTTTTCCTTTACCTAAAATAAATTTTCTTGTAGCCTCAGACCCCATACCTGTACCAACAGCCCTGAATTTTGACTTCACTGGAACAAAAGTTGGCCTGTGAGTATCATGAAGCTTAACAAAATACCAGCAGCAAGAGAGTTATAATTTTGGAGTAAAAAAGGGAGGACACCCTCCCTCCTGCAGCTAGAAGGAGGGGAGCACAAGCAGCAGAGTAGAGGGAAAGGTGACCAACACAGCTCCAAGACAACACAGCACAGCCAAGTACCCAAGGCCCACAAACGGGAAGCTCTATCCTGAGATTAGGACACGCACAAGAATTTGGTCTCGGCATGCTAAAAAGCCACCCAGTGACTGCCAGTTCCCGCCTTCCATTTTGGAGGGTTGGGTATCCCCTTCCTCTCCAACACCGGCCTGTTGGTGGGGTGTTGCTAATCCACACGCATGACCTCAAAAGCAGCTAGGGAAAAATATTGTTGCTAGATGGGTTCTGGTGACTTCCCTTACAGGTTTGATATGGGGAAGTATAACTGTGCTACCAGCTCTTCGGCTGCAATGTTAGGAACTCCAAGCATATGTTGAAACAGGAGCTGCTCTTGCTGTGCAATGCTGTTTGGTTTGTTCTGCAGCTGAATGCGCAGGGAGGTCCTCTTCTCCGGCTCCTGTCACCCCATCCCCATTGCATCTAATCTGTATTTCTTCACAGAGGCTCAGTGCTGACCTTGTTTCGGTGTGAGCTCCAGTGCCTTTCTCAGCACTGAGAACAGGGGCCTTTCATTACAATTCAGCTAAAAAGCCTACTGAAATAAGGAATAAGATAGGACAAATCTTGAGATTATTCAGGTTATTTAGGCTTCCCTACAACTGTCTGCTGCTGCACATTCCCAACTACGTTTTCTTCCACATTTAGCCAATAGAAAAAAATAAAGGCAACAATATTTCCACCAAAACCAAGGGAGTGGAGATGGTAGATAGCCCTGCACACACTTTTAAATGTTTATGTATATTATCCAGGGTGGAATTTAAATGCTACTTTTATGTTACCTTCCTTTGACTTTCTGCATAATGCCATTATGCAGCAGTCTAGTTAGCATAAAGATTAACAGTGTATTAAAGAACTGACCCAGTCACAAGGGCACAGTAGTTAAATAAGTAGCTTAAAATTTTGTTAATAGCTCCATCAGCCTTACAAAACAACTTCCTCTCCCTCCCCACTGGTTTTCCAGATACCCCATCAGGTCCAAGCCCTTTGAATTAATGATCCTCAATGTGTTTCTGGGCTCAGGAGCATCCATTTCTCCTGCCTCTACGTGGCCTGTGTGCAAATCCTACCAGCCTTCAAATAACACCAGATTCACCCCAACCAGAAGCAAGAAACTCCAGTTACTATGATCCACCCCACAAGCATGTCCCCATGAGCCCCTGCTCTTATTCCTTTTTACATCCCTCAGCTTGGGCTGCATCAGCATGTAAGATTAATCCTACAGTACACCATACCTCTGTTCTTCCCTTACCCTTGGAGACCTGCTTGACAGCTTGGAGCTGCTACAAATCATCACCCCAGAGCTTGATTTAGCCACTGTCATGAACAGTAAGACTTGAAAATAATCTTTTGAAATAAGGAAAACTCGTGTCAGATAGGAATTCTGACAGTACTGCCTGAGAGCCAGAGCAGGGAACTCAAGATGAGAGCGGTCTGGCCCAAGGAGCTGGTCCTGCCTGGTGCTCTTCAGCTGTATTTCCCACGCGCTTTTCCCCTGTCGTGTTATTAGATGTGTTGGATTTAAAGTTGATCTGTCAGCTCCCCAGACAGCAAGCACACCTCATTCTGTCCCACAGCCAATTTTGTCAACCTCAGCTCAGCATCAAAGCAGAATTCCTGCATAGCTGGGCTTTGCAGTTTTACACTTTGTGCATGCCTCCGATCTTCAGCACAGCACTCTGGATTTCTGCACACTGAGTGTAGCCAGTAGTTTTTTTTTATAATTATCTTGTATCATTTTGAGAGAGAAAAGCTTTATTCTGGTAACAGCGGCAAAGGCCAAGGGTTGTTTTCAACATGACAGGTAAGAGCCACTTCAGCCATTCACCAGCCAAAGGTCAACTATTGACTGACAGCACAGCAGACTCCATCGGTGTTTCTGCACCTGCACAGCCACGTACACAGAGTGTTGTAGCTGAAAGGGTGACACAGCTTTTGCAGCCGAAGTCTAAACATTACACTTAACAGAAATCACCTCAGTGGTCATAATTTAAGCTTCACATTTCAGCCAGACTTGGCTCTTTTAATTGATCAAGCTAAAAATGTCCGACATCACCTCAGCAAGTTCAGCAATATCCTTAGCCACACTTGTAACTCTCGCACCACAAAATGCTCTGTCCTGGTTTGTGCTGCCCTCAGCAGTCAGAGCTCTGATGTGGCAGAAAAAAAAAAAAAAAAAAAGATGTGCTGTGTTAACAAACAGCATGGCCATTGATCAGCATTATTTTAGACTAAATCTCAAACTCCTCCATTTCTTCTCCTTTCTGTACTGTTATCACAGGATGTTTTCTGATCTGAAAGTAATTCTTTCTGTATAGGTCCTGCCTTAATGCCTCACCTTAAAAGAGGCAGCAGTTGAGTGCTTTGCAGTAGCAGCTGTCAATCCCTGGGGAACTTGTCTGGGGACTAACTCAACAGAGGAGGAGAAACACTCCTTTCCCCACTCACCTACCAGCCAGGTAACCTGGCTGTTTCTTTGTAACAGCTGTCAAAACAAGAGCTTGCCCAAGTCTTCTTGCTTTGTCAGAACTGGTGACATTACAGCCGCCGTTAAGAGGCTTTGATTTCCTTGGCACTGCAAGTGGCTCAGCCTTGCCGGACATCGCTCCGCTTGCACCATGGAAGCCATGCAAGAAGGGATTTACTAGGATCTACAGAGACTCTTCCCCAAGGCTTCACTGTCAGACTTACACCCCTGCAGTACCATGGAAACATTTAAAACCAGGATTTTAAAATTCTAGGAAGTTTTAAATTCTAGAAAGAAGGCGTTGCAGTGCAGCAATTTGCAGTTAACTCTGGCAACACCACCCAATCCTGACAGGAGATAGGGATGGTGAGACTATTTCAATCAGGGCCATCCTCTGACCACTATAACTCCTTATCAAAGGCAACCAGAAGCCAAGAGGCAAAAAAAAAAAAAATCTAGCCGCAGTTATCACATGTAAGCCAAGCAAAAGAAAAGTTGCCCTCAAAACCTCATGGCTTTTGCCAAAGATAACCCTTCCAAAAAACTACTGTTCCTGTCTCTTCATGGCACTGAACCTCTAAGAAAGGGACAGGGCAGGAGATTTGCTAAAGGACCCTTATAGAAGCAGAGACCTACCACCAACCTTGCTCTGCATTCAAAAGCCGTCTCCAACCCACCCACCCAGCTGGTCACCAGGACTGGGGCATCAAGAAGGATCCTGCTGCTGGCAGCACGACAGAAGTGGTGCCAAGCGCAGGAAATCTTGGCACATCACTGGCAAAACTGCACAACTCTGCCCCAGTGATCTCACATGGAACCTCATCTCAGGGGCTTCTAACACAATTATTTCTGCTAACAGCATAATCCTGATTCTTCACAACATCTTGGGCTTGATTAAGTTCTCAAATGTTACTCTGCTAGGTAATTACAGGCCATGTAAGGAAGCATTTCTTTTTCTCAAACATAAACTTGCTCTCCTGCCTTTCACTGACTGTCGCTTCTTCCTCCATTTACTTGTCTTGCCGGTTCCCTTGCTATTGATTAGGGAGTGAGGGTGGCTGGTCTGCACTCTCCGTAAGTTTTCATTATTTTATATTCAAGTTCCCTTGTTAGTGTGCTACTGCAGAAAGCCAAAAGCTCTTTTAAGTTGAGAGTTTCCAAACAGTTTAGGAAATTAATTAAACATATCCAAAACATTCAGCAACAAAAATATTGAATCTACAAGATGAGAGGAAAAACGTTTGTCGGATTCTAAGGAAATAGTAATACTAAAAAAGAGAGACATGCACCATATGCTTTTACACAAGACACTAATCTATGAAAAGGTACACACTCATGGGAATCGTGGAGAGGAAAATTTTGTGCACGAGAAACTCAGTTGTACTGCCAGACTGTTTTTACCAAAGACATCTCTTTTTGAAAAAGACACAGACGGTATAAAAGACGCACTGCAAGTATCTTAGAAGGTGCAAACAAACAGAAAAACCTCAAAGGGAACAGAACCTACACGGTCTTCGGCAAAGGTAGAACGATGGACTCGGCTGAAAAACAAGCGCCAGGGAGCAGTGCCAAGGAGTGACAGCCCACACGCTCCCCGCTTAGAGCGGCTGTTGCACCTCGGCTAGCAGGGCAAACAGGTGAGTAACTCCCCCCTCGGGCAGCCCCCTTTCTACCGCGTCCTCCCGTTCCCCCGGCACGCTGGCGGATACTTACTGGAAAGCCATGGCTCCCGCCTCCAGAGTACATCTCGTGGGGGACTGCTCGTTCAGCTTGCGAAAGAGCTGCTTCGCTTGGCTCTGGTACTGCTGCAGATCGCGGCCTGACTGAGGAGCGAGAGCAGGCTGCTGAGGGCGGCTGCTACCGGACAAGCACCACCGGCCCGCGGGCAGGGCAGCTCCGGGGAGGCGGGGGGGAGGCCCGGGCTCAGCCCGGTGAAGAGGAGGAGCAGCCCAACAGCACGAACGCCACTCTCCGCCCCCCACCCGCGACCACCGCGCGGGAAACGCTCGTACAAGAGCCGCCCGGCTTGTGAAAAAGGGGTGTGGGGGCCCGGCTGGACCGGCCTCCGCCCGCTCCTCGCCGACACACCAGGCCGGACCCCCCCCCCACCCGCGCCACCCACCCC
>VXBL01009863.1:124636-203720 GCA_013400195.1 Aramus guarauna
CCCAAAAAAAAAACCCCACCTGGTGTGGGGTATGCATTGGTGGCAGGATTTGGGGTGTCTGGCTCCTTCCCACACTGGGTTGTGCTCCCTGTGCCCCCCCATCCCGTGCGGGGTGTCCTGTTAACGGGGCCTTCGCCCAGTAAATGCCCCAGGTGGGTTGCTTCAGGGTGGGCATCAGTTTTTCTTCTGCTGGTTTTTCACCCGCTCCCCGTCTCGAATCTTTCCCCGCCTCTGGTGCATGTGTGTAAACACGCAGATGTGATCCCTGCCTGCGCTTTTTTTAGACCGCATGGGAGGGATCCTTTTTAGTTTTTATAAAATTTGTGCTTTTCATGTCTGGCTTTAACTGAATGCCTTTGAGGATTTAAACGCGCCAAAGATGAATCTTTGAAACGGTCCTCTTTCTCTTTTTATTTTTTTTAATGGGGACACAGCAAGCGAGCGAAAAAGGAACAGAGTCATCGGGCTGACCTCGCAGGAATGTAAAGCTTTGCAAGCTTTACAAACCCCCCAAATCCCTCTGTCTTCTGCGCCATCCAGAGAGCAGGTTGGACTTGATGGCAGTGCCCCTGTCTTGCAGGGCTAGTGGCTTGTTTCTGGGACTAGTAACTGCTTTAGCTTAAACATTATCCACAGTCGTAGTGCTTTGACATCGTGGGTATGAAGATAGCATGGGGTAGAAGAAAGCCAGAGTCCTGCAATTGCAGATGATCTTGGTTTATAACAGTTTATCTGTGCTTACAGCGCCTTGGAGTATCTCTTGGGCAGCAAGTTTCTCCACTTGTGTCTTGTTTAGCCTTTCTTCTCTGCAGCGGGAGGTCTTGGAAGGGTACTAGCTCCAAGGGGAATGAGCCTGTCTTCAAGGAGTCCCTCTGCTGTGGAAGGAGTTGCCAGTATGGAAGGAGCTGGAGGTGCAGTTTGTGCACTTGTGACTTTTGCACTGGATTCCAGTGCAGTTTGCATTGACCCTGGTGGTATACGGAGGACATGGAGGCCCTCTTGTAACACAGTTTTGAAAACTCTTCTCTCCATTGCACCCTCGACTACGGGAAGGCGGCGGTTGGGTTTCCATCTCATTCAGCTCCTAACAGTGCCTGTTAAACTGAAATAAAAAAGCAATTGTCTGTCGCTGTCAAGGACTTTTAGTTCTGCATTATCATTTATGCTGATACTTGCAGATCTGAAAACAAGCTCACAACATAGCTTGCTTGTTTGCAAATCTGTAGATGACCAGAAAATGCAGTGTAAGGACACTGGCCTTGCCTTGATGTGGTGGGGCATAGGGGTGCATCTGCACAGGATTTGGCATTTAGGGTGGGTCCTAGGTGCTTGAATTGCATTGGGCGGGTGGACAGCAGATTGCAGGCAGCTGGTTGAGATGCCTGGAGGAATCGGGGTGATGCAAAGGACATGCAGGTATCTGGGCACGTGGGGTAGAGCTGGGGCTTGAGGGGGAGATTTTGGATTCACTGAAGCAAGCTGTGAAACAGGTGCTCAGATTGCATGCCCTTGGGGCAGTTGGGACCTTCTAGGACCATAGCTTTTGGATGAGGGAGTTTGTAGCTGTGGGTCCCTCTGGTTTCAGCCCTGTTGTTGCCATCACCTTTGCTTGCTGTTCCTGGGTGCCTTTTTTCTCCTAGAGCCTGGGGGATAAGCGAGCGTCCAGCTGCCGCATCCACCACTGCTGACCGAATGAGCAGGTCTTTCCACAGCTCCCCTGGATGTGGACTGCCCAGCATGGGATGGGCAAGTGTGCAAGGGCTGTGCATGGGGTGCAATGTATGGCAAGTCTGCAGTTGTAGCTGTGGGTGCCAAGTGTTTTTTGTTAATCTGAACTGAAGTCAGGAGCAGCTGAGGTTGCAGGTTCTGCAGCAATGTTGGTCTGATTGCACAGCGAGATGTGTGCTGTGCTGCATGTATGTGCTGGGCAAACACTGAATTCTGTAGCAGCAGTGGGAGTGCAGGGCCTGGACGCTCAATTCTGTTATTTCTAATCATTTAAAATCGTGTCTTGTGATGCTACATCAGGTCCATGCTTTGCATTTCATTACAGGCTTTGCAACAAACCTGTCAGAGAAGGCAGGAGTTTGAAAACCTTGAACTTATACTACTGCCTCTGTATTTTAAGTTCATCTTGTGATGTTTTTTCTGTGGCACAATAGCATTTAAAATTCTTTGTGTTAAAGCGAGAGAGACTGGGATGAAAACTGTTCTGCAGGGGAAACAGTTTTTAAAATGAGCTTGTTGTTCAAGCGGACATCTGTTGGGCCATGAAAGGAGGATGTGGAGGAGAGCGGGCTTTGTTGTGTGGTCAAGTACTGTGGAACTGCCTTGGTTTCTTCTGAGATTTCCAGCAGATATAAGTTCCCTTGTGGGTTTCTGTTGACGGAACAGGCCTTCCTAGTTGAGAAGAGACTTGAGCTTGGCAGAAAGTCAGAGGATGCATGGGAGAGGGGCATGTTTTTGGGGAGGGAGTGTTGCTTCCTTCCCTTTTGCTTTAGGTACAATAAATCTTACCCCATTTCTAATCCATTTCTCCTTCAGTAAGCTGGAGTAGGAGGGGCTGGGTGGAAGCAGCGCCTGGAGCGTGCTGCGCCTGCATTGCCCTAAATTGTGTGGGTGGGTGTTGAGGTGGAGGGTCTGATGCGGATGTGGTGTATGCTTCCCAGATGGTGGCTGAGAACTGGACTGTGGAAGATCTCCAAAGCACTGCTCTTCAACGCACTCTTCTTTGGCGGGTTGTTTACTGGAAGCCTGTTCAGCTTGGGGAAGGTGTCAGTAAAATCTGGAAGGCTGACTTTGGTGCATCTGTGGAGTTTCCTTGTGTGAAAAGGCAGTGTCTAAATTTAAGGCAGAATAATAGTGAAGAGTCATAGTGGTGTTCTGCAATTGTGTGTTTTGAGTGAAACACAAGTTTAGGTGGTTTGCACTTCTGCTGGTCTCCCTTTCTCTTCTGCCATTCACAGAACTGATTTTCTGATTTCTTCCTTCAGCACATGTAGCTCCTGGGCGTTTTGACCATAGTGCTTCTGAAATGCAAGTACTTTCTTTTAGTCATCCCCAGAAATGTGACTCAAACTGTCTCACTATCTGGGCGTAACTGCTACATACCAGAAGGGAGGGATGCCTACCTTTTTCTGCTGTTTCTTTCTTCTGTGCATTGAAATATTTTCATTTGAGGAAGGTTACATGGTGTAAAGTTCTCCCAACCACCTGTAAAAACTGAGAGTGGTTTTCTTGCTGCATGGCTGTGAGAGAATCAACACTTTTCCTCTCAGTTTCCTCACACTGAAAAGTAAGAATTATTTTGTGGATTTTGATGTTTTTTTTTTTTCTTTTCAATCTCTTGATGAAGCTGTGGGTGGGAATGGCATGATGCGGTATTGCCCCATCTTGAAGGAGCCTTGTGAAGAGACAGCACTGTGAGGAGGCTGTTTAGAGGAACAGTGGTCTTGAGGGGGAAAGTTTTGGTGGAAGGGAGTCTGCTGGCGCAAGAGAAGGCGAGGGTCAGTGCTCCTATTCAGAGTAAGTTTTGTTTTAGGCTACTGCCTTAGTTATCACATACTTGAAAAAGTTCCTGCTAAGCTTTGAACTGTAAAGTGGAGTGTATTGAGACTGAACTGCACGTGGAGCAGGTATGACCTGGTGTCCCTTGGAGATATGAAGGAAGCCCATGGAACGGACCTGGAAACAGAGGGTGCTGGAGATCCGAGGTTGTTTACCCGACACTGCCTGAGCATTTCACATGTCGATTTGTAGCTTGCCTGCTGGGTGAGGAAACATGAAGGGAATCCACGTGCGTCCCCTGGACTTGAACAGGAAGTTGCTGGGACAGGGATGTCACTGCTCAGCGTGCTGTGGGATGGCCTCACAGCACGCGGACTTGCACTCCAGCCTTGGTACGGACATCCCCAGGGGCGATGGAAACTGATTGGGGTGAGGCTCTGGCTTCACAGCTGCTGAGTGGATCCTAACAGTTTGCTCACGCCCCGGGCTATGCGCTCCTCTCCCTGTGCCAGCTACCATCTTCCACTGATCTGCCTCGCTGTCAGCTTCCTGTAGATTAATGAGTTGCAATGGTTTGCAGAGGGGTCTGCAAACATGTAAAGGTAACGGCATGGATGTGTGACCAGGAGGGACACAGTGGGGACCGCTGGGGCATGGAGCCACTCAAGCAATCGACATGTTTGCACCCCTACATGGTGTTAATTCCCTCTCCCAGCCGAGTGCTGAGGGGGTTGTGACCTGCGTGAAGTCCACAGCTGGCTGTTCTCCATGAGGGTTTGCCGCAAATGTGCTTGGAAGGGAGAGGCTTTGCCTCATGGTATGAAGGATGCGTGCCTACACTGGGAATGGGAACTTCTCTTGGCCGGAGAGAGCATGTTCAGGCCTAGCTTGAGCAATGGCAACTATGTGCCATATCGGCAGAGAAAGGTGGACAACTTGCTAGAGTAATAATTATGATCAGGTGATGCTACATAATTAAAAATGCTGATTAATTCAAGTAGGGAGAGATGTTAATTTAAATGTATCTTAACCTTCTGATCTATTGGTGTCCTAACATTTAGGAGAGAACTCTTGTTAGGATAACTGCTGGCACATTCACTGGGAGCTGACTGTAGATTTTTGGTACGTTTGGAACTAGGAAAATGTCTAATTACTCAGATGACTAGGTACGTTTCAGAAGTGTTTGTTTGGAGGCTTTGTTTTGACTTTGTTTGAATAGCACAGAATGCCTAACATTTTACCACTGAAGGAAACTGAATACAAATGAGCACACAGGATAGGCTTTAAAAAAAATCTGCTCAAGCGATGTTGAATATTTGAGATGCATGAGGAAAAGCATCCACAACTGAGTAATGGAGCTGAAATGCTTGGGGTAAAGTGCAGTGGCCAAAGCCAACGCCTTTATTCTGAGAGCCAGGAGATTCTGTTTCTTCTCCTTAGTCTTTGTGGAAGAGATCAAGACCAAAATAACGTTACTTTGGGCAAGATCAACTGATCCCTTAGCACTCCCCATGTAAATCCTATCACAGCAGTTACTGAATTTGTCACTTTGTAGGACACTGCTGAATGTAATTTGGACTCTTGTATTCAGTGGAAAAAAAATTTCTGTCTAGAGGCTGAGGGGTTTGTTGTTGTCAAACTTCCAGTTAGACCTATTTTGAGTCGCCTTCTAGCTGACGTCAGGTGAAGCTTGTGCATGTCAAAAACAGTTCTGAAAAAGTCTTAAAATCTCAAAGCTGCTAGCGGAAGGTCTGTGTATGGGATTGTGCACGGCTTTCATTTTTTGCATATGCCCAGTGCAGAAGGGCATTGGGAGTGGAAGGAAAGGGCTGCTCTTTCGCAGGGCCTCTTTTCTTGCCTTCCACCAAGTGAAGGTGCCCGAGGGACCTTCCCCTCGCATTCCCCGGACGGTCTGGGCCATGCTTCTGCAGCCCTGCAGCTGCTTGTCCAGGAAATAAAAGCTCTGTCAAACGGAGCCGTTGATGCTCCACCTTTCATCAGCTCTGAGCCTGCAGATGATTTTTGTGGCAAGCTTGTGGCTGTATCAAATTAGCTATGAAATGATTTGCATAATAGATTAATCAACCAGCAACAAAACATCCCCCTTTTCTGCCAAGGAAAGAAAAGCAACAACTCAGCTGTTACAAGAGGCCATTATGTTCCTTGTAACCCTTAATCTTTCTTTTTCCAAGAGCACTTCGTGTTTTGGCCTCGCGCAGGAAGCTGGCCTGCTCACTAGCTTTATTTGCGTCACATTTTGGCAGCTTTTTTTAATTCTTTTGGGCCAAATTTTGCCACCGTTATGGTGACCTTCTAGGGAGGGTATTTCCTATGGAATTGGTGGCTGGCTGCCAAACGACTCTGTATTGCCAGGTCCTCCATTAGCCTTTGCCTTTCCATTGACTTACTAAAGAGAGTGAAATTCCTCTGGGCCCCTCACACTCCTTCAGAACTGCCCCATTTCCCCGGGAAGTCAGGGAGCAGGAGGACAAGGAGGAGCAGGAACCTCAGAGAGCATGTGAGTGGGCAGGAACCGATCACTGGATTTTATTTTTCCTGTGTTTCTACTTTCCTATAAGGCAGCAATAGGAATTTCCTAACCTGTATGGTCCTCCTGTGGCTCCAGAGATGACATCTGTGTGTCCTTGCTTGGTCAAAGAATGCCACCTCCCAGACAGTGCTGGGGGAGTTTTAGTCCGAATGGATCCTAACGTGCAGATGATAAGAGGCTTAACTGCCTAATTGAATGTGATAGCGTGAAGCTCCTCTCATGGTGAGGTTTAATTGGATTATAGTACTGTACAGTGATGTGGAGGCTTGCAGGGCATGCAGCCAGCTTCACAAGGAGAGAGTGGATCCTTACTAATCACTCATTTGTTTAAAACCATGAATTGCCTAGAGAGCTCTGATGGGCATGCCACAGCCGGTAGCCCTGGAGGAGAGATTCCTTAAACACGAGGGTCGTGGATGACTACTGCGCATGTAGACCCTGTCCTTGGGTCAGTACAGCTGTAGTAGAGGGTCTGCAGATCTACCTGGTGAGCCCGAGTCTGGGGAAGGGAGGAGGAGACAAGCTGCTTGTGTTTAGAAAAGTAGATATGTGGGCTCTCTTGTTGCGTGATGGAGTCTGGAAAGTGTCCTCCTCTAGAACCATTTAAGCCTTTCCAGCAGCGCTTTGCGTGACTGTGTCACGAGCTGTGCCTTACTTCTGAGGTGGCCTGCTTATTCCTTCTCATTTAGCAACTGTGAGTCTGCAGGCCAGTCTGGCTTCAAGTGCAGTTTCTTGTAAGGCATTAACTATTTTTGATCAGGAGCTCAAATGCCAGCGTTGGATCTCCCCTGCTGCAGTGGGAAAGCAATCTCATTTTTGAAGCGTGCAGCAAAAGTAAAAATCAGAGCAGCTTGTACACTGTGAAGTTTGCTTGGTGGAGGATCTCATGCATATAAATTAGAGCTGGGGTCTGCAAGCCAGAAAGTGTGCTGTTGCTTCCTGGCTCGGGGTGGTGCATGGTGGCTGCTGCACCTTTGCAGCACCTGTGTTTTGGGTGCAACTCCTGGAGGCTGTGTGCTTCGTGGAAGTCGCTGTCTGCCTGAACTGCAGCGTGGCTGTTCTTGGGAGTTTTTGCAATGAAAGTAAGAGTGTTTTACTGATATTTCAAAAGAGTTTGAAATCTGCATGATTGCTTGGATCTTATTTCAGAAGAGTTGTCAGGAAAATAGCATTTGTTCTCTGGTAAGCAGACAGATTAGCATAAGATATCAACTTTGATGTTGTGCGCAGTGTGCTCCTCATCCATAGCCTCTGTGCTGGTTTGCAGAGTTAACTGTTTCTCTCACAGATGTTTGGACATGCTGGAAAATGCCCCCAAGGACAGTGTGTGCCATTTGGGCAAGGAGCAGCACCCGGACACTGGGAGGTTTTGATCAACTCGCCGTTTCCTGTAGCGGCTCATCTGAACTGTATTAAAGTGAAGTAAATAAATGTGATAGCTTTGCTGTTGCTGGGAAATGGTAGTTTGGTAGTGTAGCCACCTTCTCCTCAGTGCTCTAAGATGTGTGGGACCTACCCCCGTCTCCCCAGGCTCTAGTTTGGGTTAAAGATAAACAGCTCCCCTCTCCTGCTTATTCACCTTTTTGACAGACAGTGCCCTGGAGCTTGTAGGAGGCAAGTGGAAAGGAGCAGGGAAGAGGGAACACTGGTGTTTAACGAAAACCTGCACAGCTTGTAGGTCCTCCTGGGCCTTGGGGAGGTAGCTTCTTTTGTTTTAAAAAGAAAAAAAAGGAACAAACCTGGTGATCCAGGATGGATTTTTTTAAGTGTCTGTTGCTGGGGCTGGGGAGAAGTGGAGGTTTGAAGGTGTGAGGCTGTAAAGGAAGTGGGGGGATGAAGTGTGTGCCTGTGCGCAGGGTGAAGTGAAATGTGTCTTCACTGCTCAGCACAGTACTTTATTTTGCTGTTAAAAAATCTTCTGAAGAAAGACACTGACTCCTTCCATCAGATCCCTTTGCTCTGTTAAGCTCGATTGTTCAAAAATCCTTCCCTGCTCTTTTTAGTTTTCTACAAAGCCACTCTAGTGTGAGGGCTTGGAGGTGCTCCTCGCGGCTGGTAAGTAAATGTCACGTGCAGGAGAGAGATTTCAAAAGGCATCATCACCTCTGCAGGGAGACACATGGAGGGCTGCAAATGCAGGCATGGGAAGACCGCAGAGCTTGTCATGTGGTTGTGGCCTGTGTTTCAAGGGTTTCTAGTGCAGGGCTCTCATTAATGGCCAAAAGGAGCTGCAGTGTGCACATGCACTTGTCTGATATGTGTTTCCCAACAGGCACTAGGCCAGATCTAGATACAGCGCAGAGAATAACCCCCATCGAGAGATTCTTAGGAAGCCTTATCTATATATAGTCTGTATAAGTCTGTATCCCCTTTCTGCTGAGAGGGCAATCTCTGCCTGGGGAATGTGGTTAATGCAGATATACCGCAGCTTCTGGGAACCAGGGAAAGATCCACACGTGTCATGTCTGCTTACGTCTTGCGTGAGTGATCCCTAACACGTCCTGGCTCCTGCTGTGGTGGGTTGCAGTGGGGAGTTGTTTGCTGAGGGCCCCAGCTGCACAACCCTGTGCCGTGACCATGGTGTTGTGGTAAGCCGGTGACGCTCTCTTGCGGCCAGCTAGGCTTATCCTCTGCAGGAGCACCCGGCAGCCATCGGCCGGAGGGAACAGCTGCAAAGGCTGGGGCACATTGTTCGTGCAGAGCTGCTGGTGCCTACGCCTTCAGAGCGTGTTGGTCTGGTGGGTGCTCTCATTAAAGTGATGAGATAGTAGCTTGGCAATGAGTTGTCATGAAACAGCTCTTGTAGGATTTTTATGCCAGTGTAATTCACTTTCTTGCAGCTGCTTACCAGGATGCACCATGAGAGGAACCTGCACAGACATACTACTGCTTCTGGAATGAGAAACAATTTGCAGTGCTCAGCCCACCTGCTTCATCCTAGCTCAGTGGAAAAAAAATAACAAACCAACAAACAAACCCCAAAACCAAAAAAACCTCATGCAAACAAAACCCAACCTAGCAGGTGGCTTAGATCAGAAGTGGGAACACACAGTGAGATAGACAAGGCTGCCCTTTCACACAGCAGTGTGGTCTCCTATTAATTTATGTACGAGCGCAGTTTCACAATTAGGATGTCTGAGGCCATTCAGAGCCAGCTTTCCTTTCCATATAGTACATGACTTTTTCAACTGATGCACCACTGGGTTTCGTAGCTGTCCTGGTAGCTGCAGAGGAGCACAGCCTTCTTTCTACTGCAGAGAGTTTGCTGCCCACCTAGCATTTTTGCAGGGCATCCTGCAACTGAAGAAGTGAGAGTCTGGGGTGCTTTGTACCAGCTTGAAATGTTGGTCTATGAATAGCTTGTGAGGTTCTGTTGGACCTGCTGGAGGCATGGCTTCTCTTTGAATGCATTTGGCTCTGGGATTGTAGGTCTAGGTCTTTCTTTTTAAAAGAGTAGCCCCACTTCCTATGCTGGAGAGGCTGATTCCTTCCTCTTGACTTTTAGGGATCTGGTCTGGCAGCATAACTCTTAACCCTGTTCAGACTGGAAGCTTGACAAGACTTGCTTTGCCTTTCCGAAGCCCATGAAAGTCATAGAGCTCTTGTAGGACATTTCGCACACATTTTTACAAATATAGCAGGATCATTTGAGGTTACTCAGTCTTGAGTTTCTTCAGGGAGAGCACACTTCAGCTGGAGGCTGTGCCAGAGCTAGATTTGACTGCCTCTGGAGGGGCTGTTCTGAAAACAGGTGTCTATAACACGGGGTCTAATCTCAAGACAATCCTGCAAACTTTCCAGCTCATCTGATATGTGTGCAGTCTTTATTTCACCTTGTCATGTGTGTCCTGATTTCACTTGCTGCCTCACCCGTGTGAACTCAGTGGTTTGTAACGGGGACAGGGACATTACCATTCTCAGCAGAGCAATTGTAGTATCCATTTCCCGGCCGTGGGGAGCCAGCATCAGGGATCTCTACCTTTGTGCCATTCCATCTGTTCGTGTAGGTGTAAAACACAAACATTTACCAGTCCTCTGCCTGTTCACAGCAAAGCTCCAGTAGCTCACCCACTGAAGAGCTCTTTCTCAGGTGTGTAGAGAGCTGTGTGAACTGTCCTGACACTCTTCAGGTGAAGTTATGGCTAGCTTTCATCAGCTCCTCTGAGACTGATGTGTCTGGTGGTTCTTTGTAACCTACCTGCTTAGGCTGCTGCTTGCCAGCACCTTCTGCCTTGTGCCAGTGCAAGCATTTGAGAGTTCACATGGTAAAGCGAAACAGAGCAGGATTTGGGGGATAGAGGTGAGGAAGTGAATTGTGTTTCAGTTGGATCAGTTCTGTGCTTTGCTGCGTGATGGTCCAAATGGTTGTGCGGGCAGAGTGTGGGATGAGGATGGAGCAGGTAACCCATTTAATCTAGCACTGCTGCTAGAAAGTCATCAAGTGGAAGCAATAAGTGGTTCTGCATGCTCCCAATGTAGGCACCACATTCCTAATTTAGCAGAGAGGAAATTTAGGCTGGGGAAATGACTTTGAGTGACTGTGGAAGAAGTCCAGCCCCTTGTTTAGAGGCTTGTGTTTTAGCTGCGTGCTAGAAACCCTGGGTGGTCCAAAGTCTTGTGTGTGTTCTCCAGCTTAGGCCTGCGGTTGTGAGAGCTGCAGATTGGGTCAAGGGGAAGAGATGGTTGGAGTGGAGGTGGTCTTTCCTTCTTTTGGGCTCTGAGGGGAGGTCTCTGGTGGGAAGAAGGTTTTGGGAGCCAGGCTCTTTGCAAGGAGATTGTCAGGCAGTTTCTAACTTGAATAATTGACAGTGTAACCAAAGCTGCTGGAGATTGTTGGGGATGTAACTGAATCTTTCACACCGATTCTTATGCAAATTCAAACATGTGCTCCTGATTTCTAATGGGACACCTACAAATACAACTGGCTCCATTCAGATGACAGGGCATCCGTGCACTGGATCTTTAATTGCTAATGACTTTATAGTAAAAGTGTGACTTGCAGAGCTGCATCTGCAACAGTTTCTCAGTGCTGTTCTTACCTGTACACATGAAGTTTTCCCATAGATTTTATGTAAGTGACCTGTGGACGTTTTGGCACATGGTTTGTTGTGTTTGGTGCTAAAACTGTACATTGCTATACTGCTCTGGTTCAAGAGCAAAATGAGCTTGAACATTTCAGTGTTGTTTTCTTAGCTGATGTGTTGGGGCTCATTGAAGGTAAATTAAATGACCTCGAGTTCTGCAGAAAATAATTTGGTGTATTTAACACTGAGTGCAAACTATCTTAAGTTTCTACCTGGTAAATCTATAACCGTGAATTGATGAGCACATTTGATAAGTGTTATTTTGGGCTCCTGGGGGAGATTGGTGTCTTCAGCCTCCTGGCATAGCTTCAAAATTAGGCTTGTTCTTTTCATAAATGCACCCCACCAGTAATGGAGTAGTTGGTCAAAACCATGTGGGCTTAATTTCTTTAAAATATAAACAGCCTAGAAATGCTTGTTTATATACAAAATATCCAGCCAGTGACTGTAAGCATTTCCATGTTTCTACAAAAAATGAAGGTAATTATGTAATAAGCAAAGATTCATATGGCTTAACTTGTCTCCCATCTGGCATTAGTTAAATTGGTGTTTTCATCTGCGTGACCTCTTGGGGTGGGGAGAAATAATTAAAGTAGAAAATGTGGCTGAAAAAGTCCTTCCTAGGTCATCTTCTAGCCCATGCAAAAGCTGGAGCAGCTCCACTGAACAGAGTGACTATTCACCCTCTGTCATGGTCTATGTTACCGGGTAGGATTTGTAGGAGTTTTAAACGTACTTTTAGTTGACTGAGGAGTTGTATGCAGTCCTTCTCCCATGTATAAATTTATATTCAGATGAAATAGATTAACTACAGCAGGAAGAGCTTCCTTCTTAAAAGAAAGCTATTGTTGGAGCATCACTTATCATAAATCTTTAGTACTTCTAATTGTGCTTTCCTCCCATGGCCCTTTCCACCCTTCTATCTGCCTGCTGATTTGCAGTTTTTGCAGGGTTTGCTCTGTGTTTCTTGGGGCTGTCCTGCAGCTTTCCTCTGTGGTCTCTTCTTCTTGGACAGGCAATTTTCAGTGTCAAAAGGATCGTTCCAAAATGTCTCTTTCATGAAAATATACCTGCATGCTTTCTAACTGGTAGAAAGATGATATGCTGCTTTCCTGATCAAGTTGCACCCACTGCCTTAAAATGAAGGATTTGCAAGGAAAGCTGAGAACTGCAAGAACTGGATCATATATATTTCATGTTGCCAGTGGCTTGCTAGGGGCTGAATTCCCTTTTATTTGCTCTTCTACCTCTTCCCTATGCTGCTCCTGAGAGCATGACAGAATTTAAGGTGCTCCAATTTCTCTTTCAGGCTGGAGGGATCCGTATCTTCTTTCTGCCAGGATTCTGCTTTATTTTGCTTAATAGAGTTGAAGACTGTTAATGTAGGCTTTGTCCTTGCTTTGCAAATAGACTTCGAGTGTCTCCAGGTACTTGGATAAGCTTTGCCTGCTCACATGCAGTCCCAGTGAGGATCTGAGACAGCTGTTGCAGATACCAAAGCAGATCAGAGGACTTTTTCTTTCCAACATGTAGCATTCAGCAGCTCAAGTGTAAAGCTGTTCACTGAGACAAAACTCTGGTGGTTCCTTACCCTTGGCCCATGGGGATGTGCTTGAGGATCAGAAGCCTGGCCAACTGCTTAGTTAAAGCAAGTGGGTAGAGCTTTTTCCAGGGAGAAGGGATTTTGGAGGTGGATTTTCTCAGCCTTCGGGTCAGCATGCTCTTATTTTTCTGACATGTAAATGACAGGTCTTGCTGGGTGTCCTTAAAAAAAGTATGTAATAAGCTTTTGCTGTTCATTCAATTGTTTCCTTGTTCCAGGATCATAACCTAAATGTACAAACAGCCTGGCAGTGCTGAGCGGCTCTGTTTATGTTCCTGCTGCACCTGCGTTCAAGGCCAGCTCTCTAGTCCTGGCCCCTTGCCTTGCATGTGTTGAGTGCAAAGTGCTCAGCTCTTCTTGATGCCCTGCGCATATGCTGATGGTCTTGCATTTTGAAGATGCATCTGCCTTGCCTGGGTTCGGATGCTTAGGTTTGCTTTGCAGCATTGCAAAGCAGGTCCGAGTAGCCTGGTTCCTGGTGTTTCTGCCTAGTGTTCAAGAGGATTTCTGGATGAAAAAAAAGTGTTGCACCCAGGTGCTCGGGTACAGGCTGTGGTCCAGAGCTGGGTCATGAGTAGGTTTAGCCTGACTTCACCAACATCCCAGCTGCGTGCTGCCTCCTGCGTTCTTGTGGTATTTACTTCTCCCCTGGCTTCTCTCAGCGTTGCCACAGGCTACTGCTGTGGTTTTGGGTTGTGAAAGCAATGCATGGTGCTTGGCTTCTCAGCAGACTTGGAGTCAGCACACACTTTCCTGCAGAATGGATCACTGTAAAACTATCTGGTGAATATTGATAAAGTCGTACAATTCTTCACAGGGCTTCTAGGGACATGGGGAAAAGGTGCTTTGTATCTGGTGTGGTGTAAGTGCCTCTGGCAGTAAAGCAAGCAACGGCGCAGGAATCCTGCTTTGCTTAGCTTTGACTAGCAGTGTGCTGGATACTGGGTGTGTGTTTGCGTGAGGCTGCCACCGTGGTGAGCTCTCAGAGGTAACTCTTGGTTTAGGACAACCATAAGATGATTTCACTCTGCTTTTCTTTGCTTCCACTAGTTTGTCGTATTTCTCTCTGGTGGTGTTCAGATTTGCTGATGGTTCATATTTTAGCTGGGAAAAATGCCCCTTGTTGGGATTCTGGTATGTCGGTATACAATCAAAAATGTTGAGTGGGCTGGGAATAGCTTCCAGCAAAGTTGTATCGGTTTCTTGGAGCTCTTTTGTTCGATGAAAATTCCTTTCTTTTCTCTCCCCCTTCCCATCCCCCTGACAGCCCACCTCTTTTCTACAAGGGCATGCTGAGGTATAATTCACAATCGTGTGAGCGAAGTGAAATGTGCACAGCTGCAAATGCATTTTTAAATGATACTTTATTGTTAAGGCATCTCTCTGAACAGGTTTGCAGTTCCAGTAGCCAAGTGATCAGAATGTGATAACAAAGATGATTTTGTTGAAAACACTTGACTTTGATTTTTATCAAGCTCTGAGAATGTTTTGACCACTTCCTACTTTTGAGTAGGATAGTATAGGAAGTATCTGGAGCAGGGCAGATCCACAGTGGGAAATAGGTTAGATGTGTCCCTGAGAAAAGTGTATGTGGTTCAGTTTTCCTTTGCTCTCCCTGCATTGTATTGTGGAAATCATACAATGGCTGGGGTATAATAAAGGACACATTAGACAAAAGATATATCAATGTTTGAAGCATCAGGAATATCCAGTCTTGCTTGCATGCTGCAGCTCTCTTCTTCCTTCCCACTGTTTGGAGAAATTTTGCAACTCTTTCCTCTTTGGATATATTAGACTTGATGCTTTTGTGATTTCTTGCTTTTAATGGTGCATAACAAAGCCCGGCAACTGGAAGCGGCAGGCATACCGTATTTTGTTGCAGTCACTTTGGCCCAGGGCTGCTGGGGTTTGGTATGGAGCTGACTGAATCACAGCTGTACCGAGAGCCAACCTCTGTTTATAGGTAAGTTGAAATAGATTTATGGGCATCATAGAAGGTTGTACCAGTTTAAAGGCAGAATTTGGTGTAGCTTAGAGTGACCAATTCTCTAATCTCTGGAAATTAGGCAGTTCATCTTGTCTCCCACAGTTCCTGTCTCTTGAACAGTGAATTCAGGCTCCTTCTCTAGCTTTTGTTTCTCTGTTTTCTGTCCTCTGCCAGCAGACTGCTGCTGCTCCTGCTGACAGTCTTCTGGGCTATCTTGGTTCCAAAGCTATCACCAGATTTTTTCCAACTTCAGGCTTTTCTCCTGTGAGTGAATTTACACTTTCCACCAGCCCTCCAAGAGGGCCTGCTCTGAGTAGAAGCTAATCTGTGTTTGAGATGGTACACCTGCAAACAAAGGAGCCTGCTGAGTATCAGTTGGGGGGCTATCTGTCTCTGCACTGTTCTTGCTGATTCAGGTGTGAAAACAGAGAAATGACTTAGTGATTTGTAATTACGTAAACATTTATGTGTAGTCAGAATTCTTATATATGTAATATACAAAAATCTCTTAGTGAAGCAGTTGTAACACACACTCTCCTTGGCTCCAGGGTTTCCCTTCAGCTAGTTTCGAGGTACTTGTTGTAAGCTGATGAGCTGACCTTTGCTTTACAGCAGTGGAAATGAAGGCTCAAAATAAACACCTGGGGAGTGGTAACAAATCTACAGTGGCTCTCTGGAGAGCTCAGGCTCACTAGGATCATTGGAGCCCCAAAAACACTTTTCTTGTTCTCTCTCTCTCTCTCTGTAGGGAAATACGATTTCTTCAGAGACATGGATTTGACTGCCTCAGTGCTGACTTATCATGCCAAAGCACGGCCTGAGAGAATTCTTGCAAATTGCATGCAAAATGTTAAGATGGGAAGCATTATTCTACTATTTATAAGATGTGAAAAGGTAGGGATGGCTCCTCTCATCATGGCTTCAGTGTAAGTACCCAGGCTCCAAAGGAAAAGAGTGTGAGGGATGGTGGATTTGGATTGCCCTGTAACAGATGGGTACAGAGAGGCGTCTTTTTACAGGTGCCCCAACAGAGAACTTCTTGCATCATCCTTTTAAATCTTAGCTCAATCTGCCAGATGTGGAACATTTAACAGCTTTAGAAAACGTGGTGTTTAGTAGATCTTTTGCCTCTTAGTGTATTTGAGGCTATTGGTGGAAATATCAGCAGTCAGAAACATATAAAGTACATAACATTTTGTGTATGACTAGCTGTAGGCCCCGATGCAAAGCTTGATGTGCTTGGTATTAGCCGTAGTCATGTGGTGAAAATCAGAGGTTGGGTGTGATCCTCTGAGTGAGGAGGGCATAAAATTAACCTGCTTTCAGAATGTTCTTTGCCTCATCCATAAACGGGAACACCAACCACAAAATGATGCTGATACCTATTCCTTGCTCTTCGCATCACTGTCATGCTAGTGTTAGCTGATGGCATCAAAGGCACTAGAAAAGAACATTTTCAGGGAGCTGAGAGTGATCTGGCTGTAGAGTTTGGTCTCCATCAGTGATCTCATGGTGTGGTCCTGTTCACAAATGGAGTAACTCTATCATAATGCTGGATAGGCTTCTCGTAATCCCTTCCAGCAGTGAACCTTAATATCCTGCTGAGGAAGAGCCGCCTTGCATCCAGCCTTTGCTTGTTCATGCCTCATTTACCTCCATCTGCTTATTCTGTAGACCGTCTACAGTTTATCTTGACAAATCTGTGGGTTCAATGGGAACTTGTAGGGCTGATGAAAGGTTGTGGGGACTGAATGGGTTATGATTGTTTTAAATCACTTTTTATTGCTTATATTCAGCATTAAAAATCTTATGGGGTCTGGAACAAGTTCTGAGCAGCAAAGACTAGCATCTGAGAGCACCTTGTGTCTATCACAGCTTACTGTTTCGCTGGTTTACACAGGTCACTCTGATATTTTAATAAATATTCTTGACAAATTGAACTAACAAGTTCAGGTATTTGGTTTGCTTTGTTGCTCACTTACTGCTTTCAGGAATGACATATCACCAGCAATGATGCTGAAGAAATGTAATATCTAAATAATGTTGAATCTCTGCTTGCCAGCTCAAGTTTCAACAGCTGCTGAAGAGGTTTAGAATATTAAGGAAAAACAAATGTTTCTCTGGAGCAAATCACTGCATTCTGCCAGCCACTGCAAGTGTTTGGCACTGATGGTGGTTCTGAACTCCCTTAGTAAAAATTGTGGTTCCTTTTTTCCCTGATAAACTTAAAGGTGGTGTAACCTTTCAGAAAAGAGGGTAAGCAAAGTCTGAGTTGCCAGGTTTTCTCCCTTTTCCATGAGAAATGCAGTGAAATCTCAGTCACGAGGGGTTTTTACAGAAAAGAAAACAAATAGAAAACCTTGTGCTGAGTTATTTCCAAACAACTGCTTTCTTTTTCTGTAACAGCTTTTTAAAGTAGAGCATACAGAGTATATTTAGATGTGAAGAGAAAGACTGGGGGGGAAAGACATTTTTAAAGTGTTGTAGAGAGACATTTTGAGATCACCTGGAGACTGGGAGTTTCCCTAAGGGAAGCTGCTGTCATTGAGAGGGGATCAAAAGTGCTCTGAAAACTGCCAGGCCTGGAAAGGCATCTCCTCCTGGGTGACCCCCAGGCTGTAAGGACAGCCTGGTGATGGAGGTTCCTTCCTGTTCAGGTATCTCCTCAAAGCGGGGGGAAAGATGTTTCATGCAGTCTTTTGTCAATGCAAAATCGGCTGCTGCTTCACTATAAAGTAACGTCCACAGGTGAGCTTTAAGGACTACAAGAGATCCTAGTTTCTGTTCATTAGTGCACTTTTGGAGGGTTCTGTAGTTTTCAAGGTCTTTGGCAGAGAGTTTGTGTCGTGTGTGACAGCAGGTTAGGCACTGCACTCTCTGTAAGCCTTTTCAGTCCAGTTTAGCTGGTTTTGGAAGTTAAAATACTGCTTCTGGTTACTGCTGAAGTTCCTTCCCTGGCAGTAGTGGTGGTAGTTTCACTTCAGCCATCTCATTCTTGCATCAACCTGGGTAATGTGGTTAACTATTTGGCTTTTAGAATCTCACTAGATCTTATTCCTGTTCTCTGGTGATTTCCTTCCCAGTTTCTGTGCTTTCCTGAGCATACCAGCAGACAGTGTGCAGATGAGCAAGCACTGCCCAGAATATTTGATGGGAAAAATGCAAGGAATAGGTGCTGGAGCACAGTGCAGCTTCACCCAAAGGCATCAAGAGGCATTTCTTTCCTTGCAAGGAGTGCTGAACGCTTTTGCATTTTCAGACCTTTTTTGACCGCTGTTAGTATTGCAAAGCTCCTCTCAGTTTGCCCCTTCCTTTCTGGGGAGAGAACTCTGCAAGGGATAGTACATTTCAACTGCTTTACCCTGGATGTTTTGTTCCAGCTTGAGGGATGTTAACCAGTGTTTCCAATGCGTTTAGTGCTGAATAGAGTTCCCCAGCTTTAGTGGCAGGATCCGGAGTTCTTTGTGAATTATATTTAGCAGTGATGGAGGCTGCTTTGTCAGCTGTGTGTTGTTGCATTGTAAAAACTGGCACCATTCAAGTCTAAATAAATGCTGCTGGGAAAGAAGAACCTTCCTTTTATAACTATTTGACTTGGAAACATCCTTTGAGCTGTGGCCAGAGAGCAAATCGGTTGTCAGTGTTGCAGAACCCTGTTCGAAGCACCTGTGCACAGATGAGCTTGTGTGCCACAGTGCTGTCAGAGCAAATAGCTGAGGTGCTGCCAGCGTTACGCAGCGAGTTTGGTATGGCTGCAGAAATTTCTCTTTGTGGAACTGGTGTTTATTCTAACCTTTTGTCTGATCTGCTGTTGAATATGTTGGGGTTTGGAGTTGCAACTTTCCGTCTGCGGCTCCTTCCCTGTAGTTCAGGTTGAGTGCTGTGTTTTTGGAACCTCTGTATGCTGGAAAGAAATCGTACTTTAGGGTGCTAAATAGCCCTCCTGTGTTTGAGGTGTGGTAAGAACTGTGGAGGAAAAATAGTGTTTCTAACTTAGGTGATGAATTGATACCTCTTTGACCATCACCCTATTGATCTCTCGAGTCAAGGGGAGGAGGGAGCCCATGCAAAACATGTGGCAAGTAAAGGAACAGCGTAGACCACTGACTCTGCAAGGTATCAGTGTGGCTAGCTGCATGTGCCAATCTGGAAGAAGGCCAGAATGACAGACTTAGACAGACTTGCTGCAATGAGAACAGCATTGGGATCTGTGAAGTGTTGTTCTGGTCTGAAAGCAAGCCCGCCAGCGAGATGCTTTGCATATTTGATTGCTGTGCTGGCTGATACCAAACGTACCATCAGAGTTCACAAATGTCTTTCATTGCTGCTGGCTGCTCTGCCTTTACACTTACAGGACATTTTGAGTTCTCAGTAAAAAAGCAAACGGCCATTTGGGCTCTAAATTACACCTTTGTGGTTCTCCCATCTTGTTTCTTTTGGACCATACTGCAAATTTCACAAGCAAAACCCCATTCATCTGGCACTCAGTGCAACTGGTTTGAATCAAGGTTACAAAATGACAGTCTGGAATGGACCACCTACCCTGGCTTTGCTGCCATGGGTCCAGATGCGCCAGAAGGGGAAAAGCAAGCTTAAAAACCAGAAACCCCCAAACCAAAGCTCCTTGGAAAAAACCCTACAGCAGTTTTCAGAAAGTGTTTATTCGGAGCGGTGTAAGGTGGTTGTCTTTCAGAGGAGCACCAAGTCATTGAGAACTTGGCTTTGACTGGGAGGGCCGCGTGTCTGTCACTTGTGAACTAGAAGCGTTCAAGATGGTTGAGTGAGAAGTAATTTGATGCGACCCATGGTGTGAGCCTGTCTGGTCTCTGGAGTGACAGGCTGTTCAGCTCGCCCGTGCATCAGAAGGTGTCGTGAAAACTATTCGAAATGGAGAGAAATAAGGCAGAGAGATGGCAAATTGTTCATGCCCTGAGAGCAAGCTCTGATTTGGGGATGCTGAGCCATCTGTTTCTCCTCGCCTGCTTTCTTAGCTGGAGGCTTCCTACTCCTGATTTCTCATAATGAAGAGATCACAGTGACGGGTAACCTGAGCAGAACTGAGCTCTGTGTTACAGCTCTTCTGACGTGGGCCCAATGTCAAGGCTCCTGTTGGCGTAGATTTTTTTGATGAGGTCTTTGGCCGACGTACAGAGGGAAAGATCAGAATATTTCAGGCTGAGTCCTGGCCTCTAATGATGTGCAGGCCTTAGGGACTATATGTGCTGTGGCTGGGACAGCAGTGTCTCCCCAGGGTACCGAGTGGCTAACAGGAGTGTGCAGAGAGCATGGCACTGGGTGGCATGGCAGCAAGCGCTCGCTGTGGGCTGTTCAACAGTGGGAATGAAAAGCAGAAGAGCACCTAGCATTTTGAAAGTAGTCAAGTGCAACAGTGCTTGGAGACCTGTGCTTCCTGCTATCAAAAAGAAAATACTAAACACTAAAACAGACTGGCCAGTGCAGGACCTCCCTCTGAATCTGCCCGCACTGAGGTGCATACCGGCTCCTCGCTGCCAAGCACATACAAGCTTGGGACGGGACGGGGAGCTGCTGGGGAGGTGGTTGTTTGGAGAAGATAGTTCTTGGCATAGTAGTGAAGGAGAATTTGCCATCAGAGAGTTCTGGAGGGGAGTGAGGAGGAACAAGCAGGCTGTTGGAGGAGCTGCTCTCGTTTGTGGCATGGTTGAGGGGAGCTGGTCACGTGCAGGCTGTGACATCCCTAGTTGCTGTGGAGACGTTACAGCTCCCAACCTGCTGCTGCTGCGTTTGGGCATGCTGTGCTCAGGGTTGAGGCACGCTTGTGGTGGAGAGGACTGGAGAGTGTGAGGGTTATCATCCAGGCAAGACACATGCTGGAGAAAACATGTGCCTTGAGGCATTTTCTTTAACCCTTTCGTCTCACTGACTGGTGTCTGTAACAGAGCTAGCTACCACTGCAAGGATTTCCTTGGGTGTGTGCTGGAAGGCTGGGTGCTGTCTTTGTTCTTGCACTGCAGCACTGTCACCTTGGGAGGGGGATGCTGGTACGAATGAAGGCAGAGATGTGCTGCTCCATGCTTTGCAGCAAGCTGTGGACAGGCCAGGAAGCCTTTAGCTCTGGTGGTCCTTCTCATCTGCTGGCTACTTTTGTCCAGCTCCTACTAGTCCCAGAGGGTTCAGAGGCAGATGAGAATGGCTCCTGGCAGGCAGGGGGAGCGTTCTCATAGCGTGCCTGGAATAGCTGATCCTGGCCATCAGCCTGCTGTGTGACAAGTGCTGCCGTCTGGGGCAGGGGGCCAGCGAGGAGAAGGCAGGTTGCATAAGGAAGGCATGCTAGGGAGGGGAGGGCTGCTGGGTTTGTTCCAGCTGTGAAGATCTCTCCTCTTCATCCCCTACCCCCAGATTTGTTTTTGCTTTCCTCCTCCCAGAGCCGCCTTTTGGTTTGGGGCGTGATGCATTTGCTCATTTGTGTATATGCTTTTGCCAATCTGTAAGGCATGTGGTGGGAGCTGCCCTCCACTCTGACTGACTCACATAAACTTAGTGGGTTGTGCCTTTGTTTTGTTGCTGGCTAGCTGAGAAATGGACCCCCAGCCTCAGAAATGGCTTGACCAGCCCATATCCGAAAGGGTCCTCCTCCCTGACATGCGCTACTTTGCTCTCATTAGATGCTCAAATGGGAGACTGGCATTTCAGTGCTTTGAGGCTGGGCGAGAGGCTGTACTGCAATGCACGAGTATTTCGTGCAAGCTTGTTAGACCCATGGCTACCACTGGCCTTTGATCAGGTGGATGTGGCTATACCTCATCTGTCTCTATCTTGCTGCTTGTTCCTTGGTGGTGGTGCCTGTGGCTACTACTAAATTAGTACAACAAATATCAGATGTGTTTGCATCATCTGTAATATAGAAAATGTAATCCTGATTGTCTGTTAAAGGAGCCTTAAGCATGAATCAACTTGTCATTATTTGCTGACTTTAAAGCCAATAAAACACCTTCTTATTGCCTCAAAACTTTAAAAACATTGATCAAACCTAATCCACCAGTACCATAGGCTCTTTCATTGATGCTCCCTTTGGTGTCAGGATGCTGTGCAGTCTTATTTGACTAGACTTGTGCCTGTGCTTGGCTTTGCAGACAGCGTGGTGTGAAAACAGGTGAGTTTGCCTAACTGCTGTGTACTCCATTGTCTATCTGAGAAACAGATCTAATCCCTACTTCATGGTGGTTATTTTTTCCCCCTCTAAGTCACCTTGCAAAGGGATTTGAAACCATCAAAGTGAAGAGTGAAAAGCCAAATGTGTAACAGTGTGTGCAAGAACTGAGATCCTGACTGAGATCACCAGATGTGTGAAGAGAGCTGCTTCTGCTCCTGCTGAAATGACTTCTTAAAGGGAGAGAAAGCTGCTGTTTCTCAGCAGCACAGTTCAGAGCATGTGCCTGGAGGCGAGCAGTTGGTGACAGGCTGATATCATGCTGCCGTGACTTGGAATACATCAGGTCTTGGCCAGGTAGTCAGAACATGGTGTGACACAACTGTCAGCTTGTACAAGAAGTTTTGCTCAGCTACCTGAAGAGTATGTGGAGCTGTGAAGATTTAGCTTTAACCCCTCCGGGTTTCACCAGCATCACTGTGCCTCAGTACTGCCCTTTCCTTTCCAGACTACCGAAGCGCTAAGAAATGAGAAGTGCCAATGGAATGTGTAAACTCTACGTTTTGTGAGCCAGAGTTATTTGGCTTGTAGGGATCCTGATCCCTTTCTGCCTCGGGTGAGTCTCCTAGAGCCAGTCAGCAATGTCTTGTCTCACTGAAGGAAGACATCTCTCAGCATTTTCTGAGTGATACATTGGATTGGAGTATTTAAGCTCGGATGTGCTTTAATCCTTGGTCATGTTAACTGCATGTTGCTCCTCAAATAGTAAATATGCCCATGCAGAATTCCTGGATCTTTGTTAAATTATGCAAAATTTTGACACCCCCAACCCTTTTGCATGCTCAGTTTGGAGCAAGTATATTTGTAATATGTTTGAAGTGAGCAGGACAGTATTTCAACTGTGAGGGGATAGCATCTGGCTGTGCGTGCGTGTCCTTGTGAGGTCCTGGGTAGAGCCTGTTGTGTAAAATAAGCTGCCATCCTCTTACTTGTCTTAACAAAACCCGCTTGCTACAGCATTTCTATGGATCTTATTCTCTAGGATCTTAAGACATTAATTCTCTGTGTTAATGCTGGGAAGGGGATTTCAAGATCCTTGAGAACAAGAACAATGAAAATACTTGCTCTGCAATTGTTTCCTGGCTTCTTAAAGCTTACTTGAATGGATCTGTAGCTGGACTAGCTGGCTAAGAGGTTGCTGGTTTAGCTTGGTGGTAAGTGTGAATGAAGGAGAGGATTAATACAGGACTATTATGTTTCTTTGGAAGTTATTCAGGTTATGTTTCTGGCATGACAGAAATTGGGGCACTTGACCTCTGCTTCCTCATTTAATTTCTTCTTGCCTTGGAGCTTACCTGAGAATGGGAATGAGATTAGATCATTTTGAGGGAATTAGCTCATAAGCTTTGGAAAGTAAGGAAGCACTCTTCCTGCAGCTTCTACCATTGCTACCCTTGCCCCGAGGCCCCACTCTGATGCTTCTGTGACATTAGAGGACAGCTTTTCTCCCCGACCTAACTCTCCTAGGCCAGTATAGAGCCCTGTCTTTAGAACATAAGTGCAGCAACGAGTACAACCATGTGTTGTTGTTATCTTCCTGGGCACGTGCGAAGCAGGCGTAAGAAACTGCTTGCGCAGTTGGTTGGTCATGTGCTGCATGTGTTCATACCTTACTTAAGCAGCTGTCTCTGAAAAATGCTGTGCAGGGCTTCTCGCTCCTGCCTCTCCTACCCAGACGCCCCTGTAGCTATGTGCAGAATGGCTCTATTTGTCTGGGCAAGTGTGTGTGTAGGCGGGTGTCTCCCTCCACTTCTCCTTCAAGTGGCTTGCGATTTATTTTGGGACTGACTTGGGTGTAAAGTGCCAGCTCAGAGCAAAACACTCGAAGTTGAGGTGGAAAGCATTGGGGCAGGAGGCTGCTTGCTGTCCTGAAACGCTGAAATAACTTGGGTGTGGTGAAACTGTCCAATGATCAAACGGAAACCAATTCCTTCCTTATAGCCATCGGCTAATTGACGTTTACAGACCTCGGAGGAAAGCACTCCTGGCATGAAACACTTTCTCTAGGAACAATGTCTTCACAGCCTTTAACCTGGACACAGGTTATCTGTAGTGAGCTACAGTCTTCCTGCCCCAGCTCCCATCTTGCACTTGGAGTCCCCTATAGCTGTTGTTATTCTTGACTTCTATGGGGCTTAATTAAAATACAGGTCTTTAATTTTTAATTTTTCCTTCCTATTGATTTGACTGTCTCTGCATGAGTGAGGTCTCAGTGCAATTACTGTGCTCCCTGTGGAGAAACAGACATTTAATTCAGCGAGGCAGACACTTTCTTGGAGGGGGTTTATTTTCCTGGTCTTCCTGCTTGGAGGGATGCAAAAGCAAAACATCCAGTGAGTAAAGAATGTGACGCTTTATTTGGTCATTCTGGACATGTTTGCTGGATCTTGATTACAAAAATGTTATGTTCTTTGCAGATTAACTGCCTCCTTGAGCAAAGAGTTCGTGATGAAGCTATTCAGCACAACTTGCATTAGCAGGGCGAGTCGAAACCATTGGGTCAAGTCCAGGTTTCCTCTTTAAACCGTGTTCTTGCAGCAGTGATGTAAAAAGATGAAGAGTTTTATTCTTGTGGAACGCATTAAGCTGGCTCATGATTTGTTAACCTGAGAATGGGGTCAGGCAAGTACCTTGTGCCTCCTTGCGATGGGGGGGACACGTGTGTGACCGGAGGGGACGCAAGCTCCTCAGCAGGCACTGTCTGCTGCTGTGTGGGACCCAGCTGTGCTCCTAGCAGGGAGATCTACTATGAACCTCTAAAAAAGGGTGGAAATCTTGGCTCTCAGATTTCCATTGCCCTTGGTTAACACCGCTTCAGCTAACTTAGTGCTTTTCCTCATTTAACTCCCCATGTGCAACCATCGGTCACTGCTGAAACAACAATGCAAAGAAAGGGTTTGTCTGCTTCTCCTGTATGGCAGTCCCAGGCTTTTTACAGACCGCTCAAAATACTTCAGGCTCTTTCGGCTCCAGACTTGAGGCTTCCTCAGTTCCCCTTGAGTGTGTGTGCTAGGTTATTTTCTCTGCGTTCATGGAGATCATGTATGTATTAGAAACTTACAAATGTAGCCTTGTTCTTTTTTCAGATCTTTCCAGGTTCACCTGTGTCTGTCCTGTTTTCTTACCAATGTTTAATCTTAACAGGCTCGTTGATAGAAATGTTTTAAGACTGATCCGCTTCCTGATCCTTGATGGAAGTGCAGCAAAACCTAGGCAAAAGATAAGCATGTGGAAGGAGGTGCTGCCGTTATCAGAGGCAGTTATGGCAGACAAATTCTTGCTGTACCTGCAGGTGTGAGTGGTTCAGGATCCTTGTACTGGTGGCAGGGGCACCATGCAGGCTCTGGATGCAGTGACGTGCTTGGAATATGCCTTTTCATGATTATTTGAGTAAGGTACAGCCCCTTTCTGCCACATATTCTGAAAGTTGTTGCAAACTTAGACTGAGGACCCGGAACAATAAGTGTGTTGAGGGGAAGAGTGATTTGGAGGGATTTAAACGCTGTCTGATTTTTATTTTATTTCCCCCCTCCCGGATAGAGAATATAAACATTTCATTGTTTTTTGTGTGAAGCGCCTTTTAGTACCAGCCGCTCAGCAATGGGGGATAAAGAAAGCAGATGTGTCCTGTGCCTTTTTTAACTGCTTTTGTTTTTCTGTTCACTGTAAAGGAGGCTTTCAATTTTTTATTTTTTTTTTTCCAAGCAGCAAGTGCTCCACAGGGCTTGATCAAAGCTCATAAATGATGAATTGAAGGAATGCCCGGTGGAGAACAGAACGCCCTCCTTGTGCTCGGCTGTGTGCGCTGAGAACACCATTGTTTCTTCCCGTACCTTTTTCATTCTGGAGCTTGGGGCTTGAGAGAAAAGGCCTTTGTTCCTTGCCTGTCGGTCGAGACAATGCCAGTGTGTTGTCCTACCTCTGCTCTCAGCACCTGACCGGCCCCAGCTCTGTGGGTTTTGGCAAGCTGAGCGCGATTGTCCTCCAGCTACAGTGTTACAAAGAAAACAAATGGCATCACAGCCTCCTTCCTCCAGATCCTGGCCCGGCTGCTTCGCTGCAGTGGCTGCATGTGTCTGTGCTTGCTCTTTTGTTCAGGATGCAGAGGGAAAGCTGGCAGCCTCTCCTGCACCCCAGGTTGAGGGCTGCAGCTTCACCTGACTTCCAGTGCACAGGGACAGTTACGTTTGCAGTTGAACACGCTGGCCTTTGCTCTCCTGCTTCCGCAGATGCCTGCTGTGCTCAGGGGGAGGCTCTGGCCATGGGTGAAAGCGTGCTTGGTTTCCCCTCTGCCAGCCCAGCAGAAGCTGCAGCTGTCCTGCCTGCTTCTGCCATCCCTCCTCCGGCACCCAGGGCCTCCGGGCTCGCTCTCTCCAGCACGTTTGTCTTGATGACGCTGCACACAGCTGCTGGTGGTGTGACGGAGGGGAACGGAGGCCCAGGCAGACTCAGTTTTTCCACCTTCCTTGTAATTTCTATAGCATCTCTGACTGCGTTGTCTCCTGATGCAAAACTCTGCAAAGGAGAAAGCTTTTAGTTCTCTCTCTGTTGGTTTTTGGGGGGTTGATAGCAGAAACCAGTGCTTTGCAAATGAGTAGGGAGAGCAGATAGCATGGGCTGGGGTGGAGAAGAGGCTGGCAAGGACAGGTTTGGAGAGGTGCTTGAGTGAAGACCGTAAGAGCTAAGACCGTCTCTTCCCTGTTCCTAGCCCTGTGGGAGAAGGCAGAGTTCAGGCAGAGCCACAGGCGTTTCTGGATGAGGCAGGCAGCAGTTGCTTCAACATCTGCTACTGCTGCTGTTGGGAAGAGTCTCTGCTGCAGTTTTGCACCCTGGGTGATTGTGTCCACCTTCAGGCAAAGCAATGTTTCAGCTTCCCACCGTGGTGCAGAAGGTGGTGGAGGTGCCAGTCAGCCTTGCAGTGGTGACTTGTTGGGTTCCTGGCACCAGTGTGGAGTCCTGTAGTTCAAGTGCAGGCTTCAGTCAATGGCACTTGTGCCTCAGCTGCCTGGGCATGTACCAAAGTCCAGAGTCAGCTTTTCTTCCCGTCGCGTCTACTGCTGGACTTGACCCCTTCATGAACAGCCCTGATGTTACACGTTATCTGGGAGAGAGAGCCCTGCAGTGGGTTTCAGAGGAGCCATGCCGAGGCTTGCTGACATCCCATGGCAGAGGCCAAAGATGCCCATGTCATGGGGTAGGGAATCAAAGGCAGTGCTGGCTCCTGGCCAGCGTGATGGATGATGTCTAGCCCACCTGGTAACTTTCCCTGGCCTCTACTTTCCTCAATCTGAGCTGTCTTTGCTTCAGGTTTATCCTTCCCTGAAGTTTGTTTCTAGGTGTGCCTTCTTAATTGCACTAGCTGGCGGTAACTTCGGTGAAATGGTGCCAGTGCCAATACCGTGGTCCCATAACCTCAGAGCCTGAACTCAGCTGCACCTAGTCCAAATATCCCTTCCCAAGCTCCCTGTGTTGGAAAGCAGAAGTGCAAACAGCTTTCAACAGAACAATGTAGCATTGCCTGGGTAAAGAATGTGATTTACTTGCATATGTGTGGCATGTGAATGCCAGGGCCAGGGCCAGAGGGCACCACTTGAGTCCTCTCTTTTTTTTTTCCCCTCTTTTTTTTTATTTTTTCTTTTTTTTCCCCTTTGGCATTAGAGATGCGTGAGCCACTTACTAGCGCTTTTGTTTGGGGGTGAGGAGGAGATTGCGTAGGTTGACAAGAGGAGGTGGGAGTGAGATCTTTGGGAGCCAGGAGTCTGAAACTGAAAAAGCCAACAATCTAGGAAAGCTTTGAGACAAGTTTAAAATTAGACTGGCCCAGTGCTTTTATATTGCTGGAATTTAATTCCTCTGACCCTAAAGCTTTTGGCCTGATTCAGAGCAAGAGTTCCCAGGCTATCGTCAGTGGAAGTCCGTGCTGTGAGGTGCTTTCATGTGGCCATGGGTCTGTATCGGAGAGATGTACCTCCTGTCCACCACCTTGTATTTGTGAAGGGTTGGAGAAATTCAGTCTGAAAAGCCAGGGAAGCCTCACATTTTTCTGATGTCTTTATGTCTGTATCAGCATGTGGCTTGTGTCCAGAGTCCGTTCACCCTCAATCTGGGATACTGCTGCGTGTAAAAGCTGTTCAGAGCTTTTCCTTTTTCAGGCATGACTGTAACTGTTTCTCTTCTGTTCCTGTTTGCAGGTTGTGCAGCTTGACATTAAAGAAACTGGTAGTCTTAAAGGAATTGGATAAGGAGCTTATTTCTGGGGTCATTGCTGTCAAAATGCAGGTAATTGCTGCTCAGTTCCAAGAATTAAATGTGTTGATTGGGTAAAAAAATACTGGCAGGTGCCTAAACTGAGCTTTACCTCCATGTGAGGGTCCATTGCAGCCACAGACGACTTCTCAAGTTCATTAGGGCATTCTGGATGTGTGGAGAGTCTCTTGTGATTTCCCCACCACCACCCCCCCGTTCCTACTGAATTTCACTGTTGTAAGTGAAAAATATTGTTCGCTGAGGGCTCAGCATGAGCTTATCTGTATGTAAAAATGCTCTTTACAGATCATATGCTGTCACCTCTTCTTCCTGAGCTGTCACTAAATCCAAGCCTGGTTCTCTATTTAACACACTTCAACTCACTTTAGGGCTGAACATCTTGGTAAGTTGGTCCTGGTTTGGGAGGGTCTGGAGATTGGGCCTTCCTCTGCTGATGGGCAGCTCTACTATCAGGAGTCCGACTCATTTCTTAGCCAGGTGCTTGTCAGTGGATTTGTACGGTGCCTGTACATTTTAATTTGTTTCCGTAAAATACAGCTGTCATCCTACGTAAATAACCCACTTTACAGCATTATGTTTGTGCCATTTAATTAGGTGCCTCCATGTAGGTCACACTGCCTGCAGGCAGGCTAGGAAGGAAGGGGACTCGGTTCCACAGTGCGTCACAGCATCAGTTCGCCTCACGTGCTCCCAGCACTGCAAATGCTGAAGTATTTAATGAGTAAAAGCCTAGCAGACCTATAAGTAGAAAAATACCATTAACCATGCTAAAAAGCAGTTGCTTTTCAAATAAAGCCAGGAAAGCCACTGCAGAGAGCTGGTTGTATCAAAACACACACAATCTAGCTTGGAAACTGAAATCATGAAGGCTCTGTGGTGCATGAACATGCAGCTAAGGATGTAACCAGCATCTCTTGTCTCTGAGCAGTCCAGCTGGGGTAAAAATGTGCCCTTCTGAGTTGGAGGGGGTTCATGTACCCACAGCAGGGAGCAGAAAGGCAGGGAATTGTTCACACACCTGGATTCATGGGAACCTTGGAATAAGCAGGGCTGTGGGTTCCCAGGCTGTCAGATACTGCTTATCAAGGGCTGAAAGTTTTCCATGTGTTTGTGTTCCTAAATGGTCAATGCATCACTGTAAGGACCTGAGGCTTGTCAGTGAATGGACTGTGTCAGACCTGGGTTGGAGAATTCAGTAGTTTTTACTGGAGCAAAACCTTCTTTTCCTGTCCAGGTTACTGCTGCCTGCTTACAGATTTTATGGGTGAAAAGCTTGGAAATACTGCCCCAGACCTGCAGATCCAGAGGGAGTTTTTAACATGTAGGAGTTTCTTGTCTGTTTTGGGTGCATGTTGGGGTCTGCCTTGCTACCATAAGTCAGACACTGGACCTAAGCGCTATTTCTTCTGCGGTCCTTTCTACACCACGGCAGATCCCTGAAGAAGTGGAAGGCAGAAGGACTGTTTGAGGTACTCATCTGCCAAGTCCCAAGCTGCAGCTCGCATCCCCAGGCCATCCTGCTTTTGCCTTTGATCTGTCATTCCAGTTGACCTAGAGGTGACAGTGGCTGGAATGACTGCTGTCCCAGAGGGTGCCTCACCTTAGTGTCCCTTGTGCTGGATCAGCATCCATATTTCTTTGTGATGTGCTGTTTAACGGTGGGTCAGTAGCACTGCAGCTATCTCAGGCACAGGCAGATTTGAAGCCCTGTTATTAAAAGTTCCTTTATAGCTTGCAGGTTATGATGATGATGCTGACAAGCTCTTTTAGGGACACTTAATTTGCCAGCACTCAGGTTTCTGACATGGCTAGTGTTTAAGGCTGGTGCTACTGGGATCATTAAATATATGATCTTCATCAAATGACTCACTGCCTTTGTACGGGGAATTGCGAGAGGGAGGTGTCAGGTGCTGGAGTCCTTCCAGAAGGGATGACTGAATTCAGACCTAATGAGAGCATCTTACCTGCATTTCCCATGTCTCCTCGCAGCCTCCTGAACAGTGATGTTCAAAGAGTTGTCAACTGTATTTCCTGAGCTGTTGCTGTATTTATCTGCTGCAGTCTTTTAAAAGCAGCTATATTTGGTCTTTCATTAGATTTCGAGTTGCATAACAAGTAAAGTAAGATTGCTGCTATTGGGAGCTTTGCAGCAATGGAACAGATGCCACTGTTGCCAGCCGCGAGGCTAGCTGTGCTTTACTTGCACGCGTGCTGCTTTTCCTGGGGGGAGTCTGCTCTGCTGTCTGTCTTCTCATCTGCTGGAGCTTAGGCACCTCGACTTTTCCCCAGAGGAGCCGGTGCTGTGTTGTGCAGGAGTTGAGGCACTGCTGCAAATCACAGCATTAGCTCTGGCTGCCTGAGTGATGTGTTTGAGGAGGAAGGGATGTAAATGAGTCCTCCTTCTCTCTCATCTTGGGATGCTATTTGAGGCTGATACAGGCTGACCAGATTTTCCTTTGGATGTAGCTGGGAGGTGTTTACCCCTCTTAGTCTCTCTCTGATTTCCCAGAGCTACAGTTCTGTGCTTCTGGGAGATCAGCCTGTCTGGACAAAGCCAGATCTGCAGCCTCAGCAGAACATTGAGCCAGGGACCTCTGAAACTTGCCACTGTGTTTGAACAGTGCAGAAAGATTTTTCTAGGCAGCAGTCTGTTGTGCTTTCCTGCTAGTTTTTCCTGAAACGTTCCCTGAAATGAAATGTTCACACAGTAAATAGTGCAATAACTTGGTTAGTGTACAGCAGCCCAAACACGGCTTTGATTTGGAGTTGCCCTGTAATACTATGAGGTCTCCAGGCTCCACTGCAGTGCTTAGTGGATTTTTTTTTTTCTTTTATAACCCCAACTACTTGCACTTGTTTAAACAGGTTAAAATCATAGAATAGTTTGGATTGGAAGGGACCTTAAAGATCACCTAGTTTCAACCCTCCTGCCATGGGCTGGGACACTCACCACTAGACCAGGTTGCCCAAAGCCCCATCCAACCTGGCCTTGAACGCTTCCAGGGATGAGGCATCCACAGCTTATCTGGGCAACCTGTTCCAGTGCCTCACCACTCTCACAGGGAAGAATTTCTTCCTACTATCTAATCTAAATCTCCCCTCCTTCAGCTTAAGGGCATTCCCTCTTGTCCTACCACTCCATGCCCTTGTAAACAGTCCGTCTCCCAGCTTTCTTGTGGGCCCCTTCAGGTACTGGAAGGCTGCTATAAGGTCTCCCCAGAGCCTTCTCTTCTGCTGGCTGAACAACCCCAACTCTCTCAGCCTGTCTTCATAGGAGAGGTGCTCCAACTCTCTGATCAGCTTCGTGGCCTCCTCTGCACTCTCCCCAACAGCTCCATGTCTGTCTTGTACTGAGGACCCCAGAGCTGGATGCAGTACTGCAGGGGGGTCTCACAAGGGTGGAGGAGAGGGGCAGAATCCCCTCCCTCGACCTGCTGTTCGTGCTTCTCTTGATGCAGCCCACGACACGGTTGGCTTTCCGGGCTGCAAGTGCACATTACTGGGTCATGTTGAGCTTCTTGTCCACCAACACCCCCAAGTCCTTCTCCTGAGGGCTGTTCTCAATCAATCCTCTGCCCAGCCTGTAGTTGTGCTTGGGATTGCCCTGACCCATGTGTGGGACCTTGTACTTGGCCTTGTTGAACTTCACGTGATTTGTGCGGGCCAACCTCTTGAGCCTGTCCAGGTCCCTCTGCATGGCATCCCTTCCTTCCAGTGTGTTGACCGCACCGTACAGCTTGGTGTTGTTGGCAAACTTGCTGAGGGTGCACTCAATCCCACTGTCCATATTGCTGACAAAGGTGTTAAACAGTGCCAGTCCCAGTACTGACTCCTGAGGAACGCCACTCATCACTGGTCTTCACTTGGACATCAAGCTATTGACCACAACTCTTTTGAGTGCGAACATCCAGCCAATTATCCACCGAGTGGTCCGTTCATCAAATCCATGCCTCTCCAATTTAGAGACAAGGATGTTGTATGGAACAGTGTCAAAATCTTTTTCCCCAGGGAAGGGTGTGTGCACAAAAAGAAAAGACCAGTCTGTCATGGCTAATGCCAGAGATGTAAGCACGATGCTGCAGCTTCCAAACCCAGGAGATGATGAGCCTTGTACCTATTGGCTGAAGTAAAATATATGAGACTTGAACTTGAGGGGTGGGGGTTGACTCATAGCTTTTGAATGCTGGGGTTTGGAAGAACAAAAGCTGCTTTGTTGCAGTTAGGGACAGTAAATATGCCCAAATCTTTATTAGTCAAATATCTCTTTCATCTCATTAATATTTCACAGAAGTGCAAGGTCAGACCCATCCGTTCACTTTCTCTGTGGCAGTCCTGACAATGTTTCCTGGTTTTCAGTAAATAGGACTGGGGTGGTATGTAAGGGCTGGCTTCTGGGAAATTCACGCCATGGACTTTGTTTCTGTACAGGGCTCCAAGCGCATCCTGCGGTCTCACGAGATTGTATTGCCCCCGAGTGGACATGTGGAGACGGAGCTTGCGCTGACCTTCTCGCTGCAGGTAAGGTGGGATGTGGCCTTGGGGCACGTGTGCTTCCTGGACTTGCTGCTCTGTGCTGAGCAGAGATGCCTTGTGGGTCTGGGGTGAAGATCCTTCTAGTGCTGCCAGAGATGCTTGTTCTTAAGGCAGTCCCAGCCATTTCTGAAGAGCTATCTGAGCTCTTTTGGCTTGTCTCTGGGCAGTCAGCTGTGGGGAATTTGAGCAGAAATGGCCTAGATGCTCCAGGAACTGAGGAGGGGGATGCCCACTAGGAAAGCTGCCATATAAACCCTTACAATTGTTCTTGGGGCCAACCTTTGCATCACGGGAGGCAGATCTCTTAATCCTGACTTATCTGGGGGAACAGGCAAGTTAGACACTCGCTGCAATTTGCATGTCCTCAGTGCAACAACACATTTGGCTGAATTGCCTCTCAGCATTGAGGAGCAAGGTGCTGGTTTGCAGTGTCAGGGGACCTTCCTTGTTGTGCATCCTGTGGTTGGAGCCCAGGAACGTGAGGACTTTGCTGTGTTCTGTCCTCTTCATGTTATGGCTGCGGCAGTAACTTGAGTGGAGCAGGATGACTCTCTTTTGCCTTTAGAGTTGCCTTCCTTGTGAATGGGGACTGGTGGGTGGCAGCCATGGGGGGTGGCATGGAGCATCAGGCTGATGGAAGGCAGCAGTAGGAATGGGACAGGTGAGCCTCTGATTTGGAGTTGTTGAGGGAGGCACCATTTGGGGAAGCAGGAGCAGTATGCAGACAGTTACTCCTGGCTCTAGAGTCATAGGAATAGTTGGGAATAGAAGCAACTGTATTTTAGTGATTGCTCTTTTCCTCAAAGCATGCTGTCCTGGTGCTACCTCCTGAGCAGGGAAATAAGGTATATAGAGGCTGGCAGGCAAGAGGGAGGATCCTGCATGCATAGCAGAGTCAGACAGACGCTCAGAAGCATTCATATCTGGATTATCTGTGGTTTGGGACTATTGGTTAGATGTTGAAGTCAAGAGTTTGATCTGGTGAGGAGAAAGGCTCAAGCGGTGATGTGAGACAGACTGGTGGTTGCTCTGAGACCTGTGCAGACTTCAAGCAGATAAGATTTGATTGCAGCGGATGATAACCCTGCGGCTGCCCAGGCAGATACACAGATGGCTGATGCTTCTGGTTCTGTCCTGATGCTGCCCACAGACTGGGTTAACTGCAGCATTCCATCCCCTCCTTTATGAACAGGAATAACAAAGCCACGTGCCAGGAATATTGTATGCTTGGGTCCTGAGGCTGCAGTTTTCCCATGGCTGGGAGCAGAGCTGTAAGATGAGCCAGGCCACCCTCTGCCAGTCCTGTGTCAGCAAGGAGCAAGTATTTCTGCAGATCTTCTTGGAATTAATTGGGAATGTGGGTTTTTTTTTTCGGACTCAGAGCAATGCTGCAGCAGGATGCAGAGTATTTCCCTTGAAGGAGCTGGGAATTGAGCCAGAATAGGGGAGAGCAATGTCCGTGACACTGAGCCTTCAGAAGAGGTGAGCAAGCTTAATGCAGAGATGTGCTGCTGGTCTCTGACTGCAGGAAGGACTAGTGGTCTTGAATGCAGTAAGGCCTGGGAAGCCTTCCTGAAATGGCACATTAGGATTTTTATGACAGCTTTTATTGTTTCTTAATTGGATGATGGCTGGAAGTTACTCCTAGCTAACAACTGCAGCTTAAGCCAGATACAGGCTGAATTTAGTGCCTGAGATATATTTGAGAGTGGAGATGGGCCACAAAATAAAAGCACATGGATGTCACAGCACAAGAAGGTCTCAGTGTCTTGCAGCTGCCACTATCTCCGTATCGCACTGTCAACTCTTCAAACTGTATGCCTTGCTTTGTGCTAGCTGTCTGGATTTGCAGCCCATCGTATCTTCACAGTCACTGCCTTCTCAGCTGCTTCTCCTCGGTGAAATTCCTGTCCCTTGCACAGAGCATTTTCTTGTCAGAGCCAAGCTAGAAAGGTGACAGTGCAGGCTGGCATAATAGCGAGCAGCCCATTGTGTCTGGCAGGCCTCCGCTCAAACAGAGGGAGGAGTTTCCTGTTGCTCTATTACACAGCTGGGATAAGACTGGAGTTATTGGTGTGTCCGATCCTGTTTCGCCTTGCTAGCTAGGGCTAGCCCAGTGGTAGTCTTTCTGGCAGGTGAGCTACCATCACCCTTACTGCTGGAATGCCTGCTTCTCCTGACCCTCCGTGGGTTTCACAGGATCAAGTGAAATTCCCCAGGTATTCCAAGCACAACATCACAGCTCTCTGGAGCACTTAATTCCTGTGTTTAACCTAATAAACCTTTTCAGATGGGAGGAATTGCATTACTGGGGCTTCAGAAAGAATGTCTTGCCCTGACTCTCACTGTTTTGGTGTGTGTGACGGCCCCCTCTTCTCACCCCTCGAAGCTGCCTTGGAGTGTTTGGTGCTTCCTCAAAAAGTCTTGCTTTCAAAAGTTTTAAGCCAAACTGTTTTCCTCTCAAATCTCTGTCATGGACTGACAATTTCTGAAAAGTTTTGGTTGAAACTCTTCTGTAGGGTTGATAAGCCATGGCAGGTGTTAAAAATAGCTTGTCTGTTCTATGAAAATGGCTTGGCTTTTCTTCTAGAGGCCCTTGATCTTAACTGAGGAGCTGAATGACCTGAGTCTCTCTGTAGCTTTCTTTTATCATCTCTGTGAATGCTCATCAGAGATGTCCAGGCAGCACACCTTTGAAAAACAGAAACTTGCACATGTATGGACTTGAGCCGTCCAGTTTAATCCCTGAAAACTTGTACTCATTGAAATCAAGCTGGCCTGGGACCAAGCGTGACTTTGGGCTTTAGTTGCAGGCTTGTACTTAAGCAGCCTTGGTGTGGCCCAGGTGCCTTGAGCTAAGAGCAAGGAGTCCCTCTCCCCTGCTGTCCTTCTAACATGCGGAAGGGCCTCAGAGGCAGGGAGACAGTAGATTTGAATGCAAAAGGTGCCTCTGGCTTTGAGCCCCTCTTGCCCCTTTCCCCCAATAACTTTTTTCCATCCTTGTTTAGGGATGTTGCACATCTGTAAAGTCACAGGTTCCATCTATGTCTGGATGCAGGTGTGTTTTGAGGTTGTCTTTTAATGACATGGACTGCTGTTCCTCTTCTACGCAGCTGCTTCCTTGAGCAATGCACAGTAGATCTCACCCTTGCAGAGCAATCAGTTAATTAGTATTCCGCTTGTTTTTGTAGCTGCTGCTCCCAGCTCTCTGTGTAGCAGTCAAGCTTGTTCTGGACTGCAAATTAATATCTCAGGGTTTCTGGTGGTACTCAGCATTTGTATTTACCAAATGTTTTGATGGGCAGGGAGTTCTTTTTACAATGTCCTAAGGGGAAAAAAAAATTATATAGGCGTTGGCTGTGAGAGAAGCGTCCTTCACTTGGGAATGTCCCATTTGGGATTCCTGCAATTAGGTTCTCCTGTCTGCAGGTTACTTAGTGCTATGTATTTTGTACATTAGGAGCACGTGTCCCATTCACCTGTCTTCTCAAGATGTCTCAGCTACCTGGTCAGGTGGCTGCTGTATCTTTTCTTGAAGATTGTTCTTCCTTTGCACAGTTGCTTCTGCCCACAGCCAGTGAGCTGGGCCCTAGGGCCTGTCTGTCAGTGCTCTGGTGGGCATCCTCACAGAAAGCAGGGCCTGACTGCACTAATACTCTGTGCAGATGAGCAGGGCAAGCTGAGGTAGTGTGGTTAGCCTAATAGTCTCTCCTTGACTTCAGAACCTCTTTGTTCTTGGGGAGTTTTTTGGGTGATAAACAAACGCATTTTCTTGTATGGAACATGTCTTGGAAGCATTTGTCTTTGTAACATAGCTTGGCAATAGGACAGGATTTTTCTTGACTTAACTACTTAAAATACAACCACTTTAAGCAATAGAAGTTTGATAGTGTTAATGCTGGAAAACATTGACAGTTGCAAGAGCCACGTGCCTGAAGGAGACAACATCATCCTGGAGAGGATCGTTGCATGACCGTGTAGGTCTCCGTGCTTAGGCAAAAAAGGCATCAGCAAATCCTTGGCGTCTTCATCGCTGTGCCTCTCTTCACTTGCCATTCAGAGCACAATAGCCTCTTAAACATGAGCAGTAGAGGGTCAAACACCGAGAAGCGTCCTTGTGCTGGAGGGAAGGCCATGTCCTGCTGAGAGCGCAGGGGTCCACAGTTGTCCCTGTCACTGACCGCTCTTTGCACAGGGGCAGCCTGTGCCCTGGCCGTCCCTCCGGGGCTCCACTTCTGGGCAGTCTCTGTCTAGCTGCTGGGGAAAGCATCTCCTGGAGGCTGCTCGTCTCTCTGGAACTGGGCTTGGGCTAAGGCCTTCCCAGACTGAACAGCTCCTCTGTGCCCCTGGATTGTGTGTTCAGTGTGCTTGGCTGGGCAAACAACAGCCCAGAGCTGAATTATTTGGGCAGAGATGAAGGCTTCCTTGGGATAATAAAGGATTGTCCACTGAGTATGAGTTAGCTGTACACACTTCTAAAAGCCCCAGGGTTAATCCCTAGGAATGAAGTTTACTTGTGAAGCAGGCAGCTTGGGAGATAACGTCAAGAAATGTTATAAACTTTTCCATTGTATTTCCAACCACAGTACCCTCACTTCTTGAAGAGAGAAGGCAACAAGCTTCAGATCATGCTGCAGCGGCGGAAGCGGTACAAGAACCGAACCATTTTAGGTTACAAGACTCTGGCTGTGGGGTCTATCAACATGGCTGAGGTGAGCAGCATTTGACATGATCTCTGTTTACAAAGGTGGACATTTTCCCTTCTCTTTAAACCCAGTGTTGTCACTTTCCTTATTCAGATGTACCTGGCAGGATTTCATATAACGGTCTTAATAACTGTAATCAGTATTCACAGGGCAATGTTTTAAACAGATTTTACTACTGAATAATAATATTGAACATTTTCTGGATAGTATCTTGAGACCTAAAGCTTTTATGAGGCTTATTACCTTGTGAGGGCTTTGTTGTTGTGTAGTTTTTTTAGAGTTAGGGTGCAGAACAAGGCAGGGTCACTTGGGCAAGCCTTTCAACTCTAAGAAATGTTAAAGCAAGGTTTGCGGTGCTTCTGTGTGCCACTGTATGAGAGTTCAGGATGAAGAAGCTTCTCTCATTTTGCTTGAAACACCCTTTGCAATTCTTATTTCATGGCTGTTGGTAATTTAGGTGGAGTTCTATTTGTGAGGGGTAAATGCTAAAATTAATGCTGGAATCTAAGTATGGATAAATTATTCACTGAGGCTTTCTGAATAGCTTAGCTCCAAGCTTCATTATTTCATGCCCTGCTTAATCTCTGCTGTTTATGTGTCTGAGTATTTAGAGACGGGCTTAGCAGTAGCAAGTTCAGCTTAACACCAGTATTTTTCATCAGACTGCATTCTGTCAGCAAGCTAGTGTTATGCTGTGGTAAGTTATTACTATATTAAATAATTTGTTATAAAGACCACTCCTGGTGTGTGAGTTCAGCTTCCCTTAGACTTGCTGTAAGTGGTGAACTACCCATTTGAATTGGCCAAATTCTGATTTGTGGTGTTGTAGCTAACACTTTTTCTGTACCATGTTTGATTTGTTTAAGAACTAGAAATTAAATACTGCTGTAAGGCAAAAAACATGTAGGCCCATTAATTAGACCCATCAGTGAACTTCTAAGTGTTGGGCATTTGCTGCTGTTGCATGTGTTTTTTGTTATGTATTTTGTAATGTCAGCTGACTGAGGTTAGAAGGTCAAGATTTTTCAAAGGCTCACTGTGTTAGGAAATAGCTCATGTGGAATATTTCTGAAATTGAAGACTTCAGCCAAAAAAAAATTACAAGCCTCCTCCCTTCCCTTTGCAGTTTATAGTATAATGACCCCTAAAGAGCAGTGACACATTTCTTAAAAACCAACCAAACAAAAACCCAGCAAACAAAAAAACCCCTTCTCTTAGCTGTTGAAACAAAGCAGTACATTGGAGCTGTGAGTTTGAGCACCGTTTAAGAGCAGGGGGGCATATGTTCCTCATCAGCTCAGGTCTTTTTAAATCCATGTGAGGAGCTGACAGAGCAGCCTGGTGAGTATTAGAAAGCTGAGGTGCAGGCGTGGGAAGCGCTTTCTGACTCCAGTGGGGCACAAGAACAACGTAAGTCTTTAGTTGTAGGGAGAGTCCTGTGAGTGGCAGAGGAAGGAGAAACTCACACCAAGATGTCCCTCTGCCTTCGCTGTTGTCTTGTTTTTCATGACCCGCTGCTCCATTGTCCTGGGGTGGCCAGCTCCTCTGAGATTCAGGTGCCAGCTCTCTGGAACAGGGATTTTTGCTTTAGGAATCACTTTGCTTCTGTATCTCACCAAGAATATTTGCCTTTACTGGCTCTTCTGCTGGGCTTTAACACAAAATTAAGTTCCTTAATTAGGTGTTGAGAAGATTGGTAACCTGATAATTCAAATCAGTACTGTACCATGGTAGCAAATACATAGTACTGAGGCAGTCAAGTATTGTGCTTCAAGGATGAGCTAATCAGCTGTCAAGCTCAAATGCTTTTTCTTTCATTCCTTCACTCTCATTAGTAGTCAAATAAAATCTCAACTAGCATTGTGTATTGCCTGCAAGTGGCTCCTGTAGTTGCAGGATGTTGACTTGCTTCTGTGCCTGGAAATGTGGAGTAATTCTATTAACATAAATAACTCCTGTAGTATGCAAATGATGTAAGTTTAAATACATTTAAATGCAGATTTGTGCTGCTTAATTTCTGTCCCAGGTCATGCAGCACCCAACAGAAGGTGGCCAAGTTCTGAGCCTTTTCAGCAACATCAAAGAGGCTGCAGTGAAGGTAGCAGAAATCTGGATCTTCTCCTTGTCTAGTCAGCCAATTGACCATGAAGACAGCACTATGCAGGCCAGCCAGAAAATCAAGTCTACAGGTAAGAGTACAACCACATGCTCTGAGGTCCAGTGTCTTCCTGAACTAGCTGGAGTTAAACCCCACCTGGGCTTAGATGCTTCCTAGGACAAATGAGCACTGGTTTGCACAAGTTGCTGTGTCTATAACTGACGAATGCAAAGAAAACTCACTTTGCAAACCTGATGCTGTGTAAGCAGGGAGTGTGGCAGGAGTGGAGGATTAAATCGTCAAAGCTTCTCCTGCATATCACATCTGGCCTGAGCCATCCAGCAAGGGTTGGCTGCGTTCTCGCCAACACTCTTCCAGCATAACTGGTGTGTGTGTGGAGAACCTGTAGCTTCTCATCTGGCTAAGAGTGTTGTATTCAGGAGATTTGCATTTAAGCTACTCTTCCAACTTTTTTCCTTTGAGTAGTCTACAATAAATGTCATTAACTTAGATGACACCTGAAAACCTGCAACATGTTTTGCTGTAGAATAATGAGTGTAAAACCCTGGTGATGTGCACCATATAGGGAAGTCATTTGGTTTCTACTCGTGACAAACTTTTTATGTGGTACCAGCCTTCTGCTCACTGCTAGAAGAGTGACCTGTTGAAGGCAGCACACGCGAGTGGTGTGATGCGTTGTTGCCTGAGGCCAGGCAGCTTACCTGAAGTGTCAATGAAGGATTTAGACTCTCCAGGGATGTCTTACTTGCTCCTTTAAGCCGGTTATGCCAATGTTAGGGGGGAAAAGTAATTTCCCTTGTGGAGAAACCTCTTCACTTGCTGCTGTTGACCAGATGGTTCTTTCCAGGGTAAAAGGGGTGGCGTTTCAAGGAACCTTATCTGTATGCTGGTCCTTCCTTCCCATTAGATGTGTTTCTCCTTGTTACTTCCAGGCGGTTCCCATCTCACTGATTCTAGCACAGATAGATAAACCAGCAAGCATCTCCTTATGTGTCTCCTTTCTTGATTTGTGACTGTTAGTTGGCCTTCTCTGCTCCTGAGATGAGATTGTCCCCTCACCTTAAAGGAGTTTCACTGGATCTCTCCCCTCTTTCCTTCCCTTTCAGACAACTATTCCGAGGAGGAGTACGAGAGCTTCTCTTCTGAGCAGGAGGCCAGTGATGATGCCGTACAGGGCCAGGTACTGTTTAGGGCATGGCTTCTCCCTGTGAGAGCTTCAGTAGAGCGTGTACACTCTCAGCTCATGCTTGAAACTAAAAGCCTATTTCTTTAGCTAAACCATGACAGTGTGAGACTGTCACCAAGTGTTTAGCTGCAGTGGCAGAAGGCCTGCACAGTAACCCGTTTCTTCTACCACGCTGTGATTTATCTGTTCACGTGTTTGGATTTGAGCTGCCTTTAAACACTAAAACATTAGCATCCTTGTGTGTTTCTCTGCTTAATGGTCAAGGCTTCAGTTGATTGCTTCTGTAATGCTGATTGGATTCAAAGAGCCCAACTAGATCTCCAGCTGTAATTAAAGGGCCAGTGGGGTCTGAGTCTGTCTTTAGTCTTTAATACCTTCTGCAAAATAGGTCCTTATGGAAAACCCCTTGGCTAGATGTGAGATGCTTTTGAGTTTGGGTCTTGTTTGCCTTCAGACTCTGGCATCACCTGCCTTCCACCTCTTGGAGGGTACTGAGACAGGAACCCACTGAAATGTGGGGCTGTGACTGTCCTTGTTCCTTAAATGTAGAACTAGGACTGTTTTGCTTCTCCAAGCTGTTATTCCTGGCTCTCTGCAGACCTGGTTCACTTCCTTTTCCCTCTGCCATCGTAACTGCAATTATGGCAAATGCCAAAAGCCTGGAAGACAGAGCAGCAGGTTCATCTTCACAGAGGGAACATTTTTAGCACTTAACTGCTCATGTGTCCCAAAATCACAAAGGTAACACAGAAATCCTCTTTCTGTTCAGGATTTGGATGATGATGAGTACGAGCTGGGGAAGCCCAAGAAGCAGCGGAGATCGATAGTAAGAACGACGTCCATAACCAGGGTCGGTGGAAATTAGTTTTACTAACACTGACGGGGTTTGGCCAGGATGCGCTGTGCATGTGGCTTATGGGAGCAGCAGTACTAGACATGCTGGCCCGGCAGAGAGCTTGGGAGCGTGGTCACAGCATGTGAGGAGCTAGCAAAACAAGGCAGTTCAGGCAGCGAGGCAGTCCAGGGTATGTGTATGTGCTGTCTTGAGCGTCCTTTGGCTGCAAGGGTAAGGAGCAACAAAAATCATGTAAGTGTATGAAATTCCACCCCCATGAAGAAGCCAGCGCAGGATCCACACTCATATAAGTTCTGAAAGTAGCTTTAAGTGAAGGGAAGCTCTTCTGATTGTGCTCTGCATGGGAGAGGCCAGTTGAAAGGTTTCAAAACGAAGTAGCTTAGTCCAGGGGCTGGAGCTTGACAGCTAAACCTGAGAAGGTGCATGTGGTGCTGAAGCAAAAGTAGTAGCTGGATATTGAAAGCTTTGGCAAGTCGCATGTGGCTATCCACCTTCTCACAGCAAGTATGTGTATGCCTGTGAAGCTGCGCTTCTGTGTGGAGCAGTGAGTTGTGCTTGACCACACCATAATGCAGCTTTCTGCTTACACAAGTGTTTAAGCACATCTGTGATGACAGTAACTCAGAATCACCAGGATGGGCTAGGTTTCTTTGTGGACTTAGTATGTTTGGAGATCATTGTATCACCTGTAAGGCTACTTCTGAAATCCATGTTTTGATAAGGTCTGAAATAAACCCTATTTTGGCCTGAATCTGACACTAAAAAGATCCTTTCTATGAGACCAGGAGCATGCTAGTTCATATCCTTGGTGTCCTTAGTATTGTTTTCAAGAGTCAGTGACCAGCCAGAATGAAATACACCACTTGGTTATTAACTAAGCAGCTTCCTCATAATGCGAATGATGTCTTTCTAGCCCTGATGTCTGAACTGATACTGAATCTCCAGTGTGTGAGTCTGGCACAAAACTGGGGTCAGAGGTACAGGGCTAGGTTTGGAGGTGTGAGACAGTGTGAAGAGTCTGAGGCCAGAATGGGAGCAGGCAGTTGGACTTGCAAGAAGAGCTCACATAAGATACAGGAGAGCCAGCAAATGAACAGCTTCCTTTGGCTAAGAGTCGCCTGGTGCCAGCCATTTTCTCCTCCCTTTCCTCCTGACACAGGGATGGCACCTGAGATGCTCTGTACCAGCACTCACGCCTGGGCCTTTCTCACCTTCCTTTTCTGTGGGGTGTGCATGTTAGGTTGGTCACTGACAGATGGAAAGGTTGGGCAGCTCATGGCAAATCTCAGCTGTTTGGTCCTGTAAGAGAGAGATTGCTCTTGGGGGCAAGGAAACACAAAAGTGCAGCAGTTTGGCTTGTGTTGTTTTGACTTGTTGCCGGATGTGTCCAGGATCTGGGAGTATCAGACTCGGAAAGCATTTTTCTGATATGTGAGTACTAAGGACAAGCCCCACAACTTTTCAGCAGTGCTGCTAGTCAAATAAATGAACCTGCTAGGATGAACTGCAAGCTCCTGGAAAAACAGTGCTGCTTTGGTAGAAAACACATTTGTACTTTGGGTCAGTGAGTAGATGCCTGTGTTGTCTCACCCTTGTTAAGAATCAGAAAAGTTGACTGTCAAATGTTTGCCAGAAATTTGACACAGGTGTACAGGAGGTGATTTGGCAGATAAAGGAATTTATTATCCACTGTGTGTCCAACCAAGAGTGGTGTGCCATATGTCAGGACCAGAAGGTTTATAATGCTTGGTGGTGTGGGACCAGGTTCGTTGTAATGCAGGAGAGAAAGTATCATAGGTATGGAAAAGCTGATTTTAACATGAGAACAGCAGAGACTTGTGGTGCCAGGAGTTGTTTGATTTGAAGCAACAGCTAGAGCACCAGTGTCAGATGTGTATGGGCTTCTTGCAGACTGGGAGAAAACAGTTCACTTACACTTTACTTATGTAAAAGTGTCTTTGACTTGCAGCAACAAAACTTCAAACAGAAGGTTGTGGCATTACTGAAGAGGTTTAAAGTGTCTGACGAGGTAAGTCATTCAGTCTGTAAGCCTTCCTGTCTGTGTATGGCCCTCCAACTGCTTGGTGCACCTTGCTTTAGTCTTCAGGAACACTCTCCTGTTTCCCTCTAGTTCCCTTCATTTTATTTTCAAGTCTGCAGTGGAGATGACCTTTCCTTATACCCTGGCCTTGCATGGAGGCTTGAGGGCCAACTTTAAAATGCCATCAAACGTTTTCTAGATTGAGTTTTGTCAAAACCAGATTTTGGCAACCACGTATGTACCCATTAGTTTTGCAGACTGCTTTGAAATTATCTTTGACCCTTTCAAAGGCAAGTAGTCTATGGTGTATATCGCTTGTGAATTTAAATCCCAGCCTGTTTGATCATCTTACTAGAACAGCCAGGCAAGACATGAAAAACTTGGATAGGGAATGCAGATCCACAGGAGAGTCAGCCGTCTGGTCAGAGCTGACAATGAAAGAGATCCAGAACCCAAGCAACCTGTGTAACGTTAAGTATCTAATATAAAAACAGTTAACATCTCAACTGGCTGCCCATGTGCTGATTTTGTGGCTTGTGGGAAAGAGTGAGTAACTCCTCATGCTTCCTTACACTTCCAAACAGTCCTGTTAGCTTTGCTGTTCTTCCCAAGTTAGCTCAGCAGAGTCAGCACCCATAGCTGAGGTCTCAGCCAGCTGAGCTGCTGTTTTTCTGGAGCTGCCATTCAAAAACAAGCTCTGAACATTGTGCAGCTGCCTGTTTACTCTGGTGTGTTCGTGAAGCGACCTGTGCAAGTTTTGTGTGAGTTGTCCATTCTCTCCAGCTTTGCATGTGGGTGGCAGCTGGTCCTTGTCCAGGTTTCAGGCGCCTCCTGTGGACATTTGTGTCACTTCTACCTGCTTGGGTATCAAATCAGGAGGTGTCACAGCAACTTTTTGAGTAAAACCCAAGACAGGTTACACTGTTGAGAGTACTGCATTTCTGTACTTGTTCTAAGAAAGCTGGGACTCCATTAGGGGCCTATTTGAAGCTTTGTTTATAAAAGGGGGTTAAATAGTGGACATAATCTATGGTTAATAGCTTGTTTGTGCATGCTTAGTCCAATAGGTAACTACTGCTTAACCAGACACTGACAAACTTGTCCCAAACCAAGTACTTCTCAGTGTTTCTGTTGGATATAACATCCTTGCACTAGGAACCGAATCTTACTCCCAACACTGGTGTGCTGCAGTACTCAGGGGAGCTCAGATGACATGGGATAAGTCTGGCTCTAGCAGACTCAGCAATACCTGCTTTTGTGCTGCGCGTAGGTTCTCGATTCAGAGCAGGACCCGGCGGAGCATGTTCCAGAGGTGGAGGAGGACTTGGACCTTCTGTATGACACGCTGGATATAGAGAACCCCAGTGACAGTGGGCCAGAAATGGAGGATGATGACAGTGTCTTGAGCACTCCAAAGCCAAAGTTAAAGTAAGTGTGGGGCGGCTGATACTGGGCCAGAGAGACACCGTGCACAGTCTGAGTATGGATGAGATGTTTCTATTCCCACCCTCCATCTTCACCTTGTGTCAGAACCCTAGTGTGTGTTGTTACAATGTGAATGACTGCTTGTGAGCTAGGAGTGGGTAAGGGTTCCTAACTTCCCTTCAGTCTGGTTTCTTCCTTGTTCTCTTTGCAGATGTTCTGCCTGCCTTGCCACCTGAGCACAGCTGTTAGGAATTGCTGGCAGGCAGCAGAATGAAACCATACACAGGTGTTTTGAAGATGTGGTACAAACAGCCAGGAAATCTGTGCTAAAGCGGAAGGAGATGCAGTTGGAAGCTGCAGAAGTAGAGGCAGGGACAGACAAAGCAGACTGTCTTTCTGGAAAAGCTGATAAGACCCTATGTGGAAAGAGAGTCTTTGCAGGGATTAAGGAAGCAGAACTGCAGGAAACAAAGGAGTTCCTCGGGGCCCACGGAGACTGACTGCAGCACACGTAGATACGTGCAAACCTATTCTGAACTGGCTTTTGTGGGCACTGATGTATGGGCAACCACGGCACTGTGGAGCTGAGCTGGGGATGGCTGGCTCAGGGTCTCGAGCAGATGCAGAACCCTGAGCTAACAGAGCTGTGTCACGTCCCTGCCAAGTAAAGACTGAAAACATGAGACTGAGCTGCACTCGTGCTTCTGACTGGCATGTGGTTGCATGCTCAGGCCTTCAATGTTGTCAGTACAGTATCTGCTAAATGCCAGCTAATTACCAAGTGTTACAACATCCTAATGAACGTAGAATAACCTAGTTGGGCTAAGAATAGATTCTGAGTCTGGAGTGACTTCTTCCGTATCAGTGAGCCAGATGATGTCAAGGATAGCCTGGGGCAGCAGTGGTAAGTGATGGGGCTGGTGGCCTAGAAAGGCGTTTGGAGCTTGGCCCAATATATTGCCAGTTTGTAGGCCCTGCCTTGAAGGGATTTGAAAGTTAGATGTCTTGTGGTAAGCAGCTGCTTTGAAAAAAGCCAAAATGTTGTACTGTACGCACTGAGAGCTTGTGTCCTGTTCCCCGGAGCCGAGGAGCTGACTGTTCTGGGATATGTGATTGCTGGAATAAGAACTTATTGTGTCTGGTCCTGGGGAGACACTCTGTGGTTTGCTGCGTCCACTTCTTGTGTTCGTATCTTGAAAGGAATGTGATAAATGCTGATGCTTGTAGGAAGGTTTTTCCTGCAAGAAAAAAAAAAATCAGTTCCTTAAATTGTAATTGAGTCTTGTAGCCTGGTGTGATGAGCTGCCTTCTTACGTGGAAGTGCGATCTGATTGTACACGCTACCTTATCTTACTGAGCAAATGTGTAACTGGATCCTAGGGCTGGCAGCCAAGTCCAGATGCAAGCTGGAAATAAAATGCGTGTTAGCACCAAGAGTCACTTACCTGCAGGAGCAGAGTATCGGTTGGGGGCAGTAACTACTTTCAGTCAAGAGCTAGACCCTGTCTGGAATGGCCTGTAGTTAAATCAGTGTTTGCAAAGCTGAAACAAGAATTGCAGTGTGAAACTTTGCACCTGGTGCTTGGGGTAGTGAGGACACAACTGCTTGTGTGGGGTGAATGTGCATTCTGTTCTCCTGTGGGAAAATGCTGGATCCATGTGCCCACCCTGGGTTTTATGGAAACAAAAGCTGCTGTTGGGTGTGTAGTGCAAGAGCGTGCAAGTGTTCCTGGTAAGAGCTTTATAAGTATGATCTGCTGTGTGATAGGTGATGTCTTGGATCCATTAGGTGAAAGTCGATCTGTCAGTGCTAGGGCTACGCAGAGTTCCCTGGACTTTCTGGTTTCTCTTGCTGTCCTGAACACCTCTCCCTCCTTTCAAAAATAGCCTATAAATTTTACTGGAACCATTAGGGAGCAGTCGTGTTGCTTTTCTGTGAATGTGGTGGACTTTCTCTGTTAGTGTTTTTGATAATAAGAAACTGTTTTTGCTTTTCTTATTCAGGCCTTATTTTGAAGGGCTGTCACACTCCAGCTCTCAGACAGAAATTGGTAGCATCCACAGCATCAGGAGCCAGAGAGAGCCATCAAGTCCTGTAAGTCATGTTTCAAGAAGGTTATCTAGCTGCAGGTAAGATAGCTGACCTGCACTGTCTCTATTTGCATGTGTAAATTAAAGCACCATCTCAAACCTCCTCCAAAGACTTGGATGCAGAGATGGGAATTTTCTGCTAAGAAAACATGCTTGTTGTTTTTGGGAGGGGGTATTTGGGGGTTTTGGTTTGCCTTTTTTTTTTTGCAGTGTTTTGTTTTTAAAGCAAATATTTTATTAACTCATGGGGACATCTTCAGATTATGTCTTGAATACTTGCTAACGGTATGAATAGCTCCAGATTCCCATGCACTTGAAATGACTGTCAGGAGATGTTCCCTGGGAGTTTTAGGGACTCCTTGGTGCTGTTTGGAAGAAGCTTTATCTTACTGTTGTTGGGATACTTTTCATGGTGGCTGGAGCGAATGCTGAGGGGCAGCTCACCCCCTTTTTCACCTCCTCATGGGGATATTCTGTGCATATTAGCTGCATAGAATAGCAGTCCTCTTCTAGGGTATGCACTTGCCTCTACTGTGTGTATTGTGCATCAGCTGCTGCTTTGCCACATCCCACACTAATGTGATCGGTCCTGGTGTGAGCAGGAAGCACTCCTGGTCATCCTGCAGAGCTGTGCAGTGTTTAAACAGAGAAGTGTGTCTTTTGAGCAGCCTGATCCAGAGAGCGTGGCTCAAAACTGTGCTGGTGCCATACCTCCTAATAGTTTTTCTCCTTTCAAGCAGGTGGAAGTGCCTGAAAAGACAAAGAGTCTTGGAACCAAACATGCAGGCGACAGTATTTCTGATACTGTCTCTTATGTAAGTTGAAAACACACTTGTTAACGTTCCTCCTGGCAGTTTGAGTGTCAACTGTGAACTGCATTCTGTAGCGTGTGTCCGTCAATGTAGTTGCACATGCAACACATGCAACACAACTTACCTTCGTAACATTAGCTGCAGTGCAGATAATGTTGAGCTCCTCTCCTGCCCTTAGTTGTTGGAGGTTCTTACCTCTCAGCCTTTTGAAACTGAAATGTTTTACATGGCCGCCTGTTTAAACAGCCTTTCTCTTGGTTTGAGGAAGGCTGGCCCAAACTGTGCTACTGAGCATGCATATTGTCCTGAAAAGTATTCTCAGGGCTGTTCCATTTTATCAGACAGAAGTATTACTTCATGTTGAATTGGCAGAAATCAAACTTGTCCTGGGGTAAAAACCCCAAAGCTCAAGTTGCTCTACTGGGGACATGCAGTTTGTAATATTTCTCCCATGTCTTTCTCTCTCTGCTAGTTCATTTGGGTAGGCTGAATTAATCTGCATTGCATGAAGAGGCATGTCCCTGGCTTTGAGCTGGGAGACTGCCTATTCCAAATAGTGTATCTGAGCAGCTTTCCTACCTCTAGCTTCCTTGTGAGGCAGAGCTGGGAACTGGTAGCCCCAGATGGCCAATATTGGCTTCTCCCTTTTGGCAGCAAGTAGCATGTCTGGAGGGGGCAACCTGAATGTGCCCCTGCCAGCCCTTGTGGTAGTGAGACAGAGGGGAGGGTTTGCTCCTCGTGACTCGTTTCCCTCTGTTTTTGCAGGAGTCTAACCAGCAAGCGGAGGTCCAGGAAACTGAACTTCCTACACCAGATGTGTTTGTTGAGAAGCTCCCACCCAGCGGGAAGATCACTAAGACAGAGTCCCTCATTATCCCATCCACCAGGTAGGGTGGTGACACAGCTTTGGGCCTGCTGCAGGGCTGCTCAGGAAGTCATGGACAGCTTGCCAGCATTTGTGCCTTAAGCCATTGACTACAAGGACACCCTCCTTTTGTTGAGGCACTTAAGTGATGGGTCTTGAGCACTTGATAAATGAATGCTCAGAACCCTGAAGGGCAGCATTGTTCTGAGATTGCTCCTGTCTCCTGTGTTGTACCTGCTCCATGTCCAAAGAAGTTTTTATAAAACTCTGGAGCTGCTTGTTCAAAAATACTGTTGCTAGGTCAACATCTGATGCAAATTTTGGCCTTAAAGGTGGTTGTTTAGTCTAACTTAAGTCCTGTTAAACCTTCCCAAATAGGATAATGAATGTGGGTTTCAGCAGCCCCACCACATAGTTTCTCTGGTCATTTGCAAGCAAATAGATGTTTTTTGAAGAGGTATTTCTGTGCTGGTTTTGGGCTTGTGACTGGAGTTTGCATGGCTGGATCCTATTATGCTGGTGTAGCGATAGCAGGGTAGTGGTGTGGATCTTAGCATGGGCTGTGGAAGTCTGGCTGGGACTCCTGGGAACATGCTCTGTAGCTGAACCATGTGTTGTGCACGATCAGGAGCAGAATTAGCAGGTCTCAAGCAAGCTCTGATCGACGTGCACAATTCCCCAATGCCTCCACTCACGATGTTGACGTTGTTAGACTGGGTGATCTGGGATTTGGGGGATGTATCTCACTCAGATACGAGCCAGCTCTGGAATGCAAGCACATCTCTCTAGCAGGTCTGAAGGGAAGCAGACGGGACGTCGGGGAAGGAGCACATCTCTGAAGGAGAGGCAGCCAGTGAGGCCACAGAACGAGAGAGCGAACAGTCTGGACAATGAACGCTCTCCAGACACCCGGCACCACTTACAGGTGTGAAAAAGATTGTTGGCTCTGCAGCCACGCAGAGTTTTTCCTCTTTTCCAACTGTCTCCTGTGGTCCATTTCCTTCTGGTCCAAGTGCTGTCCCTGCTGGAAAGGAACTGGGCCCTGTGGCTTCAGGAAGAAGCGAATTTATGTCTTGGCTGATACTGTGTCTTCCATCCAGTCTGCTGGGTTTTGCCAGCTTGTTGCTTTGTCAGCCAGCCATAAACTGAAAACACTGGAACAGATTGCTATGATGAGAAATGAATGGGGATGTGTTGAGGAATTACTCCTTCGAAATAAGGCACATTGCTTGGGATTGCAAAAAGGGACTGACTTGTGCAGAGCATATGTGCCACGCTTTTGTTAGCTGCGGGACAATTCCCTCCTGGAAGGAGATTGTTCCTGGCTTCTATTAATCCAAAATTCCTTGGGCTACTGTTGGTTGGTATAAAGTGATGTAAGTGAAAGTAAAAGTGTGTGGCAGAATGAGTAATGGCAAAAAAACCCAAGGTGGCTAATACAGGAGCCTGCAGAATATTGCCATATTGAAGACGCTAATAAGTGTCGGTCCCAGCAGCCAGCACGGCTGCTAGCATGCTTTTGCTGATGGCATGACCGAGCACTGACCAGCCGTGCACAGCCACATCTCATGAATTGCAAGAGCTGGAGCTGGTGGCTTGACGATTAGAGCTGACATCTACTGTTCTCTGTGTCTTTTTTTCCAGATCCCCAGGAAAACTGTGTATGACCAACTAAATCACATCCTGGTTTCCGATGACCAGCTGCCAGAAAACATTATTCTTGTCAATACTTCTGACTGGCAAGGCCAGGTAAAGGCAGGAGACATTACCTGAAGCACAGTTTCCTTCACTATTCCTCCTCAGGAATGGACAGGCCTTGAGCTCTACCACTAACCAAGTAGGTTCTGCTGCTTGGTTGGAACAGCAGTGGTGGTGCATGGGGGCTGGAGCACACTGAGTGTTCAGTGCCAACAGGTTGGATTTCATTTCACCAGGAGATGCTGTGGATTTTGTAAAGCTTTGCCACCTGAGTCTTTCCACAGAGGTTTTTTCTCTTCTACAAAATGACATTCCTTCTGGTTAGCAGCACACTGGGAAATGGCTAGACCCTTGCGCTCAAGAGCCTACTTCTCAACTGTGGTAGACTGGGACAAAGGAAGCGGGGAGGACTGACCCGTGGTTTAGGCTGAGATTTCTAGGCATGGGTGGTGAACACAGGATAAAACATTTCAGGTCAGCTCTGTTGTCTTGCACATGCACTTGTGATTCCTGACTGTGGGTACGTCACCCCATCTTTTCTGAGTGAGTGATAGTTGTGTTAAGGAGAACCCTGAGCAGTGATTTCTTATGCTGGCAACATGGGGTGGTTTGTTACGGGTTTGGAACAAATTTTGCTCCTTTCAGAACTTTAGTGTGAGAAGGCAGTAAAACATCTATGGAAGAGGACAAATAAACATTTGCTGGGTGACTGTCGCCTGTAGAACTTGTGCCAGGCTCATGGAGTTACATTGTCTGATTTGGCTTTCTGCTTCTGGAAGAGCTAGGGTCTCAATGTCTGAGAGAGCAAAAATACCAGCTAAGCTACTGGTTCTGGTTTCTTTATACTTGGAAGACAGAGAAACACCTTCTAGAAATGGACAGAAAGCATTGTTGGTCATCTTCCAGTAATTTTAGCAGCTTGTGCCTGCAGTATCAGACATGAAGATAGCATTGGCTGGGGTGTATAGATTAGCAGTGCAGAATTTGAAAGTGTGAGATAATTGTTTAGTCTCATCAATACGTCCGTGGATACCTGACCTGTGTGTTAACTTGTTTCACATTTGCTGTGCGGAGGGGAAACAGTCACTCGTGAGGAACGTAGCTGCCTGCTAGGCAAATGACATCCTGCTGCTGCCCTGTTCTCTGCAGCCATAAACCCCCTGCTGTTCTAGAGTTGTTGTTGCCGTGGTTTGGATGTAGTGTTGGCGTTTGTCAAGAAGGTGCAATGTTTCCGTTTTCCTAGAGGAAGAGCTTTCCTTTGGCAGGTGCACAAGGACTAGTTACTGGGAAAATAGCTGTATCACAAATGGGACATGGGGACAGTACTCACACTTGGGTGTGAGAATACCTAGGAGGCTGGGGAAGGCAGATTTTCTTCATGGGACGAACTGTACCAAAAAAAGGACTATAAAATGTTCTGTTCTCTCCTCAGTACCTATCAGATGTCTTGCAAAAACATACCTTGCCAGTGGTCTGCACATGCTCCTCAGCTGATATTCAGGCAGCTTTCAGCACTATTGTCTCCAGGATACAGAGATAGTAAGTTCTCACCTTGCTTGTATTGTTTGTTCAGTCTCAGCTCTAAAAGCCTCTCAGCTCCTGTGCCCCAGGGAGTTTTCCATCCAACAGCTGAGAAATACTTCTCCCTTCCAATACTTCTCCCCAATCTACTCTCCTGAAGTCAGAGTTGTGTGGCTTATCAGCCCTCGCCAGCCCTGCAAAGGTGTTGCTGTTCTGCCGTGTTTGGGGATACAAGCTTCCTTTCATCGACACACGTGATTTTAAAAGATTGTGCTTTGGAGACTGCCTCGTGTCAGATCTCATAACCAGTAAAGCATGCAAAGCTAATAGGTAGGTTTTTAAATAGCTCCTGCTCCCCCTTGCTGCAAGTAATTCCCAGATTAGTTCCTTGGTTCCTTAAGGCATTCCCTAGATACCTACTGAGGGCTGTGGGTACCTGACTGTGTTCTCTGACACAGCAGTTAGTTGTGATAGGTACATCCTAACCTAGATAGTTGAGTCCAGCCCTTTAGATTATCAAAATGTGTGAAAGAAGGAGCAAGGAGACCAATTAAGAAAGTACTGAACAATGTTGTATTTTATTAATAATGTTTTGAGCTGCTGATAATCATTGTGATAGTGCCTTGTGTGTAGAACGAACTCTCTTCTGTGGTTGTGATTAACAAATCTCTTTTTTTTTCACTTGTTCTGAAATAGCTGGTTTAAAGCACAATTATGAATATGTTTCCTCTTTTTCTGTCTAGCTGTAACTGCAATTCACAGCCTCCAAACCCAATTAAAATTGCAGTGGCCGGAGCCCAGAATTACCTCAGTGCTGTATTGAGGCTCTTTGTAGAGCAGCTGTCTCACAAAACCCCAGACTGGCTCGGCTACATGAGATTTTTGATCATCCCTCTAGGTAAATAAGGAACACTTTTTCTTCATAGAAAGATGAATGGATTAAATGTGATGTGTTCCCTCAGGAGAAGCCCTCCTGGAAGCTTTGGCTAGGTATATGGCTGTTAAATGAGGCAAACATCATGCTGTCATAGTATTGTGTAATGCTTGTGTTGCTGCTCTTGCATGAGAATTTCATCTTTACGTTCTTGATGCTGAAGTCTCCTTGTGAACCTTTCCTTTGAAGCAAAGGGTTGAGTACTTCCTCCCCATAGAGGGAGGCTCTTGCATATCTTTTTGTCATGGTACAATGAATGCATAGAATAATGTTCTGGAAGTCTTTTCCCTGGCTAAAACCTTAAACTGATTTGGCGCCATGTTTCCCAAAGCAGTAACTGTTCTCACCTCCCTGAGACTGACACAGAAAATGGTTATGGAGGAGCAGGGGGGTTGAAAAATTTTTTAAAGGCTCTGAAACTGCTGAGAGTTTAAATTATTCAAATTACATGTATCTTTTGACCTTTCCTTTACGTGCTGTTCTCCTTGGGTTTTTCCCTCAGTTTTCCAGCACCTTATCTCTGCCCTTCCAGCAGCACAAGCAGCCTGCCTGGCTGGAAAGTTACCCAGCTTGAATCGCTTGCGTTGGGGGAAGTAGAGTGGACTGTTAATAACGTTAGGGGTCTTGTTGTAGTCAGAAATGTGAGGAATGTTGTAGCAGCGAGGCCTGGGAAGCCAGGCAGTCACTGATGCTTGTGGGCAGGGACATCTGGGCAACGTTGGCGTCGTAAGGGTGTGATGCCAGAAGCTGGTCTAGTCCGAGGCTTGGCTTATGTGAACAGGGCACTTAGGTGATGTAGGCAACATAAAACTTGAAAAGCGCTTTTCTTGGTATTTTCCAGTCTTCTAGGTTTGGGACTGGCTGATGGCCGTTGCTGTAGGACTCAGAAGCTGCTGCCCAACACCATGAACAGTGGGGTTAGGCTGTTGATTCAGTGGGGATTTGCAGAAGTCAAATGAAAAAGGCAGAGGAAGAGAGCTGGATCCTTCTGTAAGGAAGGCATTTAGTTTCCAAAGTGGTTGACAGGAAGAGGAGAGAGATCCATTTAGGGGGTAAAAACAAACAAAAAAATATTCTGCAAGGTTAAATATGCTTTGAATGAGAGTCTGTGACTGAGGACTTTGGTCCTCACATGCTGACTGTCTCCTGGCCTCAGGAGAAGAGTTTTCTGTCCTGCAGTCTTCAATAATCTGAAAATATTCTCTCTTTGAAAATGAAACACAAGATTTAGTTACAGTGTTTTTTTGGGTTGATTTTTTTTATCTGAAAACTTTCTTTGGTAATTAAAAAAGAACAAAGCACTTTAATGGAACTGCTTCAGAACTGTGAATGCTTTTTAAATGTACCATAAATATAGAAACTTCTCTGACAGGGTCTTTCCCATAGAACTCTGGAATATTTCCTGATCAGATCAAGTTCTTATTTCTGGCCAGCTTTCTGGCAGTTCATTAAAGTGATTGAGGAGCAACCTCTCTTTTCTGACAACTGAAAAAGCACCAAAGCCAGAATGGTGACCATGCCATAAATGTCTTAAAGGAAAAGACTTTCTGCTATTTGCAGCACCTTCAAAGTAGGAATGGTGGAGTTTTTTCTAAGATGGTTTTACCTTCTTAGCCTGCAACTACACGCTGCAATGATAGAAGAGTCAACCTACAGTGGTTTGTTAACAATGAGAAATGCCTAGTGTCTGCAAGCACCTGTGCTTCTGATCCTATGGCTGAAAGACTCTTTCGATGTCCAAACCAGTGTGTAAACAACTGAAAAGGGGTGAATAAAACAGGAAAAAAAGGTTGGGGGGTATTTTGACTGTTCAGGGTTATTTAGCATTTTATTTAGCTCCCGTGGGTAGAACTTCCTGGGAGACCTCACGTTTAGTATTATGTGTTTTCCCAGCATGTGGGAAAGCTTGTCCAGTGCATGGTGCAGAGCTGTTCCATGTGTGCTGTTTAAAACTCCACTGCAAAAGAAGTGATCTGAAAGTAGCTATGATCTGGAGAGTCCAGGAAAGAGCTTAGGCCCCAGTCTCTAATGACACTGAGGGGAGTTCAGAGAGACCTTCTGCTTGAACCTTTCCTGGAAGTCTGGAAATTAGAACTGATCTGGATGACTGAGAAAAGGCAGTTTTTCCACCATGAGCTTTACTGGAAGGTCATGAGTATAGTTAAGCAACTGGGATTCTCTTGGAAGAAGTTATCAGATTACCAGTTACCAGCTGATGACTCAACTGTTACAGTCTCTGAAAGTGTGGCTTGATGTAAGAATTCAATATGCAGGAAGGATAAAAATAAACTGATTAGGAGGAACTCTGAGACCACTTCATGGCTGATTGTAAGTGTACAAGACTCATGCTGAGCAGGACTGGAAAGGGCAATCCTGGAACACCTTTTCTCCTGTGTTGAAGGACTGGAGATGTAGCTGCAAGAGCAAGTTGTCTGGTTTGGGGACACGTGGTCTAAAATGAAGGTGGGAAATTTTTACTACCTCCCAGGGCAGAGTTTGTCACTTAAATGCCTTCCATCTCCTGCTCAGTAAAAGTATGAAGTCAGATCTCCATCCAGGGCTGCAGGCTGGAGACTGGTCACACAGACTTTCTGCAAGGAGGTCTTTCTATGCTCACAGAGGAGCCATAAGGCTTAGCTAGAGCAAGCAGCGACCTGATGCATATGCCAACATTCTCTGGGGGCTGTAATCCTTGGACTCTGCCTTCTGTCTTTAATTACAGCCCATTTGTTGAACTTATAGCCCTTCTCCACTGATTAAACAAGCCTCCCTGGGTTGTTTTTCCTGGTTGGGGACAACTGCCTCTTCTCATTATTGCAAAACAGCCGTGGTGTGCGAATGGTGTTGGGAAGAAGGGGTCCGACTCCTCTTGGCAGAGATGACTGGGCCTCGGTGCATGCGGTGCAGCCTGAGGGCAGGAAGGGCTGCTGGGAAAGCCGCTTGCAAAACTGAGAGACTGAGATGGAGAGCCCTAGGGCTCTGTGTCTTCCAAATCATTTATTTCCTCAGCAGTTTCCCAGTCCTGTTTTCTTTGGCCTTTTAAAATTTAATTTGGCGAGGGGGGGGAGGTGTCACTGAAAGATAAGTGGTGTTGAAGCAATCTGTCTGCTGGGAAGTCTATTTGCATGCTCTTGTAGAGATAAGGTGGACTAAATTACTTGGTTGTAATTGAAGAAATTTATATCTGGGGTGTCTACTGTAGTTTTGATTTTTCGAATTTAATTCCTTACAGATAAAAAACACACTTGTGTTCAGTGCTGGGAAGAACAACTGTCATGTTTTCCTTTCTTTCTTAGGCTCTCATCCAGTGGCCAAGTATCTGGGGTCTGTAGATTATAGATACAACAACTTCTTCCAAGATCTAGCCTGGAGAGATCTATTCAACAAACTTGAAGCACAGACCACTGGTAAGACCATGTGTCTGTATCTGGCCTGTGTGGGATAAAAGGCTTGAATGAGTAATTTTAGCAAAGGTCAGGTAAATACAAGAGGAAGCAGACAAATGTTTTTGTTCCTCTTTTCTCCTCATTCCACTGCATTCCCTTTTCAGATACTGACCTTTGTATGTCCTCCGCATGGTGGTTTGCAAACAGTTGTTGGCTCCCAGAGGTGCTAGCTGCCTCTGAGTCACACTGGTTTTACTGAGCTCTCAGCTTTGTTCTTTGATGTGGAGGTCTCACTACCAAGCCTAGTACATTGCTTGCTTTGGCCCTTCAGAAACTGTGCAGCCTAAAAGATTTGGAAAACTGGAAACTCTGGGAAGATTAACTTCTATTAGTTGTGCGTGAAGGTCACCCTAACATTTCTGAAGTCTGCTGGCAGGATCTTTCTCATTAAAAGGGAATTTTGTTCTTCACCAGTGTTGTAACATGTGGGAGCTGCCCTAGGTCAGGTCAACAAGTTCCTGTTCCAATGTGAGTCTGTTCTAGGCCAGCATAAAGCCTCACTGTGTGTTAAAGTATTAATTTGCTTAAAATATTAATACTTACAGTTTTTCCATCCGTTCCTTCAAGAATGGAAAGAAACAGGAGAAAGGAGGATTTGCATCAGACATCTAGGTCTACGTGAAGGCTTGAGACTTGACTGAGCAGTGATGCTCTCATGGCAGCATATCCCGTACAGAAATTTCACTAGAAGGAAAAAGCTTTGGAGTTTTTCGAGTGCCATGAGAGTGGGGAGGTTGCAGTGTGGTTCTGGTGGAATTGCAGAGTCCCTGAGGCTCCCAGGATGCTCCTGGAAGTCCTCTAGCCGTGAGAGGAGACGACACACACCTCTTCACAGGTGATTGTTCAGAGCCTTTCCAGCAGATGGGAATTTGGCTGCACAAGGCCCCAGGCAGCCTGTTCTGAAAGTGAAATTAGCCCTGCTTGGAGCAGGAGGCTGGACCAGAGATCTTCTCATGTGCCACCCAACCTCCGCTTCTCCTTGATTCTAAGCTTGTGGAAGAACAGGTGTCTGGAACTGATTTCTTTTAATTCCTTGCTCCACTTGAAAATGCAGACAAATGTCAATACAGACCTGATTTTTGTGTCTGGGTTAGAAATAGTTCATTAGCTATAGAAATCCAGCTCAAGAGCCCTATCTGTTCCTTAGCTGATGGTATGCGGCAGCCTGTATTTGTTTGCCTGCCTCCCCATGCTATGAGGAAAATGCAGCCTCATTTTTGTGCAGTCCAGACCTTTGTAGATTCTCCATTTTTGTCTGTGTCCTGAGAACTGCACAGAAACCCCGTGATGGCATAAGAGGATCTGGCAAAGAGTCATAGCTCTTCACAGTTCACTGTTCAAATACAAAGAGCCTGGGTTAAAATGCCCATTAAGGTATGGAAGTGCCTGGTGAAGCTCATTGCGTTCCCTTGATCTCATAGTTGAGGCTCTTTGCTTGAAATCAAAGAAATATGGAAGGGATTTGGAAAACGTTTTCCTGTCAACTTGAATCAAACACAGTCTTACAGATCTGAAGCATACTTGCTGCTGCACACATGATCTTTGTGCTCTTCCTACCCTTGCGTGGCTCTGTCTTTTGAGTTAACTCAGCAAGGCTGTGAGTTCATTAGGAAATCAGGTAACTCAAATGCTGGTGTGAGCCAAGCAGCTCGCCAAGGCCCTGAGAGAGATGGCTAGGCACTTTCTGTTGCAGATACCTACAGTCAAGGTGTGAAAAAGTCTAAAGCTCACTCTGGGCAGGTACACATTTTCAAAGAAAAGCATTTTAGCAAATACAAAATAACCATAATACTTCAGTCAGCAATGTTGTGTACAGATGTCTGTGTATCTAGTGTGCCTTCCTAATGTTACTACCTTGGTGGTCTTGTAGGATGTTTGCTTTTGGTCAGATTTACAGTGCTGTAGAGCTTCCTTTGGAAGATGCAGTTCAAATGCAGCTGGCTGGATACCATCCGCTGCTTGGCTGAGCAAATGGGGGACAGCGCTGGTGATGTTCAGAGAAGTGACTGAAATTATTTTCTGTCTTTGTTCTATTGCAGTTCCAGAAACGCCTGACGTTGTCTCCCGGATAACGCAGTATATAGCAGGGGCAAACTGTGCACACCAGTTGCCCATTGCTGAAGCAATGCTGACGTACAAGCAGAAAAGGTATGTCACTAACGTAATACTGAGTTTCCAGAGGGAGCATCAGGTTGAAAGCAAAGTGGTTTTGTCATCTTGTGTGCTAGCAGTCTTAAAATCATTCCAAATTGCAAACACCGTGGGATCCTGATGGTACCCTGCACCCAGTGATGTGTCCCACGTAGATAACGGTGAATCTACAAGAGTGTGGTTACTTTTAAGTGCAGTGATTTCTTTGAAGATCTGAGAGGTTTGGGGACGTGGAGACTAGGCAGGGTGGGCGATAGATTATATCTGCTTAGGTTCTGGAGATCTCTTACCACAGAGACCTTAGGTGTGTAAGACTGGACTGTGGCATTCCCCACACAAAGTATCTTCCACGAGACCTGGCCTTTTTGCATCGGTGTCAAGGGAACTGAAACCCTTTCTTTTTAGAGTGTAAATAGCAGAGCTTCTTGCAGGAGAGACAAAATCCGTGTTGATTGGCAGTTGCAGGCTACCAGGACTCCTGCTGGGGAGGGCTGACATTCACCAGGTTTTATTTCACCTTCTCTTAAGGGATAAGCAGCCTGTAGGAGGGGAGGATTGGGGTCTGAAAACAAGATTCAGAAGTATATAAAGCCTCATGTGGCCATGGTCCAGGAAGAAGTGTAACTATCAGTGAAGGGTAGAGATGCATTGTTTCTGAGCACAGAGGAGAGTCATAGACTCCAACTTGCATCCCAATAATTTCTGAGAGCAGAGTAAACACTCAGCTCGTGATTTTTCTCAATTCGGAACTAGCAATCTCCTATGTAGCATGGATGATGTTAATTGTTAATTACTATCCTTCCCATGTTATATCTGATTTTTCACTTCTGATCCATTAACATCCCTCACTGGCGCCTCCTTTGCATAAAAACTGGGAGGGTTTAAAGGTGTGGGTAGAGTCATTACTTTTCCCTTTTTTTGGAAATGCTTGTTGTATGTTGCTTTTCCATTCCTGTGTCTGCTCTGTGCAGTACTTTGCAGAAATGATTCGGTAAAATTTAGCCCCTTCTTCATGCTCTCCTAGGGAAAGTATTTCCAGACTGACTAGTCCATTAAAGAGTGCACACTCCTCACGTAGTTGTGTACTTCTGTAATACTAACCTGATAAAGATGAAGTTTGGAGAGCCACAGGTACTCAAAGCCATTATCTTCAATCTTTTATTTTGTTTTTGATGTGAAGACTTACTTTAGTTACTGCTACGGAGTTCAGACACTGCTAGTGCAGTGTGAACCCCTTTCTGATGGCTGCCTTGTTCCTTTTCTTCACCCTTTGGTTGCTGGGTTCTGCACTGGTCTCCATTGCCTTCTCCGTTCTGTTACATGTTCATGTTTGTCATTAGCACATGTTTAATCATTTTGAGGTTCTACTGTGCCCAGAAAGGTCAATTTCGCACTTTGTTGAAAAACATCTGAAATATACTTCAGCAACACACACACTTAGCCCTCCCAGCAGTGTGCACAACTGCTTTACCAAGCTGGTCTGATCCATTTGGATTTTAGACCCTTTGGACTTGGTGGTGCCGTGCCTGAAGCTGGTGATAGGTTTAAATCAGGCTGAAACCCTGCAGAAGGTCACTTGGAAGAGACATTGCTGAGATTTTAGCCAGACTCGTGGCATAGCCTGCAGTCTCTTGGTATCTCTGTTGTGTCCGCTTTAAAATAACTTCTGCTTTCAGCTAAGTACCTCATGAACAAACTGGAGAGTCAGTTAGAGGAACAAGCTCTCCCATGGAGTGATGGGCAGTTATCTCCCCGTGTGGCTTTCTTTAGAAATTGGCAGCAACTTAGGGATGGTATTGTGAAAAACAACACAGAAATTGTATTTCCATTAGCACTATCTAAATGAATGCATCGCTTTGTTGTAAGTATAATAACATATTTATCTTTTTCTTTGGTTGCTTTCTGAAAAGGAAAAAGAGCTTTCATTTTGATTTTACCATAAGGTATCAGTTCCTTTTAGGTTCCCTCTCCCATCTCCTGTCTCTTTTCCCCCGTGAACTGGTCTTTTGTGCCTTGTTTAACAGTTCCTGCAGGTCTGGGATGCACAGTTTGTGTTTTAGGTTAAATTCTGCTCGCTGCTTTGAAACTATGGCATCTGCTGGCAGAACGCATTGTTGAAAACGACTGCTCTGCCTTTGGACCACACGTAGGGGTTCCCAGGATGCAGACTGAGTGGGAATAAAGGGGTTAGTGAGAGAGTAGCTTTCAGCGGTAAAACACGGAGAAGGTAGGGTTTTTTCTTCCCTTCTTCCTAGCCATCAGAGGATATAGTGTAGCTCTGCAAGGCAAAGGCTTTTCAGTTCCCATCCTTTGGAACTGGAGTGCTGTAGGTGGCACTTAGTGGCTCAGGGTGGGGTTCAGCTCTGTAGTTTACGAGTGCAGACCAGCAAATCTTCTCCTTGTAATCAAAAAACTGAGGAGTAATCTCTTACTGACTGGCTAACCCAAATGTATGGGACTTCTCTGAGCTTAAGAAAGAGGAGACAGACGTATGCTAGCAGTGGAGTTATGCTCTCTGAGCTGCCTCCAGGACTCCCTTGCTCTGCAGGGTCCCCTGCTTCAAATCATGATTATTGGACATTATTTATTTTGTCCTTAGTTCACAAAGTTACTGCAGCTCCCTCTCCCTCAAGGCCAGAGGTGAATGGCTTCTCCAAGGCCAGCTTTCAAGGCAGTGGTCTGTGTAGAAACAGCAGTGCTACCTACAAATTCATTGCATGACAAATCTCCCAGTACCCTAGCATTTGCTCTGTTAAACAAGCCCTAGTGGTCCAAGGAAAGCCAAGCCGGTCTGTAGGACGTAGCTGTATGTGATGAGCTGCTTTATAACTTTATTGCCAGCTATCCCTATTTTGACTTACCTCCGCTCTCCTTCCTGTCCCCTTGTTCTGTTTGTCATGGCGAAAGGTTGGCGCATGTACTGCCTGTGATGGACTGCAATGGTGTGAAAGCTTTGTCCCGTTCTTTTGGAGCATCTGCTGATCTTACCTGAAATCAAAGGGGCTGGCAATGAGGAATGGGTTCAGGAAGGAAATGGATTGCCATTCCAGCTCCTCTGTGTTACACTGGGTGACTGACTTTGTGAGCGCTGGGAGGTTTACTGGTTACTGAATTGTCAGGAAACACTGCGGTCCAGGGGAACATCTGGGGACCTGAGACCATGGTGGCAGAGGCAAGCCTCTCGCTAGGAGGGGTGTATCATCAACATTGATACCAGTCTGCATTGCTTTCTTGAATGAAACCCAGCAGTATGCAAGACCTGAGACTCCAGTCATTCCCAGTGCAGCTGGATTGCTGATCAGTTTTGTGAACCTGGGCTGGTGTCACCCACTGTAATTCAGTGTGCAGCACAGCTCATGCCATGCGGCTTCTGGATAGCCCTTGAACAAACCTGGGGAGCAGCTTGGCTGTTGGAAGTAAAAGCATTGCTCGCTTGTCAGAGCGAGGGCAGGGTCATTTCCTACCTAGTTACACATTTACCAAAAGCTCTTTACTCTGGTGTGTTGTAGAGCACTTTCCCAACTCTTGCTCTCTGGAGCACAAGTGCCTTGGGTTGGAGGGTTCCCAGGCAGTAGAAGGCAGGGGTAACACTGTTTGCTGCCTGCTGCGTGTGTCTCAGGCTCTGCAGGGCAGTGGCTAGGCAGAGTCCAGGTCACTTCTCTGAGCGTTGCTTCTAAAACACACCCTGCAGTGGTTGTTGAACATGAACACAGCTGGAGAAAATGGAGCCGGTCCCTCCTCTGGCTCAGCAGTGCCCATGTCATCTGGCTGGTCGCTGCGTGAACTCCTTGGGCAGCTGGTGGAAACGTAACAGGAGTTTACTGGTGCCACTTGCCTGGCAGAGCAGTGCAGCAGAAGAGAGTCAAGGCTCAAGAAATGCTGGATGTCCTGTTGAGTATGTCCAGCCCGCTGTAGGAACATGAAAGATGCTGGATGGGAGCTTCACAGGGAAGCAGAGAGGTGACTCGTCTGATATGTTGTGGGGACCTGGAGTTGCTTTGTCCCTTTGTTTGGTTAGAGCACTGGAGACGTGGTGGAACAGGAACAGTGTTAGCCAGCAGACAGCTGCAGTTGCCCAGTGGGAAGGACAGATGCTTCGTACCAAAGATGAACCTTGGAGAGTTGTTGGTAGTGCCTGGCCTGAAGTGGCTTAGAGGTCTGCTAGTCCTTCTTTGAGAGAAGTCCCCTCTTTCCTGCTGACCCCTGCAGGACTTGGCTGGAGTCAAGGTAGTACCTGAGACCCTCCTGCTGGGAAATCACAGGTGTCTGGCTTCATTTGAATCTGTTTTGGGTTGCTTAAATTTTAAATGAAATCTTACTGAAAGGCTAATAACTGGTGTAATTGCTCTAAGTGATTATTCAGTCTCTCTTACTGCAATATCTGAGTGCTTCACAGCTTAGTTTGTACTTTGGCCCAGAATGAAGAGAGGTTATTCCTTCCCTTTGTCAGGTGGGTGACTCCTGGTGATGTGGCTGCTTCTCCTTTCTAAGAGTCTTAAAACATATAAATCTGGCTTTATGTCTTCGTTCAATCTGAATTAATTTCTTGGGGTAGGGAGGGAGCCTGCAAGTCCATTTTTGGACAGTTTACCTTTGAAGGACTGATTGCAGGGGGATTGATTTTGCCCAAGCAAAAATAGTAATTAGACAACTCTCCATTCCAGATAAAGATTTTCTTTCTAGCCTCTCTGCATAGGTCTGGTGGGTTTTTTTGTTTTCCCCTAGAATTTATTGTGGGGCTTTTTTCCCCAGAATTACAGAGGTGAAGTTCTGATTTTTAACACTGTTAAAAATCACAAACTAGGGTCAGGTCTGGCTTTAAATGATAGCTGAGATACCAGGGCCTTCAGAAGCCCTATGGATAAAGCCAATACCTTGAACATCACTGTGGGGGTGAAAACTCTGCAGCCTTGGGAATCTGTGCAGCCCTGGGTAATAAGGAAGAGCTGCTTTTCCAGGGACGGGATATTTTAGTTGCAGGACTGCAGTAGGAAGAATAGAAGAGACAATTACCAAGGTGAAAGGATTCTGGATTAATATTTTGGCATCCCAAAGGACAAGAATCAGGAAAGAGCATGAAAGAGGAAGTGGAGAACAAGCATGGTCATCTCATTTTTCCTTTCATCCACATGAAGAGCAGCTGTTTTGATAAGCTGCATTTTCAGAGTCACATGTGCAAGATCAGAGTTCCCAAGAGGATGTGTGACAGGACTAGACTAGCTGAGCTGAAATCCAGCTGGATTGCTTCAAGAACAGTCTGTGCATCATTGTGAGCTGTGATAAATGGTGACTGAAGCAAATGATTTATTTCAGAATTGCCCCGAGCTCTCCTCAGTGGGAGTCTGAGCTCCCAGGGGGGAACAAGAATGAGTTTTCTTCTGGAATTGGGCATGGTTTGTTTTTTGAGAGCTCAGAGCAAAGCCATCCAGTAGCTGAGATGACGACTAGGCGACTATTGTGCTTCCCTTGGTCAGTGGGACTCGCTTCTGCCTGCTTCTCAGCCCATGGAGCTGAAGAAATGAGAAAAAAGCTGAGCCTCTGTTCTGTACTTCTCCCAACAGCTCTATGGATTTATCCTTTCCCTTTGCAAAACTGGAGCTGGAAAATACTGTGTTCATAGGAGATTTATTTGCTGGGGGCCTGCAGCTGTGTTTGGAAAGATGTGACCTTTCTGGCTTCCAATACAGAATCAGGGACTCCGACATTTTGTTACGTGCTTTGGGGGAAAAGTGAAGGTGCAGTAGCTGGGGTTGTGAGGTAGAAAGGGAGCAAAGTCCCTGGCTTTGCTGTAGAGATGAGTAAGCAGAGCTGAGCCAAAGCGAGAGGCTATTTGCAAAAGCACGCTCTGCTCTGGACCAAGAGGGAGCTCTAGCTGGGGGTGTTTGCTGCAGTTCTATGCCATTCTTTCCACAGGCCTTAAAGGAAACCATCAGCTTGTGCTAATCACACAGCGGTTGGCAACCGTTGTCCATTTCCAATTTGTGCTGGAAACGGCACAGAAATACCTGCTTTCCTGAAGTAGTTGTGCTGCACCCAGCAATATTCTGGATGAAGGCAGTGCTGGATGGTTTTCCTCTGAACGTTGCAGTGCACCAAGCACTGAGGGATACACAAAAAGAGAAACATGAGAAATCTCAGTGTTTGTCTGCTTCCTACCTGTTTCCTGTGCTTGGCCGCTGAGAAACATCGTGTGTTTTGCCCGTGCAGTCACTTCCACTGCTGAACAGTAATTCCTCCAAACACGCGGATGTGCTTCTGCAGTCCTTTCCTCACCCTGTGGGTGCGTGTTCATCTCTGTCGCCCTTGGAGGGAACAGTGGCTCTGCAGGCCCTCCCAGCCTGCCTTCCTCCTCACTCAGGTCTTCCTCCTCTTGTTTTCGAGTCTCTCCCTTATTCCTGCTAAGTTTGACTGTAGCCTTTGTTGCTGGCCCTTCTCCACCCTCTGGCTTCTGAAACTTGGGCAGGGCCAGAGCAGGAGGGGCTGATGCCTTCCTGCTTCCAAAATGTGTGTAGTGTTGTCTTCAGCTGTTTCTGGGACATGGTATACGTTTTGTTCGGTTTGGTTTAGCTGTCTGCTGTTCTCCAGTTGGTGTCCTGATTTACCCGGTGTGCTCTGGTGCCTGACCTCTCTAGTGTGCCTGTCTGAGGGATTGCAAGCTCCCAGCAGCAGGGAACACGTATCTGTTTGCGTGAGTGTGCGTGTGTGTACGTACTTGCTAGTGCTATACAAATAACCACGTGTCACGGCTTGTAACCCCGTGGCAGGCTAACTGCTTTAGCGATGCTGGGATATGCAAGGTATGGCTCATGACTCCAAAGGTGGGACGCGTGAAGGCCATGCGTGCAGAGCGCTTCAGGTACTAGTAAGTAACGCACAGTTCTCCGTGTTGTTGTGGCACAGATCCATTTCCTTGCAGTAGGAGGTCGTGTGTCTGTAATGACTGCCATGCCATTAAAGCATGTTTCTCGGTCAAGCGTGAGGGAGGGAGGAAGAGACCTTTCCCCTGAGAGATGTGCCATAAGCTGCGTGCTCTTCCCCACCCATGCAGATTCTTAGCGTGCTGGCAGGGGGCCTTGAGAGGAGACATTGGACTGGCGCTTGCATACTGTCCGTCCCTGCTGCATGCTTGAATGCAACATATAACGTGAGTATTGTGCCCCGTGTGGAAGCAAGTTGTTAACACCTCTTTTCTCTTTGTCTTTAGCCCTGACGAAGAATCTTCGCAGAAGTTCATTCCGTTTGTCGGGGTGAGTGTTATCTTAGTTACGCTGTTTTGAGCCAGCTAGAATACATCCACAAGTGTTAACCCAAACTTAGATGGTTTCTGGGGTAGAGCAGGAGCACTGGGTGCTCTAAGGTAGAGTGTCTGCATGAGCATCTGATGGTTGGATGGCTGGGCCTGGTACGTAAGCAAACCTCTAAGATCCCTCAACAAACTACAGGGTGTATTTTACTTTCCCGGCAGCTGGCTCTGGGCAGCTCCATGCTGTGTGCCTACCAGCGCTGAAGTGGGCACCGTAGCCTTGCTATTGCCTTGTTCATTCAATACAGAGAGGAAAGTGTGATGCTGAAGTGCTCTGATCCACAGCCTGCCTTTGCTGCAGACCAAAGCACCTCGTTGGTGGAGAATTGTTGCTGCGCCACATGCAGAGGAAGGTGGTGTGTTCCTGGAAACCTGATCTCAGGTTTGCTGTGCCCAGCATTACCCTGGGTGATTGATTTGGCCAAATTTGCTATGCCAGTGTCAGTCCTCTGTGTGCTTGTCATGAATGGTCTCCAGTCCTCTTAATATCCCATCCACTCCTGGGAGGTGGAGAGTGCATCCCACCAAGGAGATCGTCTATACCACTGTTAAGTTTGAGTCTGGGGCAGCAGCTATTTAATGCATTTTATTATGTGACTATGTATTTGGGGTAGTAGTCCCTGGCTTTTCCTCCTGTCCTCATCTTTAAATGTTCCCAGCTTAGGTGGCCAAGTGCAGAGTATTTAGGCAGGGGTGTGTTTGGGCTTTTGTCAGTGTATTTTCTGCACTATATACTTTGCCTTTTCTAGCTTCCCTCCCCTTATTTGATCATGTTTTTCAATGCATTAAGTTTTAGGTATAAAGTCATTGACCTGCAGCCAAAAGGACGTCCCCTAACTGCTTGTCATGGTTTAACCCCAGCTGGTAACTGAGCACCATGCAGCCGTTCACTCACCCCTTGCCCCCTGCCCCCAGTGGGATGTGGAGAAAATGGAAAAAAAACCCTCGTGGGTTGAGATAAAGACAGTTTGATAGGATAACAAAGGAAGATGATGACGATATTATTGTACAACAAGTGATGCACAAATGCTATTGTTCACCACCTGCAAAAAAAACCCTGATGCCCTGTTTCTGAGCAGCAATCCTGGCTAGCTTCCCCAGTTCTATCCGGAGCACGATGTTCTGTGGTGGGGAATATCCCTCTGGCCAACCTGGTCAGCTGGTCCTGGCTGTGCTCTCCCAGCTTCTTCTGCACCTGGCAGGGCGTGGGAAGCTGGGAAGTCCTTGACTGAGCGTAGACACTACAACTACCCAGCAACAACTACAAACATCAGAGTGTTATCAACATTATTCTCATCCTAAATCCAAAACACAGTGCTCTACTGGCTACTAGAAAGAAAATTAACTTTATCCCAGCTGAAACCAGGACACTGCTCTTCATCTACTGGATGTCCACTTCACAGTTTTTGCTGCTCTCTTGTAGCTTCTCTTTCTTGCATGCTGGCTGTCTTGTTCTGCCTTCTCTCTGTTAAGCTGACTTGTGTGCGTTCCTGTTTGTATCTCTGTCAGCGCGTCAGAGCTAATCTGAAATCCCAAGGCATTTAAAGAGCTTAGTCTTTCTTGCCATCAGACTGACCCTGCTTTCATTCTGGTGTCTCTTCGGAGTGAGAATTTCTCTCTGTGGTGTTCCTGAGACGACAATCTACTTTTGTTTGTTGAAGGAAAGAGACACATCTTCCTAATTTTTTCCCTGCTGATAAGCTTTGCTGTGATCTTGTCCCTTCCATGATCTGTGATCGCTGTTGAAGAACTGTTGTTATGAAGCAGCTGTTTCACCTTTCCCAGTAACAAGAAAAGCCCAGAAGGGCTTGGAAGCTCCTGGACTCGTCTCACTATAGCTGCTAGGCTCTGCAAAGCTTCTCTTTGGGGCTGATTTAGTTCAGTGCTATGTGCAAGCAAATGAGGTTCAGTGTTTGTCCAGTTGCTCTAAAAGGATCTGACATTAGCAATGTTTTTCTAGTCTGGATTTGATTGTCTGAAAGTGGGAAGAGTGAACAGCTCTGTGTGTATAACACTGCCAACCCCCAAAAAAACTTGCCTTGAAAGCACAGACTAACTTCCTATGTTGGCTGGTGGTGAGGATCAAACCAATGCTGCTCATTCTTGCTTCTGAAGTGTTCCCAACACAGTAATTCCCTGAGACACACCTGAAGAGACTCTGAAAGGCCACTTGCTGGTGTCTCACAAAGTCTGAGGCTGAACATGAACACCAAAGCTCTTTCCTACAGCTGCAGCCTGCTTGGAGCTGTTGGCCAAGGAAGAGAGGGAGCCAGCGATGTTTGGGTTTGTGACTGCTGACGTTGGCTGGACTCTGGCTTTTAGGGTGAAAAAACTGATGTCCTGCAGCTGGGTTGTGAAGTCTTTGACCCAGAAGTGAGCGGGGCAGTGCTGTGCTCTGAAGTGGCCTCACAAGGGGCCAGTGGGGCACGAAAGTCGGGGTTGGGTGGTGAGGCTGTGTGTTTGCGTGCCTGTATTGTGCCGACAGCCAGTTGCCAGGAGAATTAACAGGGTGCGCCTCCTTCCTGAAGGGAGAGGAGGCTGGCTGCTGCAGCTTTCCTGGATGGAGGCTTCTTGGGACTGCAGCAGTCTCAAGCGCCTCCCTGAGTGGAGGGAAGGGAAGTGTTTAACCTTGTCTTCCTCCCATGTGTCTGAACTCGAGCATCTTCAGTCACCCAGCAAGGGGGGAAAAGGCCAGAAGAGATTTCCTGTCTGGCTTGCAAATCATGGTGGCTGTAGGCAGTTTTCTGTGATGCTTGTTCTTCCCCTAACTCTTCTGCCTTGCCTCCTCTTGCTCACAGCTAGTTACAGGCTGTGAAACATCTTCTTGGTGTGTAGCGCATACAGCACAAACGACTACTGGACTCCGGAGCCTGATTTGTTGCCCTTTGGATGGAGACTGGCCAAACTGAGCTGCAGCTTCCTTCTCCCAAGCCAGTGCCCCCTCAGGGAGGCTCTGCATGCACTGCTGAGTTCACAGTGGCTTTTCCGAGACTGGAGCTAACAGAGGATCCACCAGAGAGCCTGACAGCTCTCCAAGATATCTAGCATTGAGCATACACCCTGCCACTCCAAACTGTGCGAAGTTTTTTGCTTCTAATGATTAGGTCCTTTTTCTGAATCCCATAGCACAGAAATGTGCTCCCTAATGATGTGATCCAGTCATGGTCATGTCTGAACTTAATGATCTTCTGTTTTCAAACTAAATAGACTGTGTGACATCATTTCTCATTCTAAAGCAGGTTTTATTGACTTCAGATCCCTTTGCAGCTCTTTCCCATTTGTCAACATTTATATAGGTAGACATCAGCCCAGTTACAAGTTTCTTAAGGATGTTAAGAAGGGTGTCTCCTCTCCAGTGTCGAGAGTAATGATGCCTGTGCACTGTAGCAGATTATCGCTACAGAAGGCCCCTGCTTTTATATCACCAGGGGTCATTTTATCTTTCTAGGCATAATATGTTCTTGGTAGCTTGTGCTTGTAGCATGCTCTGTTCCACAGATTATTGCCAGTGGTATTTATCATCAACCTAAATGTACTAGCTGGTGGTTGGCCATATCAGAACACATTTGTATCCTTACTAAAATGTGATTGGGATCGTTCTGACCTGTCCTTGTGGTGGTTTATCCATGTCTGTGTCCAGAGGCTTTGCTAGGAACTTTATCTTCTTTGCTGGACATTTCCCTTGTTTGGAGACTAGAAAATTCTGATCAGAAACTGTACTGTGTTGCTTTTGTGGTTTCCTAACAAACCCCAACTATGCTGCACTCTAGAAGTGGCTGCACTTGTGCATTGGAAGCGGTATGTCCGTAATTAGCAGGTGTATCAAAGCAACGCTAAAGGGATATTTATGCTCCTTTCTCCTCCCTGCTGTATTCCCTCAGGTGTCACAGACTGTAGTTGCTATAGCTTGGGGCTGACGATGGGCTGTTCAGAGCTGTGCAGGTCTGGAACAGCTCCATAGGGTCTGTGCTGTCTTTTGTATAGGTCAGGGAAGGGTTGTGAGCTGCTACTACTTAGCTGGACACTGCTGGGACCTGCCCAACTCTTAGAAAATTCCACTTTTTAACATACTTTAAAACTACTCTGACTGGGGGGACAGTTTTGAGGGGCCTGTAGGGATGAGCTTAGTTTGGGAGTTCCTGCAGCTCAGGGGACTCCTGTTTCATAGAACTCTTCTGTTTTGCCCCCTCTAGGTGGTGAAGGTTGGAATAGTGGAACAATCTTCTGCAACGTCAGGTAACAAGCATCTTGCGTGTACTTTCTGTGTCGCACAGGTGGTGGGAGCCTTGACTTCACAGGCTGAACAAACTTGTCCATTGCTGATGTCTTGGGAGTTTTGTAAGATGGAATTGGATTTTATTAGCTCCCAGTTCTGCTGCCTTGACTCCCAGCGGCTGTCTGCAGAAAGAGAGGCCTCTCTCTTGAAAGAAGCCTTTTTTCCTTGTTACTTTACAAGGAGCTCCAGGCCAGCTGAAATTCCCACACCCTCATCCAGGGAAGCTCCACTCATATATGTGCAAACACCCATTTTTCTTATGTGTGTTCTCAGTGGGGTGGATTCGCTGCTGTGGCTATTTGAGGATCCTGCTCCAAATTGGGGAGGCAGTTCATCAGAGATTCATGCCTGTCTCCCTACACTGGGCTCGATTGCCTAATAAGATCAATCTCAAACATGTGCCTAGCACTGGGAACTCCACAATAGGCAACCAGTTTGCCAATCTGACAACAAATGTGACCCAGTTTTTTTTAATAGGGCAGTACAACGCTGATTTACATGATACTACCTGCTTACACACATGGACACGGGGTACTGCTATTTTATAAATGTGAACTTTTTTTCCCCTCCTTCATATGCACTACTAGTCAGGAGTATTTTTTTCCTTGTCTTTTGGGATTGTTTCTTACATTTGCTTCAGTATTAAACCCAGATTCCTATGGCCTGGGTTACAGGAGTCAGACCTTCTGTGGGTTGCTCCTTGCTGCCACAGTGCTCCCACCATCCTAAAGGGAATGATGCCTTGGTTGTGGAGGGTGGAAGCAGGAGGAACAGGGAGATCCCTGTGATCAGCCCTGAGGTACTGGATTCTCAGAGTCTCAGAGCAGTGCTGCCCTGCAGTGGTTGCAGGGGGAGATTCCCCAGCAGGGATCAAAGAGCTTGGCTCTGACTGTGCAGGAGGCTCAAAATCAGCTGGGAGCAAACCCTAGGAGAGCAGATGGGGAGCCCAGAGGAGTGAGAATATCTGTGCCTGCCTCTTTCCCAAGCATAGAAAGTCCTGTGGTTTAAGTGCAGAGGCAGTCAGAACTGATGGGCTAGCTGATCTCTGGATTAAGTCTAAAGAAGACCTGTGCAGCAGGAGCATGGGCAAGGACTGAGCTATCCCAGTGTGCTGGGCTGTGAGACGAACCCAGACAAACAGTTTGACTTTTTTTCTGCAAGGTGATTCTGATGACGCAGCTCCCTCAAGCTCCAGTGTCCTTTCTTCTACCCCACCTTCTGTGTCTCCTGCTGTGAAAGAAGCCTCCCCCACACCACCTTCCTCACCGTCTGTCACAGGCAGCTTTTCGTCCTCAAGGTAAAGCATGTTTTGACATATACATGGGAGAGGAAAACCCTTCTAGAGGGAAACCCATAGCTCTGCTTTCTTCCTCCCCAGCAAACACTTGAAGTTGTCACCTTTTCCTGTAACCTCTTTTGCCTCTGGAGTGACTGTGTGCTTGCTGGCTGACAAGAGGCTGGGGAAGGCAGAGGGGATCTTGCACCTGACCTGATGGGAAGGCTGCACCTCTGAAGGGCAGACACATTTGAACTAGAAATGGTAGGCTTGTTTCTGATAGTCTGGCAGAAACCCTGATTCTGATGAGCCATTGTGGCAGCCTGTTTGGGAAGGTTTGTGTTCTCCATCTGTGGGTATTTTCTGCTTAAGACTGTAGTCTCTTAGGGAGATATATAGCCAAAGAAAATACAGACCTTAAAACAGGTGGGTGCTAGCCTAATCCCTCATGATTCTTACAGTTTTAAGAACCAAGTGAGTTAAGGTCAGAGTGACTCTGGAAGCAGCACACTTTTTCTCTGTCAGGGAGAGCTGACGGCTAGCCTAGTGGAATTGCAGTTCCCATTCATGCGTGTGTCTGAAAGCATATCCGAACAGCAAGGAGACAGCACCTGTAGACAACATGAAGCTCTGGCTTAGTTGAAAATTTTAGGGGTGAAGGGAGGAAATCCCTAGAAAACTGCCAGTAAAGGATTGCCCTGGCCAGGACTCTCATTTTGTTGCTGCACAAAACATTGGTATAGCTGTCTAATGCTTCGTGTGCAGTTCTGGTACCCAGAAGCACATGGTGAAGTTCAAGGTTCAGGGGAATTAACAAGATCAAGGGGACAGAGCAGCAGCCTTGTGAGGGGAGACTAGAAGCACTTGGTCTCTGTGGTTTGGGGGAGGAAAGAGGTAAGCCACTCAAGTTTTGCAGAACGTCGCAGTGGTGGTGGATTTGTTGAATATTGAACTGTCGTTCACCAAACCTGTGGTACAAGACCTGGGGGCACGCAGTGACACTGGCAAGAGGGCGATGAAAAGGGAGAAAGGAAGGGACTTCTGCACACAGCAGGAAAGGCGTATTTGGACCATGTCTGCCTCTGCTACTTCTGTGGCAGCAGGATCAGCAGATCAGAGGCGTTATGCAAATTCACAGACAGCAGATCCATTAATGGATACTAAAGGATGATTCCAGGATGTCCCCTGTAACATCTGTAATCCTGTGATTGTCAGGCTGGGGAAGTCTGAGGGAATGCTCTGTAGTTAAGAGACTGGGCTCACATGCTCTCCCTAAGCAGCATCTCCTACTGTCCCTGTTGGAGACAGAATGGGGACCTTTCCAGCCCACCCCAGAGCACCCTGCAGGGCCCTTTAACCTCTGATTTCTTAAACTGGCTCGAGAGTTCCCTTTTAACAAGAGGAAATGGAAATGTGGAACTCTGTTTAGCAGGTGCCCAGCAACTGGAAGGTGTTAGTGGCTGCTAGCCTGTGCCAGGAGGCCCAGTTCCCCAAGTCCCTCCTGCTGTGACCCGCTGTGGTTCAGTGGCAGGAAAGTCCTGTCTGCCTCAGGCTGGTCCCAGCAGCAGCTGGCTGGCAGTGCAGGGAGCTGGGAGCTGTGCAGGCTCTGGAGCACAGAGTTGACTTCTCATGCGTGAGCTCTGTGTGGGCTTTCTAAAGGTGGAAGTGGTTTAGGAACCTGTACCTGTGAGTGTAGGCTATTACATTTGTGAGCCATGGACGTGATGTATCTGAAGTTGACACACTGGCTCTAGGAATACAGTACTTTTTGGTTTCATGTTGTGTGGTAAAATCATCAAGAAATGAGGAAGTTTAAATTCAACCTTGTTCCATCTCCACTGATCTGTATGTGATAGCACAGAGGGTGGAGTGTGACCCAGACTGAAAGATTAAGCCACGTGTTTAACTGGAATGGAACAGAAAATCCTGCCTGGGCATAGTGAACATTAGGATGCTTTGTCTTTACAACAGAGATGAGAAATGTGATGCAAAGGAGAAATGTGATGCAAAGAAGTCTTAAAATCGAAAGCTGCATCTCTAAAACATCATCCTTAAAGAATCTCACTTGTGAAATTGCCTTGAGAACCCAAAACCTGGTTTTGGTGATCAAAGATGAACTCTGCTTTGCGATCTGGCTGTCCGCTGAATAAATGGCAAAGAAAAGGAAATGATTTGCCGAGAAGACCTTAACGATGGGACGTCCTTGTTTTACCTTGATAGTTTTTTATTAGATAGATGGTGTAAAGGTGAAATTTCATTCAAGATCACAGATTTGTCTTCCTTAACAATTGCCATTTCTCAAAGAGGGGACACAGGCTGGTAGATAAATTGAGTTAGTTTTTTGTCTAGTACTTGTGTATTATTCAATACTCTGTCATTGTGTAGGAAGAAATATAGGCTGTCAGCCGTAGGCCTGCTGAATGATAAACCCCTGCTCCGCTCAGGGTTAGCTAGCGAGAGGCAGGGGCAGGCAAGGGGTGGAATTTTCCAGGCTGCTCATCTTCCCTTTTCTGGCTCAAGAAAGACTGGCAGTGTGGTTTTGGTGATGCACATCTGTTACCACACGATGCGCGGGAGTTTTCAACAGCAGATCACGTCCTGAAATCTGCTGTTGTTTAGTAAACACCGCAGGACTGGCAGAGCGTTTTCCCAGCACTGGAATTCCCCGGCAGGGCTGTGGGGCAGATCGCCCCATGCCAACTCCGTTACAGGGACCTGGGGAGAGCAGAGATCTGTGTGACCTGGTGGAGCATCCGGACAGGGAGGGAAGCAGCCGGTGACAGGAAGAGCTCATGAACAAGTCAGGAGGCAACTAAGGGAGACTGGGAACTGAGTGCCTAATGTTTAGGGACCCACTAGCTCTTTGTTCACCCCTGTTCAGAGTTGATTTTGGCTGTGCCAAAAAGCCTACGCTCACTCATCAGTGCTCAGGAGGCAGCGGCAAGGTGCTCACAACCTCTCTGCCCCACTCAAAGATTGGAACTGATCTGGGTCACCTCAGGGGTTGCCTTTGGCTGCATCACCGAACTCAGCATCATATTAGGAAAGTGCTTGTCTGCTCCCTTTCCCACTACTTGTCCCTGTGGCTGCGCAGCAGGTTGGCTTGTCTCAGCTCATTGCAGTTCTGTGCTACCAAGCCAATGCCACCACGTAATGTGACCCAAGCTGCATCACTCAGTGATGACTTCTCATACTTTTGTGATTATTGGATCTCACTACAAAATGTTGCTGCCTGATTTCCCAAAGAGCCAGGCGCTTGTCCTCTGACCATCTGGTCAGAAATGGCAGCCACTCTGAAAAAACACAGATGGAGGGAACTCTGCACAGATATTACCTTCTTCTCTTGTTTTCCAGCCAGAGCCTCGGTGCTGAGTTGATGGGCCTGCAGGTGGATTACTGGATTGCAGCTCCACCCATGGACAGAAAGAGAGACCCAGAGAAGAAGGACCCCTCCACTACCAAAAACACACTGAAATGCACTTTCCGGTCCCTCCAGGTCAGCAGGTTACCTGCCAGTGGTGAGATTGCCACCACTCCAACGATGTCCATGACTGTTGTGACAAAAGAGAAGAATAAGAAAGGTAAGGTGGACACATTTACTATTGCCAAAGGCCAAGAATGCAATGCTGCTCTCCCTGTTCTGCCACTCCAGGGCCGGCTGATTTGTCAGTCCTGCATTACAGCACCTTAGTCATAGTTTTATCCCCAAAATCCTAGTCTGTCTGTAGATGAGAAGTGACTGTGTAAGGTGATAGAGTTTGAAAGGGTGGTTCCTCTTTGTGCTATAAAAAGGGGATGTGTTCACCCTTACAGCTGAACAGCTGTGATGGTACAGCCCAAAAGAACAAAGGTGGGGACAGAGTGAGGACATTTGTGGGTAGCTGTGCAGAAAGCCAGGGTGTGCGCTGCTTGGAACAGCTTCCCTGTGTTCCATGTGAGCTGCCTGGTGCAGATTTGGGGTGTTGGATTAGGTGAGAGGCAGCTTGTGCCCTGACCACCAGAGTCAGGCAGACCCTGCAGCCTGTACAGCTCCCTGCTCTGGTCTCTCCACCACCACACGACAGAGGTGCAGGCAGAGGCAGGACGCGTGTGCATCCCATCACGTTGCAGCATATGGCGGCAGCCTCAGCAGACATTTTGCTGGATTTGGCATGATGTTATCATACGCCACTGTCACAGCCAGACAAATGCACCAGCCAGACCTGCCAAGCCATTGCAGGTGTACATGTACATACAAGAGATGTCACTCAGAGCAGGGTTTCAGCAGCGTAAGCTCTTCTACGCAGGCTCCTATGTTCTTGCACAGAGTGCTTTGTGGGACAAAAGGAGGTAGAAAAGAAATGTTCTCAGCACAAAGCCTGGTGTTAACTCTTTTCTTGTTTAATCTTCTGCTCTTAAACTCATGGCTTTGAGTTTATTTTCTCCAAACAAACAAAAAGGCATTTTTAAATAGCATTAGTGATTCTGTATTTGCTGCTGGCCTTGGTAGTGTGAAACATTAGAAATTGAGAACAGCTCTGCAGAGAATTGTTTTCAAGGAAGCAGCAAGGCAGTTCTGCACTTGTATTCAACTGCCAGTAGCTGTCCTTCACAACATCTTCCTGCCTGTGGGCCTGGGAGTCATTCCCTGTGGAAGCAGGAGTTTTGAGGGCTCAGAGAAGGCCAGCGGAGCCTTCTGGACCTGTGGCTGCAGGACCTGAGTGCATAACCCTGCAGCCAGGTCACTGCTGGGCCAGCACAACTGTGGCATTGCTGGTACCAAAGCTCCTACCACACTCTTTTTAAGTGGCATGCCTAGAGAAGTAATCCTGAGACACTCAAAATATTCTTTATTGGGTCTGGCCCAGCCTGAAGCAGTGGGGATCAACATCACCAGCTTTTGTGGAGCCGGTTTGTACATCTTTGCTCATGCATTTGGACAGTTCTTGGAGAACTGGTACCTTTTTAGCTCTCCCATTGCCTTCCCTCTCTGCTAGTTGCCCATAGCTTGTAGTCCCTCCTGCCCTCCAGGTCTCTGTGCAGCCCAGCTGTTAGTGCAGCAAACCTGCCTGCGGATACATCCCAGGCTGGAGCGCAGTGCTGCCCAGCAGCGTGTGCAGTATGTGGGATTCCCCCTAGGTGGTGTGGCCGCCCGGCAGATCCTGTCAGCCCAGCATAGGACACAAGCTGGGGACTGCTACAGATGCAGCTGTTTGCTCTGGTGTCCCAACAGAGCAGCAGGAGTTACCCTAAAGGTGCCCTTTGGGGCCTGGGTTATGGACTGGGAATGCTTCACGTGGAGACACTTAGGGCTGAGATGTCCATGTGCATAGAGGGTGGTGCTGAGCACTGACACAGTCAAACTCCTGCCAAAGAGGGATGATTTAAGGAGTTAAAATTAGAGTTAGAATCTTCAGACAGGAATGTTTAAATGCAAAAATGTGAACAAATCTTGGTACAGCTCCCGTGAGTGGCGGAGATTCACTGTGTGCCGGTTTGATTTTCTTCCAGTGATGTTTTTGCCCAAGAAAACAAAAGACAAGGAGGTTGAGTCAAAGAGCCAGTGTATTGAAGGAATCAGCAGGTTGATTTGCACAGCGAAACATCAGCAGAACATGCTGCGCGGTAAGTGCAGCACTTGGATCCCATTGGGCTCTGGGGTGAGGCTCAGCTGCTAGCATTGTCCTCCAGGCAAAGGGGGCAGCCGGTGTCCTGGCCCGTGCCCTGGAGCCAACATAATGGGAGCGTTCCCGGGGAATGGCCTTGGATGTGTCCAGCAGGGGGAATGCTTTAATAGGTCTGGGATGTGGGAAAACCCTCCCTTACCTAGGAACTCCTCTGAATCGGTACCCTGGATGAGGACAAGGACTGAGCCAAGCTCCATTCCCCTCGCTGTCATTCTCTGTTTCCCTGCACATCTGGAAAGTGATGGCGGAGAGCGGTGCGAGCGTGGCTGCTCCTCCGGGCAGGACTCTGGCACAAAGGCGTGCCACAGCAGGAGCCATATGTGCATCTTGCAGGCAGACCTAAAGTGGCTGTCAGTGGAGCTGTGCATCCAGTATCAAAAATAGCCCCGCAGCCTATTCAGTTGATAATCCCCACCACCGTTAACAGCAGAGGTCACCTCCTGAATCCTGGCCTGGTCCTGTGGGACTGGTGGGTGTGAGGCGTGGTTGCAGAACATGTGTCACCTCTTTAGGAGACACGGATCTCCTGGTTAAGAGTGCCAGTGAGGAGAGACTGATGTCCATCTCTGTAAGAGTGCATTTGCCCAAAAAAGAAAATGGAGTGTGTTTAGGAAATTTGAGAAATCGGATCAGGTGACGCTGAAATCAGCAGTCTGGAGAGCTCCAGTGTCAGTGTGTGATGCTGGAACAACAATCTGAGCTGTTCTCCCTAAACCTGGTCTGCTCTCGAGCCTTTCTCGCCTGTGTGTGCAGCTATTTACAGTGCCAGCGGCACGGTGGCCAGGCAGAGCAGCACGTACCCTGAGCACAGAATGTGGCCAGGTGTCCCTCTGCCGACTGCGAGGAGGTTTCTAGCAAAGTTGTTTCAAGCTGGACACTTCCACTTGCTATTTTCTAACTCTCCTCTGTTTTTGGTTGTTTTGTTGTTTGTTTTTTTTTTACCCTCCCCTTGCAGTCCTGATCGACGGGGTAGAGTGGAACGACGTCAAGTTCTTTCAGCTGGCAGCACAGTGGTCCTCTCATGTCAAGCACTTTCCCATCTGCATATTTGGACACTCCAAATCTAACTTCTAGCCATGCTCGGCGGAGGGACCTTCTGCCCGTCCCAGGGACTGCACACCAGGAGCCAGGAACCGCGTGCCAACTCTGACTCGCGTCGCTCTGCCCTCTCCTGCAGAATTAATTACAGATGTGCTTGGATTACTTTTGAATTACTTTTTTCTATTAACTCTTAAGTTTACTACAAGGGAAGGAAACCCCTTTAAACAAAGGCAAAAAAACCCAGTCTTAAATATAGATGTGCTGACAACATGAAGTCGTGGGGGAGTTGGCAGGAGCAGGCAACCTGCCCAAGAACACCTACCACTTACGAGCAGATAGCTGAATAACTGCACTGCTTATTAACCTGAGACCTCATTGGTGTGAGTGGGCTGGGGGAGCCGTGGATCAGCTCAAACGGATTTTGTGCAAGATCGTGTGCGTTACGGTGCGTTTGGCCCCCTCCCTCTGTATTTCTAGGAGAAAAAAAAAAAAAAAAGATGGCCAGTCTTTCTTCCTGCTGCCAAAGGACGAGAGATCAGCGGGTGTGGAGGGAGTTCAAGTGTCCAGTTTGAAAAACAAACCACTTGCATAGCTAGGGAGGTCTGGAGAGGAGATCCCCTTCAGAGCGTGGAGTCTGCCGTGGGGACGGGCAGGTGTTTGTGCTGAGGCGATGCCTGAGGAGGGTTGGGCAGGAACAGGAATTAGGGAAACACTAGGTGTAAGGAAACTCCAGTGTCCCAGGTCTGTGACAATGACCAAACGGAGCCAGTCACAATGTCCCCGCAGCTGGCTGCGCTGCTGAGGGATGCCGTGTCAGTGGGGTCGCTGCTATTTACATACTCACACCGATTATTTACCTGTCAATAAAACCTCGTCCAGCCTCTAAAGGGAAAGGATTTTTTTTAACAGCTGCAGATTTTTTTTAATGCTTTCTAAAAAAAAAAAAAAAA
>VXBL01009863.1:213635-285890 GCA_013400195.1 Aramus guarauna
GACCGAGGAGGAGTTGCTGAGATAAGGAGCACAAAGATGGGTGAAGACTGCTGGTGGGGGCGGGGGGGGGACGGGACACGACTCGTGCGAGGCACATCCTGCTGGTCTTGGCCTCCCCTTCCACTCTTGCTGTTTTGTTGTATGCTTTCCCATTAGTCTTCTGTTCAGGGTTGCGCTCCTGTCTGTCCTTTGTTTTGACTCACGTGAAGAGAAAGGAGAGGCAACAGGGTTTGGGACTGCATTTTATGGAATATAAACTGAGGGTGGTCTGGCATGAATCTGTGCTCGGCCATTTTCCTTCATAAAAGCTGTTTTGTGGAGCTTCCTTCTCCCCAGGATTATAGGATGTGCGGAAAGATGTTTTTGTGGGGTTCCTTCCTTTTCAAATTGCCCCATTTCTTGTGGAGTTCTGTAAAACTGGAGTAAAGTAAACAAGGGAAAAAATAAAGTGAAGGTGGCCAAGCCATCCTGCCTGGCTGCTCTCCATCAACAACTACTTTCTGTTCTTTCTGCTTTTCTGGCCTGCCCTTACTTCGTGCTCTGTAAAATGCCACTTCTTTTGTCACACTCATACTTTTTTTTTTTTTCTGGTTGCAGTTGGTTTCATAGAGGGATAAGGTGTGCCTCTCGGCCATCCCGGCTTTGTTTCTTGGGTTGCTACAAGCTGCTAGTATGTGTGTAGCGTTACGTTGGTTTGGAGATGCTGAGAGTAAAACAATGAGGGACAAGATGAGTTGTGGAAATTTACAGCTCGTTTCTTGGTGTGACTTGCGAAGGGAATTGTTTCCTGGAAGTTATAGTTTGGCATTTAATGTTGTAGGTACCAGTCTTGTGTGGAACGTTGTCTCTAGTATTTTGTGTGATGAAATCTGTACTGTGCACCCCACGAGTGGCAGGAAGGGATTTCTGGAGATTTCTAGGCCGACCTCCTGCTAGAAGCTGTCCTGTTAGAGCAGGGTGCTCGGGGCTGTGGCAGCTGGATTCTGAGTATCTCCTAAGGATGGCAATGTTACCCTTACTTTAGACCCTGTCCAGTGTTTGACCACGCTTATGGCAAATGTTTGTTCTCTTGTGCCCAGTTGGATTTTCTTGTGTTCCAGCTGGTGTCCCTTGTCCCTCATCCCTGCGCATCTCTGAGAAGAGCCTATCCCCATCTGCTCTACGCCTCCCACTCAGTAGTTGTAGACAGCAGTAACATCTCCCCTGAGCCTTCTCCTTCCCGGGCTGCCCTAACCCACCTCTTTCTGCCTTTCTTTGCACGTCTCATGCTCCAGCACTGACCACCTTGGTGGACTCTGCTGGATTCCTTCCTGTGTGTCACCACCCTTGTGCTGGGGAGCCCCAGTTGGACCCAGCTCTCACAAGTGCTTTGCAGAGGAGCAGGATCTGTCCCTTTGCGTTGCTGGCTGCATTCCTGCTGACATGGCGATGGCCACCCTTGCTGTGAGGGTGCGCTGCTGGCTTCTGGGCAGTTTGTTTTACCAGGTGCCTTCCTACAGAGGTGCTGTGCCGGCAGCCTGTACCACTGCAGGGAGTTATTCCACCCCAGATGTGGGGCTTTGCTGTAGCCATCGTTGAACTTCCTGAGGTTCTTGTCAGTCCATTTTCCAGCTTGTTGAAGTCTCTCTGAACAGTAGCCCTGCCCTCCAGTGTGTGGTGTGCTTTTCCCAAGTCCCCAGACTTTTAGAGAGTATACTCTGATCCCTATCCCAGCCATTAAAAAACTTGTAAGCAGGGCTGGCCCCAGTGTCGGTCCTCAAGGAATGCCATTAGTAACCAGCAGCCAGGTGAAGGTTGTAACTGCTGAACACAATCCTTTGGGCCTGGTGTTTCAGCCAGGTTTCTCCCACCTTTATTGCCCGGTTATCCAGGTCACACCTCAGCACTTTCAGCTTTTTGTTTGAAGGATGCCATGGGAGACTAGCACAGCCTTTGACGTGAAGTCAGGGTGCACAAGACCCCTTGCTCTCCCCTCAGCCGAGAGCCAATCTTTTCATCCCAGGGGGGAGTCAGGTTAGTCAGGTGTGATTTGCGTGTGGTATATCCATTTTGGCTGGTCTTGGTCACCTTCTTGTCCTTCCTGTGCTTGGAAATGGTGTCCAGGATTTGCTCTGTAACCTTTCCGGGCAGAGGGTAAGGCAGCTGGCTGATAGCCAAGGTTACAGTGCTCTGTTATTGTACATATGGATGAAGTCTTGATCTGACATATTACCAAGATCAACATATGGATGGATGCAGCTGTTTCTGTACAAGCACTCTGTTCAGCCTGAGCCAGAGGAGTTTGTGTTACTGAATTGTTTCTGACCTCTGGTGCTGGTATCTCCCAGTAACGGTATTGTGCACTGAAGTTGAGTGCGAACTATAGGGCAGGGTTAAATCCTGACTGGGATTTCTGCATAGTCATTTCATATACTTCCCACTGGAAGACAAACATTCACCAGAGAATCTGTTGTTATTCTTGTGGCTACTGAATTGTGTTGTATGAACTACAGCCCTAACAGCTACCAAAAGGAGCTTGTTTGCTATAATCAGTAGCGCTCCTAGAAATACATACATTGACTCAGAAAAGTAAGGTGATCGCTTTTGGCCTAATCGTGAAATGCCGTGAATTTTTGTTTTCAGAAACCAATAGGTGGATTGCACTTCTCTGATAAAGACTGATTTTAAACACATAGTTGACAGTTCTTACAGAGGACATGAAGTGTCTCGTTCTCTTTTAACGTTGGCATACGGTAGTTCCTGTATAGAGGAGCCAAGGAGCCTGCACTGTGGGGGCTGAAGGTAACATGCAAGTCATCTTCTCGGTGTTGTGTGGCAGAGTGAGCATGCTGGGGGGGTTAGGAGCTGCCACTTGAATGGCTGTAAAACTCTGGTTAAGTTGACTGGCGCATCAAGTTGCTTACAGAAAGCAACTGATTCTCCTGGTTCCTGCCAAGTTCCTACTGGTACACTTGTGATGGAGGTGGGGGTCGGTTGCCAATGCAAACGGGACTCTCATAAGCTAACACAGTTCATGGGGGATGCGATACTTTTTAAGTGTGTAGGGACGATGTCAAGCTATCAAATGCCAAAATGAAATGTGGGATCTTACTCATTGTCCAGAAAGAAATCCTGGAATTGCCTGCCTCCGCTGTAGCAGAGGTGAAGATTTTAACAGCTCCCGTACAGCCATGAAATAAATGGCAGCACGATGATAGTGGGCTACTTTTGCTTGGAAGGAGTCGTGGTGGGCTGGCCTGCCGCTTCATGCAGCGGACTGGCAGTCTGCACGATCACAGACTGTATGGGAAAGTTGGATAAACACCAGATCTGAGAAGCTTGGGACCTCCGAGCTGGAATCTGGGGCCTCTGATGAAAAAATGCATGTGGGAGAGAGATGTTCATTGTTCTAGCTAGTGCCAGGCTCTGCTTTCAGGAGAGTGCTGTGTCAGCTGCCTGGAAGAGAACAGGTCATCTCGGTATCCAGAGACTTCCCAACACCTATTCCGTCTCCACCTTCTCCAGGAGAGTTTAGCTGTAGTACAAGTATTTCTTTAGTGGCGGTAATTGATTGAGCCCCACTGCAGGCTTACGCCCCTGTGGCATTCCCATGATGCAGCAAAACAATGATTTTTGCATTTCCATCTTGCACTGATTTGAGGAACTTAAATTTTTCCACCTTCCCTCCTCCTCACTCTTTGTTTTTTCCTGAATTATTTTTAATCTGCATCAGCTACCCGATCTGGTTCACTGTGGGACTGTGTGAACAGCTGAATGGGCTCAGTGGGAGGGCTGGGAACCAGGGGATGGGGAAAGAAAGGAGGGGAAGGATGGAGGAAGAACTACTGAAGCCAACAGTTTTGCTGAGACAAATGTCAGTTTATGCTTGTAGATGAAAAGCCTTTTGTATTTTCTGAACTTGTAAGAGTTACCCTCTTGTTTGGGAGCACACTAGGCTACAAAATTATCACCGCTTTTGAGTCTGTGGTACGTTTAAGGTGTGTTTAAATGTAATTGGAAGATATGATCACAGGTCAGTCAAGCACATTATGTGCCAGCTGCATCTAACAAGTTTAAAGTAAGTGAAATTTTGACCCCAAAGTGTCTGGCATGGGCATCTAAGATTCCAAGCAGCTTTATTCCAGTGTGCTGGAGACTGGAGCTCCACAATTTAGTTGGTGGTGTTATTCTTGCTCGCTGGATTAGACCTGCACAGTCTGGTATTGCTGCACAGTCATACTTCTCATTTCAGCATAGCCATCCCCAAAGTTTTTAAGAATGGCAGCATGACATCATCTCTCTGTTATTTTAGGGTATTATTAATGTGTGGCTGGGGACTGCGGTTTGACCTGTCCCCCATCCCGTTACGTACCCCCATTTGGAATCCAGATTCTCCTGGCGGCGTACGACTCTTGACACCCATACTGCTGCCAGAGAGCTGTGAGCAGATGGGTGCGTTGGTCCTCTTGACATCATGATGATGTCAATATTAATGTTATGTGTCTTTCCTGGTCAAGAACTGAGGTACAGAGCTATTAAGGAAGCTTCCACAGAAGCGTGTTGTTGCATCCAGATCTGGAGCATGTCTTTCAGAGGATTTAACTGCAGGGGCCTGTGTAAACCCTCTCCTGTCACCTTGCTTTGTTATCAGCGTGTACGTATTTTGGGTTGCCGTATTTTGGGTTGCTTGTTTGTTTACTGTGGGATATTTTTGTTTTGGTTGTGTTTGGGTTGGGGTTTTTTTTTTGCTTGTTTGTTCCCCCCTCCCCCCCCTTTCTTTTCTTTGTTACCTTCAAATACTCCACTTCAGCTTAAAGTTAACCTGAGCTGAGAGTGGGTTTAGTGGAGAGAGGTATTAAATAACCAGTAAAAGTAATAAAAATAAGAGCTTATTCTTGCAACTCACTACTAGATTTCTGCGGGTTTTGGCTCTAATAAATATAGGATGGCTTCTAGCTTATCACCTTCCAGCAACAGCCAGGCAGTGGGTTTCTCCATCTTTTCCTTTCATTGTTTCTAGTTATGTAAGTTTATCTTCTTGTGTTTTACAGTCTTCCTTTCCGTCCCCCTCTCCCTCCCATGTCAAACTGCTTCAGCGTTCGTTAGCCTTTAATTGAGAAACATTGTGTGATGGGGAGCGTATTTTCAGTCAGCTTAGGTGTGTTTGGGGGCTAGACCTATAGCAATTGTGTTGATACACGCTCCGTGGATTTCTAAGAGCTGTGAAGTCGTTTGCAGTTGGCAAAATGGAGTGAAAGCACTAAGCCTGCTTCTGCCAAAGGGGGGAAATCTGGCTTCCCCCCTCCTTGTCCCCAGCAGGGTGGTGCTCACTTGCTGCCTCTTCGAAATTTTTCAGAGCCCATCCTTCTTGTTGGTGTGTTTTGCCTTTCAGTGACGGTGAATAAAAGACATTTGATAAGAAATTGTGGAGAAAGGACTTTTAAACTCTTTAGGCATCTCCTTTTGTTTAACTAGTGAGATTTTGGGTGACTGTAAGATTTTTCCTTTCACTTGCATCTAGTTGTTGTTTTTCAAGCAGCTTTTGATGTTTAAACATCCTAACTTTAAATAAATAGAAAGTACTTAATCTCTCCCCAGTAGGACAAGAGGAGAATAAGGTGGTTGCTGTTATTGTTTTTACTTTGATTTATAAACTACTCCTGAGCAGTTTGGGGTTGCTTGAAAGCATGGGCATGAACTGTTGGAGGCCGCCTCCTCATAGTTCTGCATGTCTTCTGGCAACAAGTAATCTGTTAAGTGTTACTTCTGTACCCAGTAAGGAGTTTTTTACACTCTATCTTACTGCTTTGCAAGATTGTTATTGTTTTAAATCCCCAAACAGGTACCTGACCAAGCCCTTCAGCTGCTTTGCCTGAGTTTCCTGTGAGGTTTAGATAACTGGAACTGTTGGAAAAGGTGCTCTTGTAAGATATTATGGTTCTAGGTCTTTAGTATCCCAGAGCTCACTGCCGTAGATCTAATATACAAAGAGGCCCTTCTTCACAGTGTTTTTTAAAGTCTGGTATGATTCCTCCTCTTCTCTTTACTTGTACAACCAAATTTGGTCTGTTGGACTGTCTGTTGTTAACAAGAACTAATGAGTTTCTGCTGTAATTATTTAATGTGTAAGAAAGCATTTCAGTGAGGAAAGACATTGAGGAATTTTTCACATTAAAAAGGACACAACCTTCTTTTAAAAGGAACTTCGTTATGCCACAGTTCAAAGGACTTGAACCCTGGTGCTTAGGTGAATAATTTAATTTATTCTCCATTGCAGATGGCAAGTTTCTCATGTCCAGTGGGATATGGGATGCAGCTGTTTCTGGAGTTTAATACATTGTAAGGTCCTCAGAGTTGGTGTTGGATATTTGAACATAACAAAATTCAAGCTTTAAATATATCTGGCAACCTTTTTCTGTTCATATATTTCACAACTTTTCTTTAAATATACAGTAAAGCCTAAGATGAATTTAAGGAAGAAAGTGTTCTTTTTGGAAGTTTCAGGAAATGCCTTGTCTTCTCCCCCATGCTGCTCCTGCATCTCCTGCACACCAATCTTCTTTTGAAGATTCTTAGTGGTTTAAATATTACTTGATGCCTCAAGACGCATGGAAACCATTCATAGTGAAGAATTCAGCCCGTAAAGACGATAGCCTGTGTGCTTCTATTTACTTGTTTGCCTCAGAAGACCACCTTGAAATTTCAGCTTGACCATGAAAAGTGTTTGTGTTTACTCATAAGCTCTGATGGTTGGATGAGACCTAGGTCTGACCAAACAGGGGAGTCCACTCAAGCAAAGCTCCTGATCTGCATCTTGGGTGATCAGCTTAGTGCTATTGTGAAGACTTGTGCTCTACATGCATCTCCATTGTGTGAGTAGTCTGTCTTGTGAGAAATGTGAAGATTTCCTCAATTTGTTGTCCCCTTAAGCTGTAAGGGAGGGCTTAGGTCTTGAAGAATGAGGTTTTCTTTGTGGTCTCATGCAGAATTAAACATTTGTTTGGTTTTGGTATGTCACTCTTGACTAAACCTTAGTCAAACCTTGCTGAAGTAAGTGAGGAGCCAGATGAATTGCTTTTGGGGAAGGACCTGTGAAGTACCGGTGAAGCTTTCAGGCTGCGTAGCCCAGCCCTGAAGGAACCATGCACATGGTCTCCTTTTCCAGCTCTTTGGCTGGATCCTCTTTAGGAAGGAGGAGTGTTCCTGAGATAATTTTTATTTGACAGTGATCAATGAAGTAAAGCGAGTAAGTTAGTTGGCAGCTTTAAAGGGAGTTTGCAAGCGAAAGAAAAAATTTAGGCTTTTCCAGTCTTTTACACGTGTGCTACTTGCAAGCTGTTTAGTCTTCGTGGTGCCTGGAATTTCACAGCTCTGATTCTGTGTGTTGCCAGATCACCAATCTGAACTGTGTCGGATGTGGCCCATGGTAAAGTTTCTGTTATAGTGCCTGTGATGTGCTCTGGTTAATTCAGGGACTTTTATGCTTTTATGCAAGATGTAGGAGGACAGATGATACTTGACCAAGCATAAAGTTAGTGTCGTGTGAGCAGATGATTCCTGATTTAGCGCACAGCTTGTCCTTACAGAGTAAAGTTGTCAACATCTGAGCAAATTTGAACCAGTCAAGTGAGACAGTTTCTGTGGATGTTTCTTTTGGTAGTGGTGTTGATTTAAGCAGTGCCTGCTCGCAGATGCTTGTTACTGTCCTCACATTGCTTCCTTAGTTGGGCTTATACACCTCGGTGTGCCTGTGCAGCGAAGCAGGTCAGGGAATTGGTTTGGAGACACTTTGGTTGGGAGATACTTTTTTGACCCGAGTGAGTTCCTAATTGGGTTTACCACGTGCATGCCTGCCTCCTCCCATCCAAGGAGAAGCTGTCACAACTTGAGGGGGTGGTATGAGAGGCGGGGGATGAATCAGCTTCCTTGGCACTCTTGCTTGAAGAAACATCTGCAAAACTATGGCAGGATTTTATTCTTCATCCGTGTTTTACATTGTGAAGCCATGATGTTTTTGATCTGGCACTGAAACCCTTACTTCTGGACTTAATATACTGTCATACCATGGCCTAAGCAGTTAATTAACTAACTGAAGTCCAACATTGCTCTTAAACAAACCAACCCAAACAAAAACCCACAACTTTTTTTGTTGTTGTTTTGTTTCTTGAGGGTGATACCAAACTTGGTGTCCGAGGACTTCAGAGGTTCTTGTTTTGCAACTCTTGAGATACTTGCAGGGAACATGAAGCTGATTTCTTGTCATCATCTGTTCTGCCTAAATATCTTTTGGAAAATAATGTTTTTCTTATCTGTCCTTAGCAATGATAATTGCAATGGAACAGGCTGTTCTCTTGGCTGCTAGAGAAGATTGTTAGGGTGCAGTTTGAGGATACTCCTCTCTTCCATGCTTCCCCCCCACCCCCACCCCCCTCAAATACTCCTCCATGATTTAAGGAGTTCTCTTACTAGTTTCTCCATCTGCTCAAGTGTTTCTCTGACTATTCTGTAAATCAGACCATGCTGGTCTTCCCTTACAACCCACCTTTGGGGAAAGTTTTTTTTCTTTTTTTTTAAGCCTGGACTATTTCTATGAGCTGTTTTGTGGTATTGCCCCACAAAGACTTGTACTGGCGCAGCTGAAATTACATAGGCTCACAGCTTTGCTACTGCAGAAAATGTCTGTATAGCTACATCCTTGGGAACTGAAGTGGCAGAAGAGGTAATAAAGAACAGACTTTGTGTCCAGAGAACTTCAAATCATGCTTAGATATCTCATGTAAAGCAGAGAGTAAAAAAGTGGTTCTCCAGGAATATTTAGTGTGTATTTGTCCAGCAGGAAGCTGGAGGGAGTTGACTTAGTGAACCTAAAGAGTCAGTGCCACACGCAAATGTGCCTCAGTTATAGCTGGGATATTGAGAATGGAGCCGACACCCATAACCTCTTTTTCACAAGTACCAGTAGATTGCTGTCCTTTGGTTTTTTGCCCCACAGATCTTCTTCAACTGAAAACAGCCGACAGCGCTGTGAGGAAGAGAAATAAGGACGTTGACTTCAAAATTCATGTTCTTACTTCCATGAGGTGGTTCTTCCCCTTCTGCTCCCACTCCTTTGTAATTTTGCACTTTCACTGAGAAAGGTGCCGTATGTATGAACTCTGTGCCTCATCCAGAGCTGAGATCTTGAGTCTCTAAATTGTTACTGCTAGGCAGAATACCAGCTTTCTTCCCTGGCAGAAAGGGTAAACGTTTGGGAACACGCTTGGTCATAATGAATCAGATCAGAAGTTAATTGAGCCCAGGACCTGCCTCGAGCAGCACTGACAATAGAGGTGTTGGGAGGTGCGTAAGAAAGCAAGCACTTCTGATAATTCCCCCAAACACTGTGGAATCTCCGGCGATTTGCTTTAAAACCTAGTCTATTAATTGTTTCTGAAATGGGAACTATTTCATATCTCTAATTGTCTGTCTTACCTTTCTCACTTTCTCTTCTGTTTTAGTATCTATGTTTTAAAGATGGGGAACAGTGATCAGAACCTAATTATCTTTGAGACTTCTGTCCCTCTGTGAAATGTTTTAAATCAAACAAAGAATTCAGGAGTTAATAGGGAAGAACAAATGCATGGATAATGGAGTTGCATAAACCTTGTTTCACTAAGAATTGGGCAAAAATATGGTATGAGGTAGCTGGAGAAGAATTTTTCTTCCCCTCTTTGATATGATAGAAAACAAAGAAGACATTTGGGAAGTTCCAAATCCCTTAATGTTTCAGAGTTTAAACTGGATCAAGCAACTGTCAGTCTGTCCAAGCAAGTTGCATGTCATTAACTTAGATGTTGGGTTTTTTTTTTTTCTCCAAAAAGATAATACTTCTTAGCTTGAGTAGAGTTCTGTGTGGTAGATATTTGAGTTTTTGTTTGTAACCATTACAGGTCCTTTAGAGCTTTGGTGTTGGGTTTATTTGGTGTGGTTTTGTTTTTGTTTTGTTTTTTCTTGTAGCATCTCTTACTACATGAGAAGAGCTTGCACTGATACAAGTTTTTATCAGCTTTTTTTGTAGGTCTGTGCATAATCTGTAGTCCTTACATGGACCTTGCCATAAATTGCTTCTAATTTAGGGTTATGGTTTGGGGAATATTGAACCTGGAATTTCAGAGGCAAGTTAGAAAACTGATACGTACTTTGCATCTCAAAACAGCCCAGTTATTTTGGCTGTCCCTTCCTAGAAACAAGTTCTGCACGTTTGGAAGAAAATGTAATGTGAACATTTTGTTTACCGTATGAGTGTGTAGATAATCCTTGTTTCTTGAGTGTTTTACAGTTTGGGAATTTTTAAGGTAAGGAGATAAAAGCTTGTTCCTGCTTCTTTATGTTCATGACTTTGATCACGTTATTCAGGGCAACACACCTTTAGAAATGATTTAGCCATTGGAAGAAGAGATGAATTAACAAACTCAAGAAAATGGACTACCTCTTTCTTACCAAGCATGCAGACTGAGTTAAAGTATATTAAAGTATGATAAAATAAGGTATTGGTATTTGCACTGATTATCAGCTTCTACCCTTTTTGTACAGGTGCGTGTTTCATGGGGACTTGGCAAAAAGTACATGGGTTTCTTACTTGCATATTTATGAATTTGCTACTTTTTTTTTTTCCTTCTCACTGCTGGGGGCCAGAATGGTGTCTTGTTTTATGCTTTGTAATTGAAAATAAGAGTAGAAGCTGGTATGAAACTGAGAACATGGACTTCTGCCATGCATTTTGAATACGTGAGGCTGAACTTCCTTTAGTACAAAGCAATCTTGAGCGGCACTTCTGCACGTGTGTGTATGTAGATGCGTGCCTGGAATTTGATTGTCTTTATAGAGGCTTTAGATTATTAAATGAAACAAAGTTGTCCTTTCCTTGCACATATCCAGACTCTTCTCTTTACAGTTCCAGGATACTTTCAAGTCATGTTTTATTTTGGAGAAAGGGGTGGAAAGGGGAAGTTGAACTGAATATGCTTGTATAGGTACATCTATAAATGAATTTATTTTAGAGTTTTTGCAGTTTATCTTATGGGCTGATAGAATCTGGAGAGGCTGTATGCTTACTCACTGCTAAAGTGCTTGGCACATGGGCATTATGATTTATTTGGTTTTTAATATCTAGCATGTTGTCTTTCAGTACATCCCTATAGGCTCAGGATTGTACGGGCACCCTTCTTATGCTGTCTGCGCACCCTCCAGGAGGGTAAAAGCAACTTTCCATTGTAAGGGCTGGTCTCATAGGAAAAACAAACATTTTACATAATTACAAAACAGCATAGTAAATTAAGATTTTCTGTACATGTAACTTCAGCGTGTAATTAACTAGACATAACTGCTATTTTGGAGGGAGTGTGCTCATAACTCCCTGCGTAGGCCAATTCTTCAACATCTACTGAACCTGTAAAGCTATGGGAGCTAGCAGAGGAGTCATGCTGTAGAAACTCCCAAGTGAAGACTATTAACTGCCAGGCTGAAATAGGAAATCATAAAGGGAAGGGTAGGGCAGCAGCAGTTCCTTTAAGAGTGTTTTCTGGCTCCAGTCTGGGAAGCTGCAAGTACCTCAGGAGAATTTGGCTGTGGATCACTTCGCTTCTGTGTGGAGCCATCCCACCCTCCTTGAACGGAGTTCGTGATGTCTGTAGGCCTGATGGTGACCTGAAACATCTGACCGACTGCCAGAGCCTTCTGGGTCCTGTGACCAGTAGCTCTTGAGGATGGCAGCCTTCCTGGCTGAAGGAAGCCTTGTCTGTTTTTACCCGACTTGGGACTGTTTTCACTGTGTGTTTAGAGACAGGGTAGTCACTGTTCTGGATGGATGTGCACGCACTGAGTTAAGCTGTCATTGCTAATTTATATCTAGGAAGTTTACTGCAGACTTTGGGCTTAAGGAAGTGGTGCAGTGGTGTGTCAATCTTGATCTGTTGGTAAAAACCAGGCTTCCTGCTTTAGCAGCGAGAACTGGTCGCTTAGGTAATTTTTCCCTGTTTTGTTGTGGCTAAGCCTTTTTATTAAGACCGGGCAGCTAATCTTGGGACCATGTTGTGTGAGCAGTGGATTCTTTTCACCAGCACGGTCCCTTTTGAGATGTGTATCTTGGTTAAGGATTTCAGTCAAGGGTTATTTATTTTGATCTCTATCCTCATAAGCCTTTTGACTTGGTCACTTTGCTCAGAAGAGCAAAGTTAGCTTCATTTAACTCGGGTACTTCAACCTATCCTTACTAAATTTAGTGATGGTTTGCTCATAACTGTACGGAGTGGCGATTTCCGCAGGAGATGGTGCTTGCTTTTGCCATGTCCCTCACTAAATGACTATAGGTGTGTCAGATGCTTGTGTGCTTGGATTTTTACTCCATTTCTACTCCTTTTATAATGAGTTGAGAAGTAGTAGTGGTGTTGTAGTGCAGCAAGCTGAGGATGAAGTGGCACATATCCTGTGCATGCAGTAGCTGCAAATACTGTTGTCCAGTAAATATGAATTGTACTTGTGCTGCCAGTATATCTTTAATACCCTTGTCGATCGGTGAAAGACTTTAATTGTAAATACCAGGTTCATGTATACTGCTGGGTGTATTGGACCTCATAAATCTTTTAGCAACAGAAACAACTGTGTTTCAGTTTTGTTTTTCTGGTAATGAAAATATTGTGCTGGTAAGGCTTTCTCTATTGATACTCTCTCTGCTCTGTAACTAAACATTTTGTCAGGTGACAGCTGCTCTGAGTGATGCTGTTTTTTGAACAGCCAGAAGGCAATGGGACCTGGGCTCTGCCAGGTGAGCTTGCTTGACTTGCAGGCTGAAAGCAATGTCAGCTTCTCCAGCCTCCTCTTTCATGAGAACGTAGGTCAGGAGGGATTGTATTATCCAAAACATAAAGTGATTGACAGTTTCAGTACCAAGCTGCTGAATAATTTGAAAACTGGAGCTTACCAAAAGAAACTGGCCGAAAATTGAAATGGAAATCCAGAGTATAAGGCATATATTTCCTGTAAGATAAGTCATAAAGTAAGCAGGTCATCACAAGTTTATGTGCTCTCTTGACGCTCATCTTTAATTCAGGGCAGCAGCTTTGTGGATTGGGCAGGGGAAATATTTGCAACTGTGAAGTTACTTCTTTATCACATGTCTGGAAACGCACATTGTACCCAACAGCGGTAGTGAGTGTGGGAAGAGGAAGGCTTCAGCCTCCCTTGTGCCCTGAGTGCATTTGTAGGCTAATGCAGTACACGGTGTGTAGGCCTTTCTGGAGGTAAGGGAGGGAGCATTCAGCCAGGTCGGTCCCCAGAAAGTGCTTCTAACTTGAAAGGCAAATGTAAGTTGGGAAGGATAAAAATACTTTTGGGCATTTTTGCAATTTGATCACCTAAAAGCCCGTAAGGTTATTAGGTAGCTCAGACATGTCTAATCTTATAAATATATGACCTCTAGACAATGTGTGTTCTTTCTTTTGTGGTACCCCTCCTGATTTTCTTTTCTGGACCAACGTAGACTTAATCAACAGCTGACATGAAGAGGGCAGAGGGGGGAAGCTATTTTGCAATAATGTATTCAAAGTATATGAAAGCAAAAAGAAAGTCTGTTATGTTTATTGCTAATTAAAAACAATTCTTTTACTGCCTTTGTGGAAAATTTCCATCTTCTGTGGTCTAGGCTGTCATTCTAGGTTTAGCTGCCTGTACTGTTGCAAGTATGCTTGTGTCTCTGTGTTCTAGCAGTTCAGTACCTGTGTATATAGCGTTGCTTTCTGTATATTCTCAGCTTCAGAAAAAAAATGTTACAGGATAGAAAGGGTTTTGGGTAGATTGACGTGTATGGGTACTTCTGCTCTGTAACAGTATAGGCAAGAGGAAGAAATAAAGTTTGTGTCAGAAGGTGGTGATATACATGGTGGTCCTTATTGTCTGGTGCTACTGCCACACTCCTCAGTCATTGCTTTAGCCTGATCAGGGGGAATTCTGTAATGTGCACGAGTGATGTTGTTAATTATGATTGTGATGTGGATGTGTGGCTGATTAATTCAAGGATTGTGAGGTTAAGCTGCAGGCTGTTGTGAAGGTGCGGGATTGAGTCTCCAACCTTTATTCAGGCCTTTGGGTGGTAAGGGGCAAGCTTCCTGTGTTTCTGGCGGTTGCTGTTTGTAAGGAGATGTGCGGCGCTTGCAGGGTGCAGAGCAGATAGGCTAGTCCTTTTCTTCGGTCATGTAAGAAAGCAAGCCAATAAATTAGCAAGGCTAGACAGTCCGTTGTGTTTGAAGAGTCTGACTTGTTTTGCTTGCTATCAGGCTCTACTTTTCTGTCCCTAGATTTTATTTTTTGGTTAATGTGCTCTTTCCTTCCTGTTCTGTGGTAGGAGCTGAGATGCCTATCTTCCTGTTGTTTAGAGGTTTGTTAATTTTGTCTCTTTCCCCATCCTCTCTTTCGGCCCAGGGCACAGAGACTCTGGCAATTGTGCACATACAGGATGTCTCCCATTGACAACTGGATTGTTGGGAGCCTGTGGAGTGTTTCTATTATCTGGGTGTGTGTCTGCATGTCTGCATTTGCAGTTGTAGCTACTGTCCTGAAAGCAAACTGGGAATAGTATTAGTTGGGTAGGCAGTATGAGAAGGTTGCACTTCCATGGGGGGAAGCTGGAGAGGAAGGGGAAGTGCTGCTCAAGGGGCAAGGAGGTGTTTTGGAATGTAGGGGTCAATGGAGCATGGTGCTGTACCTCCTTTAAACCTGCTGTGTAGGAAACCAGCATTCACTGGTTTTGTTGCTTATGCAACAGTTTAAAGGAGTGCTCTCATCTCCATCAGTTTGGAGAGTAGTTTCTTGAACTTAAAATTTCTGTTGTACATGTGGAACAGTAACTCGAGCATTTCTCTGTGCAGGATAGCATTTTAATTTTAGTTAAAGTATTTAAAATCTCTGAAAAATGCAAATTACTCCCCTCTGATCTGCTCACATTCTGTTTTATGTGATTTTCAGTGCACTCTGCAGTACTTGCAGAGAGGAAGAAACCCTTTTCCAGGTAATTTGAGTAATGGGAAATAGATCTCCATTAGTTGCGTAGCTACTGGTGAAATGCTTAACATAGTTGTGGGATTAGTCTAAAACATGGGTGAGATGTACTGAGCTGTGCATTTGTGGCATGATGAAGTCATCAAGCACTGGTCTAAGTACGCACCTTTACGCTGTGTCATGTGTCAGCTCTTGAAGCATCCCATGGGACAGCTTCAGTTCCACCTTCTGCCAGCGGTGTGCAGTTGGCTGCTTCGTGTGAGCTTCGTTTGGAGTTACTGATCACAGAGTGTGGGTTTGAGGATGTTCCTACTGCTGAATAAAACAACGTTTTGGGAGTTTTATTATTCAAAGCTGTTGGATGCCATTGCGAGCTGCTCTTTGGTAAACCATTCATCTGTGACAAACTTTCTTTTAAATCCATGCCAGATTTTACAATCAATAAACTGGAGTTACATGAAAAATTGAGTTAATGTTCACTTGTCTGTGAGAATACGTGCACACAGAAAAGCTGTTAGAAAAATGATGTGAACTATGAAGATTTGCAATGGTCACCTGGAACCAGTGCAATTAAAAACAAGGTTATATTTTCAAGACAGAGACTGACATTTCTTTCAGTTTTCATTTTTAATTTTCAGCCACAGTTTTCACAAATGTAAGATTTTTTGCATCAGTCTCAGCCGAAGTACCAGAAGTGAGGGGCAGCTGTCTTGGGAGTAATGAAAAGGGTTGGAGGGAAAGAACTCGTCCTTTCTTCAGGTGGTGGAGCCTTGAGGTGAGAGGTGGCCAGTGAGCTTGGACATACCTTGAAGCTTCTGTGTCGTCCACTGCAGCCCCCTTGTAGGGCATGGGTGGTTCTGAAAAGATTTCTCTTTACTCTGCTGCTCTGTAAATTGCTTAATGCCTGTCATTGTTAGTTCAGTCAGCAGTTGTTATTGCTGAAGCTGCTAAATATCTGTTTGGTTTTGTGACTTCTGGTAGAGTTGGTCATAGTAATGTTGAGCCTGTTGTTTCCCATTTGTTGTGCTGCACAGAGCGGGTGCTTGGGAGTGGAAATTTAAGATCTGGCTACTTGGGTGTTTTAACCATTTCTGGGAACTTTGTTTTTCTGCAAACCGTATGTCCAGTCTGAATTCCTTAGACAAGCTCCTTCTTCAGCCTACAAGGAAGAGACATTTAAGAGGAACTGACTCTTGCAGTCAGGAACAAAGTTTTAGAGTCGCTCAGATGCATGTTAGTGTGTGTGAAGATAACTGACGATCAGTCTGAGAGGTCTGGAGCACAGAATGCACAAAAATATAAAAATTGCATAGTATTTCTATGTTTCATTAGTCCTGGTTACACTATGTGTGGTTAGGTAACCCAAGATGTTCACTGTTTGAGTATTGGCATTGCAACCTTGGCACTCATCAGTTCAACCAAGACAGCGTTGACTTCATTGTCAAGGTGTCCTTGCAAGTCATGGCATATGACACGTTTTTTGGAAAGACAAAAGCTTGGAAACCACCGTTTTCAAAATTGTCACTCTTGGGATTGTAACCCCTGAGCTCTTGATGTGTGACCACTCTCCTAAGGCAGACTGGCCCTGTTGAAGGGACATGGGGGCACTTGAGTTTGCAGCTAGCTCAGGCTGTGGTTCTTGCTGGCTCATTTGCCCGGCGCTCACCGCTGTGCTCCTGTGTCTCCCGTGGCAAGTAGCTTGGTCTGTTCGTTCCAGGGACACCTATGGATAACTGAGCTGTCAGCAGTAGTCTGGGGGGGAAAAAAAAAAAAAAAAATCAGTGTCTGGAGCTTGAGTAGTGTTACCGGAGGGCTGCTGTAGGATGTGATGGGTGATTGCTCTGGTGTCTTCCTGGCCACCCTGGAGATGAGAAGGGAATCTTTCACTCTCATGGTGCAGCTTTTCAGGAGCAGAGACCCTTGGGGGCATCTTCCTTCCTCTGGGCTGGAGAGGAGGTAACAGTACCGGCTGCCCTTTTAGCAAGCATTTTGGGGAGATTGAGGCTAACAGCTTTAGTACTTGTCCCTATTTACCAAAGGCTAGCACCGCTAAACACCCATTCATTGCTGGAGCATCGTGCTAATGTCTTCATTGCAGAAGGTCACACGAGTAGTGCCCAGGGGCTATGGGTGTTTTACTCCAAACACAAATGGAAATGGAGCTGGAAAATCTGGACGTGCAAATAGTCTTAAATTTAGTAGATAGTCTTGGAAGGAATCCTTGTTAGGTCTGCTTGCAAGGTCAGCACCCCGAGCCCTCTTTTTGCCTCCCTTAAGGCTTAAGGTTTGGCTGCTGGATTATTGGGAGATAAAAATCGAGTCTGTTCAGGGCTCTTGAGCTTCTGTTTCCTTCCCTGTAAAAAGGAGTGTTTAAGCTTGGAGCTCATTAATACCAAAATATTTATAAGGCACTCCTTGATGCTTCTCTGATTATTTTTTTTGAAGGCACTACCTTGGGTAAAGAACTAATTTTCTTCCTATAACTTGTTTATCCTGCTTGAAAATATGAGCATTACTGACCTGTTTGGCTTACTGTATGAAGTTTTGTTGAGGGTATTCTAGGATAATATAGACATAAAAGACCAGGAAGTAGAGAAAAAGATGAGAGAAAGAAAGAATGGAACTATGTGTATTCTAAATAAATGGGCAGTACACGTAAGCTGAGTTGGAGGGGAAGAGGAAGTATCGCATATTGTCAGTGAGAAGTGGCTGGATTTTGGTAAGAGGAAGCAAGTGAAGACAACAGCATGATCAAAGTGGAAATAATCTGATCACAGAGAGAAGGAAGATCATATGCTTTGCTTTCCAGGCAGACAGTAGAGCTTCATTTTAATTTTTTTTTCCAAAAGTGAGTTTATTGCCTTCAGATGGCACTAATACATGCTCCTTATACTGGCATGGATTTTTTATTTCTTCACTTAAAATCCTGGATTTAGTAGGAATGCTTGAAATACTGCTTTTGCCAAGAAATGAATTTGGTGTGGTGTCCCTAACAGGTATACATTTTGATTCCGTTTTTAGCAGTTCATATTTTAAAGAGTCTATTTTCTTTTTGTCAGATTATGTCTACTTCGAAAATTCTTCAAGTAACCCGTATTTGATACGAAGAATAGAAGAGCTCAACAAGGTAAACAAAATTTTCCATCAAGTCTTGGAAGTTAATTGAATTTATGATCTGTTTGACTTGATTAAAATCAAAACAATTCTTTAACAGTTCTCTGGTAATTAGAAGCTTAAAAATACTTTTGTTCTGATATTTATCTGGAATGCTTTGAGACCAGTTAGATTGTTCTCCTTTAGTATGAAAGGACTGAGCCTCAAGGGTAGGTCAATCTCGAGGTGATTGTGCCCACCGGTAGGGGATCCTGCCACAAGAAGATAATACAACAGTTTGCCTAGAGGATGGAGAGCTTTGTGATTTGATCTTTCTTGGAGAAGACTCTTGCTCAACAGGAAGGTTTGGAGCTATTATGTACTTCCCCAGACTTTGTCTTTGCGTGTTGTCCTTTGGGCCAGTGTGTTATTTCATCTGCCGATTTCCCTTTCATTGGGTCTAAGAGGGAAGCATGATAGCTTGTATGTGGAAAGCCAGCTGAAGTCCTTGATTTTACCTAGTTAAGGAGGAAAGACTGTTCTGAAGCAGTTATCTGTGTCCTAAACAAGTCACTTTCTCAAGTTTAATACCAGCGTGTCCATTGCGACCTATACAGAAGGAATGCAACATCACTGGTTGGGATTTTAATTTAAATTAACCGACTAAAATTAGTTTTTTTTTTCTTAAGCGATGTCTTTCTAAAGCAGTTACTTGGAAGAGAAAATTTATCAACATAATGACAAATAATCTGAAGGACATCCTTGTAACCCCTTCTTTTTAGTGGAGATCTTTTGCAGAAATACTTTGTCTCTCTTCCATTAAGGAAACAAGACTGAGTTCCTAAAATATTCCCAGTGTGTCCAAGGCCATGACATATCAATAGCTGTCTTCCATCAGTTACAGAGTGCAGATTTGTTGATCGCTTCCTAGAAAAGTGTTGTTTTCTCCTCTTCTTTTCCCTCTTCATTCTTCCCCCCTTTGAAAAAAGAACATTCAGCCTCTAAGATCTCTCATCTTAGTGTAACTCTTGCTTGAGCTGTCATCTCTCTGACCTGCTCTTTGAAATGGGTCTTTCCGGTTGAAATGAATCATATATCTTGTGTTGCCTTTTTTCACTGAGTGTAAATGAAGCCTTGGCAATTAAATCAAGTAGATAATTCTACATTGTAGCTGTCTGTTTTAACAAGATGGCTCCTGGGTTTGTATTTTACTTCCTCAAAATTTACAAGTGCTGAATTATTTAGCAGAAAAGGATAGAAATTCTGCAGGCTCTGCACCAAAAACTGTTAGGCTGCAAGGAGAAATATTTGAGCATGTATGTATTGTCTGACTTTTTTTCTTTGTATTAGGAAAGCTGGTATTATAAAAGATGAAACTTTTCCTCCATTCCCTCTTAGCAACAAGCATGTATATCAGGTTTTATTTTGTTTCCTTGTGGACCAATTGCTGGTCCACTACATTTTTTTGCAGACTTCCTGGAGGGGAATTTGTATCTTTAGTCTTCCAGTTTCTTAAACTGTGTGCCATCATTATGGTTTTCAAGGACTCTTCAGTAGTAGGATTCAACTCTTTTCAGATATGTTTTCATTGTTTGTTGATTTATTTTACAGACAGTAGATTGGCTGGGGCTGTTACAAACCAGAGTAACTCTCCCAGAGTTTGTATAAAGCCAGTTTCACAGTTGGCAGATACCAGTTTACCAGAGATTCATCACCTGCTTCATTGTAAGAGTTTTAAGAAAAAAAACTACGAACCTTTCAAAAAGTCAGACGTTTTTGTATGTTGTCACTGGTGTAGAGTTTATTGCCTGGTGCAGTTTCTGTGGTTCTCCTTTTGGAATGATTTTTTTTGTGTGTGTGTTAGTCATTGTTTAGCTCACCAGTGCTGTCAGAGAAAGAAAACCTAAAGTGATTTCTTTTGTAAAGGCAATAATGGCTGTGTTGTTTTTTGCTTTCTTACTGTCCTACAGAGTTTGGAGAACAGCCTAAACTTGAATTCTGTTGTTACATTTCAGTTATTTTTATTACGATTTTAAAGATGCTTTTGAATTCTACTAAATGTAGGCACCACTTAAAAAGTAGCAAAGTGGCTTGTTAATATGTTGTAACTGCAGGTAAGTTTTTTCTCACCCCTTGAAACATCTGTAACTGCTAAAAATGGTGATCTTGCAGAAACAGTTAGGAGGGAAGGGTCAAACTCTGTGTCCTTACCCTGGAATGGATCGCACCAGAGCTTGTTGGATACAGTGTGTGCAGCTGGAGGGTGCTAAAATGTGATGCTATGTAGCTCTTGTGCAAAATTCCAAATTATGAAGTTTTCTAGTTCGGGGCGTACAGTTCAGTTCTTGATTTGTGCTCTTTTTTTTTTTTCTTTTTTTCTTTTTTCCTGTTTCAGACTGCCAACGGAAACGTGGAAGCAAAAGTGGTATGTTTCTACAGAAGAAGAGACATATCAAGCACACTTATTGTATTGGCAGACAAACATGCAAGTAAGCTTGTTTGTGTTCAAATTACTTCTACACAAAATTGCCAAACTTGGATAGAACTTTGATATTGCAGTTACAAGAATCAATATTATTATTTTTAAATATCCTTTTCCTGTACTCATCTTCAGCAAATTGCATTACTTGTTTGGCTGAGTTTTCTCTCCTCTTTATCTCTCTTGCTCACCCCTTAAGCCTTTTAAAACCTCATTTGGTGTATGGTTTGGTTTTCATGGTAGGGACAGAACAGATGTTTTCAATTAGGACTGAATAAAGGTGTCTTATTTGCATCACAGAAGTGAATTTCTTAATTTTTGAGATGAGGGGAAGTATTCTCCCTGTCTCATATTATTTCTCATTAATGATTCTGTTTGATTAGCAGATTAAAAAAATTATCCTCAAACTTTCTTTATCAGTAAATCAAATAGTCTGATCACAGGTAACTGACTTGATACATGGTCAGCTTGAAACTTGGCTAACAGGAATTCTTGTAGTGACATAGCTTTTGTCTGAACATGTTCAGTAAATACATTTTAAAAGCACTGACTTTTAGGACATCCTATCACTATTTTGCATACTTCAAGCTTATTTCTAAACAAAAATTTAGTGTTGCGATTCTCTTTCAATTATAGAAACCATTTTAAAATTCTAAAAAGTGGTACAAAAAATAGTTATGTATCAGTATAGATGTTTGTCTATATAAATCTGTAAGGTAAGATACTGAAAAAAAAAGTCTTTTTTTTTTTTTAAAAAAAAGCAGATAAAATAGCTGCAAGGCTGCTGTAGATCTGTGCATTCTAAACTCAGAAGGGGGTGAGCATGGTGCACTAGCTGGCTGTCAAGGGGAGCGTCCATCTCCACAGGGAGAAATAGTGCAACATATTACATGACATTGGGCACTTTATCTGGGGTACTTCCAGCCTGTTTGACTCCATTCTAGTTGCCAGTGAGGATTAGATTTAGGTTCATTACACCTTCCTCTGCCAGTTCAGCATCCCTCTCATCCCATCTTTGCAAGGTGATGGACACAGTACTAACAAAGTAATTACCAAAGCAGACATGTTTAAAGGGAGAAAAAGAGTAAGCAGATGGACTTACTAAACTGCTTTTACTTGTAAACAGTTAAATATGTGAGATGTAGCTGTTAAGATTGCTTTAAATTTAGCAAAAAGCATGGACAGCCATATCAATCCTTGTAATTTAAGGCTTTCCTGTAGGCATATATATAAATGGAAAAGAAGCAATGAGATCTGGGCATGTCAAAATTATGATTTAGCTGCCAAGCATCATTGTCTTTTACCGTGTGCTTCTTGGTGTATATATGAATAGACTGTGATGTGTATACGTAATACAGATCTACATAGCTGTACTGCATGGGGATTGATTAAATCATATTCAGTTTTAACAGTGAATATAATGTCTTACTGTCTTCTCAGTGCTGTAGTGCCATTGAGGAAAACAGGCAGCAAAACTAGCCCCTTATTGATCAATTTGAGAACTTTCTGTTGTAGATTCAAGCCCAAATAAGTCCCTCCATTGCAGCTATACCTTTGAAGAAGTCATCTGGCATTAAGATGAGATTTGGCTGTGCTGCAGAATTGTGGTAGCAGGCAAAGCTTTTTTGATATCTCCTCAGTGCAGCAGTACTCATTTTATCCAAAAATATAATAGGAGCTTCACCATAAACATGATTATTGATTCCTTCCTCTGTGTCTCACTTCACTAGATTTAGCAAAGGAAGCAGGTAGGAATGATTCAAAGAAAGGCACATCTGAGGCTGAAAACAAAAAATATTTGAACCCATATAAATGCTCCTTGAACCTGCAAAGGCTAATTTCTTTTTGTGATAAGAAATTTAAGAAGTTTTGGGTTTTTTTTTAAATGCAAACAAATAATTCATTGTTCATATGTGTTTGAAAGACGGGAAATTTCTTCTATATCACAATCCTATTAATGGAGCCACCAGAGACAACTGAGGCTGTCTCTTAGTGTAAATTTCATTAGTAACTAACCTTTTTTCCAGTATGTTTCTTTCTGGTGCAGAATAAAATTGCTACTAAATGACTTCCATTTATTTAGATAGACATGCTGTTGTGTGGCTTCTGTTCCTCTTAAGGAGGAAGAAGAGAGAAAAATTAAGCTTTTGGACAGCCATTAGTTCTTTACTCTGAAAAAAATGTCTGCATCCTGCATGATATAATGAAATTAAATTTTGTGGATGTTAAGATTCTCGTACAGATACTCAACACTGTCACTGACTTTGAGTTCATTTCCATAAAGTCTCCTGTTGCCTCATTTTGATGCATTTGCAGTAGATGTACGTATCTGCATCGCTGATCTTTTAACTGCCTTTGTTCCGCTGATTAATGGAGCTTTCTGACTGCAGACATTTCTGGATTCACACAGTCTTCTGTTTAAGATGCCTTTATTTTAGACCTACTGTTGAGATCAATGCAGTCAGAGTGCCAAGTAATGGGAAGATATGGCCAGAACATTAATGGAAAAAGTATATGTATGTTTTGTAATATTTTTTTTCTCTCTTCCAATAAAGGAAGGAAAAAGATGTGATTGTGAAATGAATGTTGCAAAGTTTAAAAAAAAAAAAACACAAACCAAACCAAAACCAACTGCTTATGCTTTAGCTTGTATAATCTATCAGATAACTGAAAGAGACAAGTCTGAGATATGTTGTCTTTTCTCATAACTCTTCATAAAACGAGAAATGAGTTGGAAGCACCTTATTCTGTAGTTGGTGACTGTAAATTAGTACCTGATGTATGCAACCTGATTCTTGGATTTGATCTGTGATTTTACTATTTTTATCATATGATATTAAGCTTGTCTAGGCTGTCCTATAAATCTTTCAGCCTTATAATGGCTTCCATACATTGTTAGCACTTTTTGTTCATAAGCCTCTTTAATCGCCTCTCAAATTATTCTATGGAATTTCTCCACCTGTTTCTGAAATGAACCTGCTTCACCAGTAGGAGACTATTTAATGTTCTTACCCAGAGACTTTGTAGTGGTTTAAGATAGAATATTGTATGCAAACAAGACTGCAGGCAGAGCTTGATGGAAGAGAAGTGAGAAAGTTGATTTGCTCCTCAAGCTACTGTTGGGTGCTGTAACTATGTATTTTCTTCCTATATAGTTTGTATATAATGTCTTATATAGTTTCTTATATAATTAAGTAAATATTCCCAACAGCAGGAACATGACCTCTTGTCCCTGCTTCTAACCACCCACCCACTTATTATCTGCCTTATGACCACGGTTTTTGCTTCATTAAAAACATTTTTCCTGATTTGTAAAACGATGAGTGACTAGTTGGTAGTGGTTGAGGAACTGAGTAGTTAGTGCCGGCCAGTCTGGCAGGTTTGTGGTTAGCTTTCAGCAGCTGATGTTTGGGTGCCAAGCACACATGGCAGGATGGTTTTGTAAGTGCCAAAGCCTCTAAAAATAAATGTCTTGCAGCAGTGAGGTATCATGATTCAATCAGTCCATGAGTTGCATGAGACCTGTGTGCCTACGCAGGTAGGAGGTCTGTTAAATTTGGAGATTTTTTTTTTTATTTTAGATAACACTAGTCTAAATGCAGTCTGTCAATAGCTTCAGAAATTAGTTCTTTTTTGTTTTAATTTATTTTTCCATTTTATTCCTCCTCCCCTCCATTTTCTCTCCAACACCACACATGCAGATTTAAGAGCAGTCAAATTCATTAATCCACTAATGACACTTCTGGCTCTGTTGTTACTAAGAGGAGGAAACTGGAGTTTTTCCTCTTCTGGGGTGGTGTAGTGAGGAAAGATATGCTCGGTGTCCAAAACAGTGTCTGCTTGCTCTGTGTTCATGGCTGCAAAAGATGATGACAAGAAGTTTTGGATGGGATCGTAGTGGGATGTCTTGATAATGTGGCAAACTCCTCAAGTGTCAAGGTAAAAGGATTTCTATTTGTTAAAACTTTCACCGTATTTTCTATAGCTATGAATCAATGTCTGGGTTTTGGTAGAAAATTAATAAGGCTGAGACTTAATATAGACCATTTGAAACTGAATTGGGGAGAAGGGATGTGGTGTTGTATTGTTCATTTCTTCAAATGCAACACTTCCATAATGTTCAGGCTGGAGAAGAGAAGGCTCTGGGGATACCTTATAGCAGCCTTCCAGTACCTGAAGGGGCCTGCAAGAAGGATGGGTACAGACTTTTTAGTAGGGCATGTTGTGGTAGGATGAGAGGTAACAGTTTTAAACTAAAAGAGAGCAGATTTAGTCTAGATATAAGGAAGAAATATTTTACAGTGAGGGTGGTGAAATATTGGAACAGGTTGCCCAGAGAAGCTGTAGATGCCCCATCCCTGGAAACATTCAAGGTCAGGCTGGACAGGGCTCTGAGCAACCTGATCTAGTTGAAGATGTCCCTGCTCACTGCAGGAGGTTGGACTAGATGACCTTTAAAGGTCCCTTCCAACCCAAACCATTCTATGATTCTAATTCTTCTGTTACTACAGACTCTCCCAAGGCAGACATCCGAGTGTGCTCTCTAACCTACTGTCTGTATCTTGTTTGCCTTTGTGCATTTCTGAACTCTGCCATGTAGCTACTTGTACAACAACCAGAATGCAGAGAAAGGGCTGGTGCTTTCCACCTGTGATGTTGTAGAGAGCCCAATATGATCTATAGCAAATTGCTATTCTTTATAGTGTCTAGCAAATATTGATGTTTAATTTCGCATCTCACACACCCAGCCATTTTAAATTACAATTGCTGCCTCTTGGGTTTCTCTTGCCAAGTCAAAGTTTACTCTTTCTAATTATTTTTCCTCATATATATTAGCTTTCACCAGAGTCTTGCTGTTTGTGTCCAATCTGCCTGTCTTTTTTTCCCCAATATAAGTCTTCAAGCTTTGTTAATGTGCTATTAATGATTCTGTCATCAAATATCAAATAATACTTAATCTAATACACTCCTTGCAGCATTCCACTGGCTACTTCTGCATAGCTGATATATTACTGTTTGTATTAAGACTAAATGTTTAGTTTTAAATCTGCATGAGCACATCTATCAAGCTGAAAGATTAATTTTGAAGTAAGGCTTTATAAGAGCACAGAAGTCCCAATATACCCCACCTACTGTATTCTCATACCACTTACTCTGTAGTACTGTCATAAATGCAGGCAAGTCTTTCTGAAAAGATTTTTCATTTTTTTTATATATCTAAAAACATATGGGGTTTTTTGGATATTTTTAAAGACTATGGTCCTTAATTCTCAGGGGCCCCCATTCTCAAGGCTGAAGTCTGCTTCGCTTAGAGCTTGAGTGCTTGAGCTACAGGAGGGTGAAGCAGCCTCTGGAACCTGAGGCTGGGCCAGCCCCTGTTGTGGTTTACAGTCTGACTTAAAGCCTTTGCCTTCTGTGCACAGGTGATGGAGGTGGTATTAGTTACGGTTTTTGTCAAAGCTGCTTTTGCATGACTTCAGGGAGACAGAGAGGTTCCTGTGCTGGATCCAGCCCTGTATTCTCTCCGCCTTCTCTTGGTTCCAAATGCATTTGCCAGGTTCATTCTCTTCGGTACTAAATCGTGGCTGTGGAAAAGGAGGGAAGGTACTTGAGTAGATTTGTTTATTATTTCTTGGAATATTCCTACCTCTGTCTTCAGGAATGATGACAATTTTACAGCTGTGGAGAGAAGGGAGTTGCTTGTTACCTGTAGAAATGTCTGGGGTTTTTTAAAATACGCCTTTTTATTTTGAAAGGCTGTACATAGCAGAGCTGGCACAAGAACAATATATGTGCTTCCCACCTTCCTTATTTTATTACAAAAGCTAGACATGTAAATAAAACACTAGTTGGAAGACAAGCCTAGCTAAAGGGATGCGGTTCCTGAGATTAGCTTGGGTTGTACTGGGTGGTTTCACTTTATTTGTAGATTTGATTGGCACATGGTGGTTAATATATTTTTTTTTTAAATGTAATTTTTAAAAGCTCTAGGCTATTACATACACTGAAGATATTAAGTATTTTAGGTTGCTTCTTACAGTATTTCTCCTGCATTACACAGTGCACTCCTCATTCTCCAAAAACTGTTCTAAGTGCAGGCATAAATGCCGTTGCATTTGTGCATCCTTTGGTTTTTAGGCAAGCTAGCTTGGAACTTGCTGACTTGTTTGTGGATTGCTGCTGGTATATTTATAGTGTAGGTCAGCAGCCACAATATTAATTTTCAACTAAAACAGAATCTACTTCAGTAAATAAGTTGCAGAACCATGAAACTGTGGCACAAATGTAAATTTGGTGTTCTAGTTCCTAGGAAAATATTAAAATATGAGTGCACGATGCTGTATGCTTAACAGCTCATATGGTGCAAGAGCTTTTCTGTGTTGCAGTCTGGTTTAATTATGCTACTATTTTTTTTTCCTTCCTTGCTGGAGCAGCTTACCTGAGGGGCATAAATAAACCACAAATCTTTTTCCAGGACAGTAAAACAGTGATAAATTGTGGGGAACCTGAAGGGTACATAACTTTTTGTCACCCCCTTTGGCATAATGATAGCCTATTTAAAACTAAATGCAACTTTAGTATTTTATAAAATGGAGATCTCTCCTGTCTGTTTGCTTTCTTTTGAGATAATGAGGATTATAGTTAACTAATCTTAAGCGTATATCAATCATAACTGTGCCTGTATGTGTTTCTGACTAACAATGTTTCTTGGCAACAACTGTTGAATTAAGCTGCAGGCATAAGTCTACTCTTTTAAAGAGTACTGCTACCATAAAACTACTTTTACTATTCATGTATGAGACTTTACAGCTCATTCTGCTAGAGTCTGGGAAAGTTTTCCCGTGGTTTTGGAAAATAAAATAACTGCCTTAATTTTGCAGGGAAGGAAAAAGTGATATTTTCTTTTGCAGTCCTTCATCACAGAGAAGCTTTGCAGCTTTCTTGGAGTATTTTGCTTTTTGCAGGTTTATCTTGCATAATTGACAGGATACTTGCTAATAAGCACAAAACATACTAATAATTTCTTACAAAAACGATGCCTAGAGATGTTTTGGATCAGCTGTGTATCAGTGTGGATGTGATTTCATATATTTACTTTGGCATTCATTTAAAAACTGGTTGGATGGAGATTGGATAGCTCAAAGCCAGAGATGGTGGATCCTGACTGCAGAATAAAGCAAGATTTTGAAATGCAGTAGTGTTGCCAACAGTTGAACGAGTGTGATGTGGTAGGGCTGGTTACAAGACAGGCCTCAGGCACTTGGTTGCACGCCAGTTAATCTTGTGACTGTAATCTACTGAAGAGACTAAAATACACTAAATAAATAAACTAATGTTTTGAGTGGGCATTTCCAGCAGAAGCTGTTGAAGTCGGAATGGGACAGTCTGTGATATCCTGAAAGAGGAGTAGGGTCTAAGATAGCTGATGCCTGGCGGAAAGGATGGACTTTGCTTTTACTACCTGGCTCATCAGGCGTCAGCTCCTTTCTGATGAAGCCAATGGTGCAGTGATGGTCTCCAAGAGCTGCTCTCTTCAGAGCCTCTCTGTTGGTAGCAGATTTGTGTGGCTTTCAGCTGGGAGAGCCAGTGTGACCTTGTGTGTACCTGGAATGCTTTGATCCCAGTGGTGAATAAATAACAATTCTTCATAGGATCTATAGTAATTATCTAATTGTTCAGTTGGCTGAAATGTGAGGATTCAGATGAAATTAGATTTCATCTAAATAATAAGTATTATTTAGCAAAGATTTTAGAACAGCTCATCGTGATTGGCCCAGAATCAATACTTGCTCTGTTCTTGATGATCAGTTTGGTCTCTTTATAACTAGGAGAAATGGAAGAAGAGATGGAAAATCCAGAAATGGTTGATTTACCAGAAAAACAGAAGCATCAGCTACGGCATCGTGAGTTGTTTCTCTCGCGACAGCTGGAATCTCTGCCAGCCACACACATTAGGTAATGACTACTTTCTTCCAGTGCTTTTTGTTTGAAAACCAAGTGGCACCGTCATTGTTATTCAAATATTCTTCAATATAAGATTACATTCTGTGTACAACTTCAGTAATACCATCTTGTAAATCACGTGAGCATTTAAGATGTTTTTCATATAATGTGTTTCTCTCTTTTTAGAGGCAAATGCAGCGTTACTCTGTTAAACGAGACAGAATCCCTTAAATCGTATCTGGAACGGGAGGTATGAACCCATTTTGTGAATTGTCAAGCTTGAACAGTTTATTCTGCCACAATTTAGGATTGGTGACTTCACAAGTTTTCAAAAATAAGGTCGTTCTTTCATATCTACACATACTGTATGGGCGTTGACAGTGGGAAGCTTTAGGCTCTGTATGAAGCTTTAGGCTCTGTACAATTTTCATTATGATGTAAAACTTTGTGGATCTAGAGGCCAGAGCTACTGTTTACATCCTTGTGACAGTAAGCTGCCTCTCCTGGAAAAGACCCCTACTTGCTCATCAGCCTGGCGGTCTGAAACTTCAAACCTGGAGGCTCATGCCCAAGGCAAGACAGGGTGGGAGATGGAGTAAATGTGAAAAGAGAGAAAGGCAGCAAGCTGTATTTCTATATATTTGCTTTATCCTGAAATCTTACAGATTTATGATAATATGGTTTAAGCTTGATCTCTCCTTAGATTTCTGAGGAGCTTAGGTCCCTGTTTTTTGAATTCACTGTTGTTTACCTGTAGTCTTCATATGCGACCACAGACACTTAGGTCCTTGAAAAACTACTTGTCAGTTAACTGAGTCCTGCAGAAATTTTCACAGTCTGGCTATTAAAAGGTACCTCAAACTGAACACTTGAAATGGAATTGTGTTGCACTGTTGATCACCGTTCAGAATATAAATCTTGGGTTTTACTTTTTCAGATGTTTGGGGATTTTTAAAGCTACAATTGTAATTCTTTTAAATACATTTATATACCTTTAATTGTGGCTAGACCTCTGGCTGCCAGCTGGGTTAGACGCTCTTGGAATTTGACAATCTGGAAGCTTTACTTTGGGAGATTAGCAAACAATTTCAGTGTGTTATTATTTGAATACATCTGCAAGCATTACACTTGCATTTTAAACATTAAAATGTTATATAAGAGAGGAAATCTTGTAATTAAAACCAGTAGGGTAATGGTCATTACCAGGCTTTAAGAAACAAGGAGAAAACAGGTCATTTTTTGCAAGGAGCATTCTGTAGTCTGTGTCATAGTTGGGCTTTTTTTTTTTTTTAAATGCTTTTTTAGCTTTCTTTAATATTTATTTACGCATAAGATTAATTCTAATCTGATACTCTAGTTTAAGAGAATTTTAAACAAAGCACAGGGATTAAATAGTCTGGTTTCTCTTTGGAATGCGAAACCAAAAACATGTCGAGTCTGCTCAGGGCTGCCAAATGGCAGTGCATCAAACAAGGGCCGTTGTATTCAGAAATGCTTGTTACCAGCTAGCAGCCTAGGATATGCCAATTTGAAAGCAAAAGTTAATCAAACTGAAATTAATTTAGATTTACTAGTACCCAGCTTTTAAGTAGTATTTGTTCTTGATTGCATTTTTATTATCACTGATGTTACAGATAGGTGCATTGAGACAAAGAAGGGAACTGGCTTTCTCTAATCATGCAACAGCTCAGTTGCAGATGTAGGACTAAAAAGAGATTTCTCTTTTTCATCCTTTTGAACTCTCAAAATGCAAGATGAGTGATGCAGGTTATTTTTAAAACTGAGCAGGCACCTAGAGATTTCACAGAAGAGAGTTCCCTGAATGTATCCTGTCACTTAGCACAGTATTTTGCTGTGGTGCAAACTAACTTGGACAGATGGTAAAGAAATTAAAAGCTCAGGAACAGAAATGTGCTTGGGTGGAGGGAAAAGAGATTAAGAAAAGGAGATAGTTTTTGCCTGGTGTATTCCTAGCACTGGATGGTATTGTTTTTGAACTGTTTCTTCTTTCCCCCCGCCCTTGTTTTTAATCTGTTCTTTGCTTTCAAAATGTTTTGGGTTTTGTTTGTTTGTTTTTAACATGGCTTCTATCAACAAAGCCTAAGCAGTTCAAGGGAATCTGTCATTTGATTTCTTGTATGTTATGACCACTGAAAGTAGGTTTTCAGCTGAAGGCTGTCTGCCTCAAAGGAGGTTAAAATTTTAGGAAGATAGTAAGCATAGCAAAATTACATTTGTGTTATCTCTGTTTTCCTCCTTCCACCCTCTCTCTGTCGTCTTCCCCAGGAAGCTCTATTATATTCAGAGAGCGGGCTGAATGGGGACCAGCAGTGACTTTTTACTGTGCCTGGCAAAATTGGGTTTGTAACAGGAGCGAGGAATAGGAAGAAAAAGAAAAAAAGCAACTGGAAAACCTGAATTTCCTGTGGACACTGAATTCCCAGGGAGCTCATGAGAAGGACATGGCCAGTTATGGCAAAAGCATTAGATTTCCTTATTCTGCAGGAAACTATTTTATGTGTACCATGTATTTTACTGCTCTGCTAAGATATCTCCAGAGGCTTGTGCGAATTTTGCCTGCTGGGTAGATGTCTGACATTTTGGTACCCCCCTAAAAATAAAATGCTATATAGTTAAAATATATTCCCCCCCTTTTTACCCAGGCTGACTTCATGAAAGTAACTTTGCAAGCTGTAATGAACTAGCCACTATTTTGGTACTGTACTTTCACTTTGAGCCTTTTTTCTTTTTCCAGTTTTTCTGTAGTTTTTTAGTGGCTTTGGTTCTTGGCTATGGCTACGAGTAGTTTAGGGGTTTGGGTAGGGAAGCTCTGAGCATATGTGTCTGTATAACACGTTGGAGAAGTAGAAAGTCATGGTTTAATTTTAACTCTTGGCAGGTCATTTTAATTTGTCCAAAAATGTTGGAAGTTTTCTGGGATCTGAAATTAAAAGAGAAAACCTTTCTTTTTCTTCACTGCTGAAACTCAACATACATTGTTTTGACAGCTAAAATAAACAGGGAGAATTTTGAAGAGCCACGTTATTTTGTTGTGAATATCACTCTTCTTTTGAAACCCTTCTGAAAACGTTCTTACCACATAGTGATGATCAAGACTTCACATGCACTTCAGAGTATACAAGGATCTGTTGTGTTCCTTATACTATAGTTTGCATTGGCACTAAACTGACATTTATTATTAATGTTTTCAGAAATGTCACTTTGCATGAGCTGAATTTCATGTTTCTATGGACAAAGATGGTAGTGGTGTTGCATTGCCTCTGGGGATTAGTCTGTCTTGTATTCACACTGAAGCATCTAAACTTCCAGTTTTCTCTGTTGAGGCTTTTAGTTCTTTCATTGAACCTGCTTGATCTGAGATAAAATTGGAGAAGACATGAAAGATGGCCTGAGAGTGGTAGAGAAGGATGGATTTTATTTTATAGAGAAAATTCTTAGTGATAATCTATAAAAGAGCAGCAGTAGGGCATCTAACAGTCAAATACCATGGGAGAAACCCCTTCCATGATAACTGACTTTCCCTGTCCAAGAAAGACTCTGTTAAGAAATCATCTGTTGAAGTGACCTTCCTTGGGACCCACTGTGTTGTTTTACTACAGTGTTTGGTTTGTGTATTTGCTGGGCAGTGTGCCTGAAAAGCATTAATGTTGCACTGCATATACTTTGTCCTACAGCTAGGTATTTTGGAGCTGGAAAAAATAAAACACTGTAACATGGAAGCTTGTGAGACAAAAACTTTTTCCTATGTTTTATTTATGCAACAATGCATCCTCAAAATATTGTAGTATCTTGAACTTTGTTTATGTCAGGGAGCAAGAGATACAGATTTATTTACCCAGCTATAATACAAATGAGTTTTCATACACTCTGAGGCTCCCTTCTGTTGGTAGGCTCTGGTGTTGGCTCTGGTGCCTGTGGGAGGAGGAGTCAGTTCTGTCAAAAATGTCATTCACTTAGGATGCAACCAAATCCCCCCACCCCAAACCCAACCACAGCCCTTCCAGTTGACTTGGCTGGGTGTTCATAGAATCATAGAATATCCTGATTTGGAAGGGACCCCTGAGGATCATCGAGTCCAACTCCTGGCTCCACACAGGACCAGCGAAATCAGAGCATATGACTGACAGCGTTGTCCAGACGCTTCTTGAATTCAGTCAAGCTTGGTGCTGTGACCACTTCCCTGAAAAGCCTGTTCCAGTGCCCGGCCACCCTCTCGGTGAAGAACCTTTTCCTGATATCCAACCTAAACTTCCCCTGTCGCAGCTTCGTGCTGTTCCCTCAGGTTCGAGGTTCATCCTCAGGTGTTGGAGCAGTGTTTAACCAAAGTATTAGCTATGACTTTTATCCTGTTATCACGACATAACATGAGATTGTTCCTGCCTTTGGAGTTCATGCTTTCACGGTGGGAAGATGACATGTTTTCTGCTGGAGGAGATAGGTATGAGTTCCTGTCTTGCCTCTTGTGCTGTGCTGTATAGGTGATACCTTTTTGTGCAGTAGCTTTCTTGGGTAGCAAAGCAGGTTTGCCTGGCTTTCTTGGCTTTTTTCTTCCTTTCCATAGATGTCGATCTCTTCCTGGAAAAAATGCTGAATTTTAATAAAATTGGAGCAGAAAATATAGAGCTACCATGTTTAACACTCTTAAATTCTGTAATTGGATGCTGCATTCATTATACATGTAAAGAAAACACAGGAGACCTTACCTCTATGGCATCAGTCTTACATTAAGGTCTGTAATGCACAGGGCTGGGGAACAGAACTAATAGGTACCTTTGAAGCCCTAGCCCATAGAATTTTTGCAATGTTACTGGGGAAACTCGAAGTGATAATTCCTTTTCTGGGCTTTGCATGACAGATTGGGGGACTATCTTTTCCCTTGCCACATCTTTGTGAAGATGAACAGGGCTTGAAACTGATGCTGGTTTTGTCCTAATTTTTATTGCATGCTGTTGACACATACAAATATAGGGAAAGGGAAAATGAGGTGAGCATGAAATAAGATGTACTTAAACAGGGTGCTTGCTATTGACACAGAAATATGAGGAACGGGAAAATGAGCCAGAAACCCGAGATGTGAAAAACGGCACATCACACATCCTGCGTTTCTGTTCAGAAACACTGCTCTTTCCTGGTGACGATGGTGTTCTGGACAGAGGTTACAAAAGGTCTGTTATTTCACGTCCTACCAGACCTCTTCCTGCCTCATATCCCACATTATGCTTTGATGGAGCGAGAATACCTGGTCTCTATGTGACTCAGTAGCTATAACTAAGTACTTATCCATGCAGAAAAGTTTAATTACTTATACTGTGCAGTTATTGCTGCTGCCAAATCTGCTACCCACCTCCCAATAACGAGCAGAAGGAAACATAGTGATTTAAACTTTGATGGTGACAGACTAGAAGTTGGTCAGCACTGCATCCCTGTGAGAAGGGAAGCCAAGCACATCCTGGTCTATATTAGCAGGAGTGTAGTGAGCAGATGGAGGGAAGGGATTCATGGATTCATCACCTGTGCATCACTTCTGGGTGCTGTGTCCAGCTTCAGGCCTCCCAGCAGGAGACAGATGTTGACATACTGGAGCAAGTCCAGCAAAGGCCACAGAGGTTGTCTGGGGCTTCATGCCTCTGTGGGGTGTTTCATTGGTATAGCTGTAACACTCTGTCTGAAGTTTACGCTTTAGTTTGTACCAATATTTCTGTGCAGATTAAGTTACTAGCATCTAGTACTGTATCTTGGTATATTGGAAAGTGCAATTTTGTGTTCTGAAACAGCTGATACTAATAAATTATCTCCTGGCCTTTCTTGAGCCTCATTTGTGCAAGAGGAGCTTTGTTCACTTCAAAGAATGTATTAAGGGAACGGCTGCTTTTGAGGAGAGCTGTTACACTTCTAATATAGAAGAAAGTGGTAGCATTTAATATAGGGTTTTAAAACTGGTGGTTCATTTAGTGTTTGTTCACCCAACTTTGAATTCTGTATATAGGTAGTAAAACCAAACTTAAAAATGTAAAAGCTTGCTAAGTTAAAAGTAAAAGCTAGTAATCCTGTTTACTTTTTTGCTCTTGTTTTATTTTTTAGGATTTCTTCTTTTATTCGCTAGTATACGATCCTCAACAAAAGACCCTACTTGCTGATAAAGGAGAGATTCGAGTCGGAAACAGATACCAGGCAGATATAACAGACTTACTAAAAGAGGGTAATTTCCATGGTTTATTTAAATTGTCAAGAGGCCATGTTGAATGAGGCCACTTATGTGTGCACCCTGCACAGATGTGGGAGGTGGAGGTTTCGCTGCCAGGTCACGTGTACAACCATGGACTGGTTTGTTGGCGACTGAAGCTGTTGCCCACTGAATGCGGTTAGTTATGTCTCAAACCAGTCTCTAAGTGGGTGTTTGTCCAAATCATAAAAGTTGTTGAAACAAATTGAATTAATTGGCTCTGTCACAGCTTGCACTCTTTTTGTTAAGAGACTTCAGAATTTCCATGGGAAACACAAATTTCCATCGTGTCTGTAAAGCCTTTTGTGTTTTTAATCAAGCCTCGCTTCCCTATAAGAGCCCCTCCCAAATTACTGCCAGTTAAATGCTGTTTCCCCTCATCAATTTGCCTGTTATTGCTGGGTGCCTTTTTCTCGGAGCCCTCTCCCCATGCCAAGCTGTTGGCTGCCAGCCTTGGCTTCTCACCTGCAGAACAGGCAGGAGGAAGAATTTGCTGGCCTGAATGTGTTGAGACCTCAGCCTGTCCCCACTGTATCACAGAGGATAGAACCACAAGGAGCCTGGCCCAAGGAAAAGGGAGTAGCAGCAGTAACCGATCCTATTACCCAATAGTAACTAACTTTAGATTTGTCTTTGCACTACCCTACAGATCCAGAAATGGGTGGAAGAACAGAGGGATGGGGAATATTGGCATCTAATTGCTCCTTTCTGAGAGCCATGTAGTGCACAGGGAAAGGTCTGTCGGTATGCTTCCCCTAAGAGAGCAGGGGCTGTGACCTGTGTTGGAAGGACCTTGTCCAGACTGTGGGGGCAGAGATGTGAAAGCAGTGAAATGCTTCTGTCTTTGCTTAGGAGCTTTGCTGGTACTGTTAGCCTCATGTTAAAACAGGCAAACAAATTGGTCAGGACTCTTGTTTAATTTGTGTATGAAACTGGTATTTATTCAGCAGCTGGGCAAGCATCCTAAGCAAGGATGAACTAATTTGAAAGGCATTCTCTTCCTTCAGCAGGCCAACACAGGGCTTCAGAGAAGGATGATCTCCAGATGTTTTAAAGGGAGAAAAAAAAAAAAAAAGAAAAAGAAAAACTCTCAGTAGCTCCTGGATATTTTCAGGGTATTTTGGTTTGTGTAGAGTCAGGAAAATAAAAGCAAGAGAGTCTGATGTCATGATTTTCCCCTTAGAAAGTGGCTGATGCAAATTGAACCGGCTACTTTTTGCCTGCACAGAGCAGCTGGGAGTGTGCCTGTTTTCCTGGAACTGCTGCAAGATAAAGGAGAAAGAGAGAAGCTGGGGAGAGGGGCTGAAGAGAGACTGTCTTGTTTGGAGAAGGATGCACTCTGTTTGCCATTACATGTGTCCTTTGAAACTGATTCTTCAAAATCTGATCACTCAATTTGGATGAGCTATGTTGCTGTGTCTGTCAAGCTGAAATTGTTACAGACAAATGAGTGAATTAAATTTTCACAGTGACCTGTTAGGCACAGTAACTGAGATGGGTTAGCAGTTAAGTTGTTGTGAGATGGAAAAAAAACCTAGAACACTTGTTTATTTTAAAATGGCCATACCGAGCATTTCTAATTTGTTCTTCAACCAGGTGAGGATGATGGAAGAGATCAGTCAAAACTTGAAACAAAAGTTTGGGAAGCCTTTAACCCGCTAGTAGACAAGCAGATAGACCAGTTCCTGGTGGTAGCACGGTAAGAGCATTTTACCTCTTCCTTAAGTAAATTTTAATACCTCTTCTTTTCCGAGTAACTTTATGTTCTTTTTGCTTCACTAGTATTTGGTTGCTTGATATATCTGCTCCATTTTGAAATTACGGACATTTAGATGCCTTCCTGGGAATTGCACGACTGTAGTAACAGCTACTCAGACTTACAACTTACAGTTAATCACTTTCGTAAAAGAAAAGCAAATGGCACAAAAAAACTATCCTGTAATTGGTGAGGTTTTTCAAATTGTTTGGCCAGCATGCAGAAGGCTTAGTGAACTATATTCTTGACAGATCATTACTCTGTCCATTTTCTCTCATTTTCAAATCCAGTGACATTTTGTCATCCATTAATAGTTTGCTGGGAAGTCTAATAGTGTGGATGCTTTCTAATGCCTAGATTCCAATAGGTAGGCATGATAAAGTAAAATCCTGGAGATCTGTACAGATGGCAAAATGTGTGGTTTTTATTTAAGCCCAAAGCAATCTTTGATCCACTTTTGCTTCTTAAAATGTTCTTGAACTCTTTCATTGGTATTCATTTATATGAACAGAATTCTATACTAAATTTTAGGCTCTTATAGCAACTAGTGACTGAATAATTTGAAAAAAATAAAAGAAGGTAATACTCTGCGAATTCTGTCTTTTAGGTAAGTTTGTAGGACTGTGTGGGAGGAAAATGGTGTGAGTAGATGGATAGTTGGACCTTTTGATGTTTTTAGTCAGTGGAGCAAATTATCGGGGAAAGGGGTGTGTAAAATTACAAGCTGCTAGGAGTATTTGGTTTGCTAATCTTGAGAGTTCTGCTCATTGGCCATGGTATCTGATAGACATGGACCTTGACTCGCAAGGCTTTCTGCTTCAGCTGTGGGCTTTAGGCCTGGAAAACGGAGTGATGCCTGTGTTTCAGATACTCTGTGGAATTGGGCCCTTGGAACCTTTTGGTTCTTGATTTTTTTTTTTTTTTTTTTTTTTTTTTTTTTTTCCTCCTCTTGAGTAATCGTGCTTTGAATTTCCTCGTGAACTTTCCTGAGTGCGGCATTGCTGTGCCCATTGTGGGGTGAGTTCATGGGATGCTCCCCAGAGAGGCAGTGCTAGAGCATGTGTGTAACAATCTTTCTGGATGGGGTCCTCTAGTTCTGAATGGAAGCTTTTGGGTGATGCAATGAGAGTGCCTTTGTCAAACATCATTCAACATGCTGAGTGATTCAAGCTCAGGGGAATAACTGGGGGAAAAGAAAAATAATTGAGGAAAATGAGGGAGATGGTGAAATGTGATGTTTTAAGTACTCAAGATAAGAAGTGTGTATACTCAAAAATAAACACCCAAATCGATTTTTCTATGTCCTTTGAAGATAAAGCTTGCCATTATTATGAACTTTTTAAAAACGGCTAATCTGAATTGCAGTACTTAAATCTTTGCATGGCTGCTTGGGCATAGTGTGCGAGTCCAGTAACAGGGAGCCAGGAGTGAAACTAGGTTGGGTAAAACTAAAAATGTTAACTGCAGTCCAGATTGAAGAAAATCTCACAGTTCAGAATCCATTAATACATTTTTGCCTTTGGTTAAACATGTGCTTTTTGGTGTGTAGACTTTTTTAAGGTTCATAAAGTTCATAGTGTTCTGGCTACACTAAAGAATCACCATAAAATTTAGGCTCCTGGAAGTTTCACTGGGCTGGTTACACAATATATTGCTGTTTCCCTTGACTTGTGCAAACAGTAAAGTCAAACTGGCTGAACTAAGTGATTTATGTGCAACAGATTAATTCTACTTGATCAGATGGACGTAGGGAAGTGGATGAAAGTGGGGAGAGGACAATCTCCACTAGCAATGCGGAACAAACAGATGGAGTGATGGGCAGAGCTGGGCTATCTCCAGCAAAGGGTATTCCTGCTTCTTAAGGGGCCCTTCTTGACAAGGCTGTGGTTTCACAGTTGCTTCTAATCAAGTGAAGTGCAGGACACCACCAAAAAACTAAGAACTTTGTTTTCTGGATTAATTTTCAGCAGGATTGGTTCAAATTGCCACTCAGCCACACGGTGCTCTGGTGTTGGTGTCAGGAAGACCCAGCAGCAGGACACGAGAGGGTTATAAGTGCCCCGTCAGGTGGGGTTTTGCACATGGGTTGGTTTAGAGTAGAGCTGTTTTGTGCTGGGGTTTTCCACCTTGTGTAAGCTTTTGGTGGCGAAGCTGGTTTCAGTAGTTCTTCCTGGTTGTTCACTGCTGCCCACTGGGTTTGCCAATGCAATCGCTTGAAGGTGCGTGCTTTCACAAGAATCACTCAAAAGACCAGTGTAAAAATTGCTTCTGTCAGGAATCAGCAAAGTGATCCAGTTTATAATTAGATGACACACACACACAAGAAGTATCAGTTCAGCTAAAGTTGGGGACAGGGGGAGTTGTGAAACAGAGATGGAGAGAGTGACTGGGAGGCTGGGGAGAGGGAGGAGTGTGAATTGCCACTGAAACTTGGGTGGGGGAGGCTGTTTTGGATTTTGGCCAAAACTAGATATTTGATGACAACTACTGCTTAAGCATTTACCTTTCCTACTCCTGCACTGCTTGGCACTAGTTTGTTCTTCTGTGTGCTGAACTAGTTTGGGGAAGTGTTCTGAGCGGAGGCAAAAAAACCCCAAACCACCTTTTTTTGTTGTTGTTGTTGCTCGGAAAAGTTTGGCTCCAGTTCACTGTGCAGGAGCATAAGCATTTCACCCATGTGGTGTAGCAAGCAACGAGAGGAGTAGGAATTGCTGGAACCAATGTTCCTGTTAAAGGTTTCTCCAACTAATTTATTTAGGGATAAAACAAGGAGCATGGGGATTGTGGCCTCAGATGCAGGAATGGCTGGCATTGGGAAGTATTTAAGAATTGCTGTATTCTTATGCAGGCTATATAATAGACAAGTATTGTGCAATATTAAGTTGTAAAATACTGTTTTTAATTTTACTGAAACTTTTAGAAAAATGCTTGCGTTACTGCATTTTTTTCTATCTAATCTTGGCATCTGTCTTTGTACTTTTGGACAATGCAGCACTGTGCTTGCTGTTGTGGAAGAGACTTTTGCCATTCATAAAGCTTGCTTGTGCTCAGTTTCTGTTAAAGCTTAAGTCTGTTTATAGAGATAAGGGGTAAGAGAGTAGTTCAGAACTCCCCGTTTGTGATCCTTGAGTCTTTCACTGTTTTCTCTCCTTATGCCGAAGTCTCTTTTGGTCGTATGAACTGAGTAAAGCATTCATAATAACAAACCACATCTGACGAGAACGGTCTCTGGCTCAGAACTAGTGCCAAACCATGTAGTCTTGTTACTGAGAAATGGAGTCTGCTGATCTCAAAAAGTGTTGGTTGGGTGTTTATATTTATGCTTGTTTTGCATGCAAAGTTAATGCTCTGTTTAATTTCTTTCAGGTCTGTTGGTACGTTTGCCCGAGCACTAGATTGCAGTAGTTCTGTCAGACAGCCAAGTTTGCACATGAGTGCTGCAGCAGCCTCTAGGGACATCACGCTGGTAAGATTTTGAAGAGGACCTTAAGTTTTTTTTGAGAGATGCAAAATACTCACCTCAGCAGTAACAGTTGGCAAAGAGAGAAAGGCAGATGGATTGTAATTGTGGCCTGCTGTGAAGCAGATCCTGTCTTTGTAAAGAAACCCTTTATTTACATATGAAGTAACTTTTTCTGGCCTTGTGCCTCCTATGATCCATCGTGGATAATTCTATGAGATGTTTTTTGTTTTGTTTTATTAAAATGTTTTGATGACATGCTTCACAGCCTATCTCTTGCATGGGCTTAGTAGCTGTCTTGAGAAGAATGCAAATGGTTATCTGCCTGTCTGCAGTAATATAATGCCAGAATACCACTCCTCATCACTTCCCCAACACCAGGCTTTCACTGGCATCCCTGGGCAAGATTATCTGGAGGAAAAACTTGTGGTCAGATAAGAAATTTCAGTTGATCCACTTATTCTCTTTTGTCGAGCTCCATTTTAGAGTACCTGAGGAGTGGTGACATTGTTAATATTTTATAACCATAAATGATTCTAAGTAGATAGAGCAAAGGGATAACTTGACCTTCTATGCTAGAGAAAGTTTAATGAAAATTTGAATAAAATTTATGAAGTCTTCAGAGAACTCTTATCAAAGCTTCACCTCATAACTGAAATAATGTGAAATCATATATAGAACAAATTCTAGGATAGAACACTGTAGATTAATTATGCACGTGCACAAAACTGACATGATGAAAGGCAAATAAGATCCTGATTAAAACTACAGAAATCAGGAAATAAAGCCAAGCTTTCATTTACTAATACAAATTCCTCCCTCGCAACATGTTCTCAGCCCTTGTAAATCACAAGTTGTAGACAGTCGCAGCTCAGCTTGCTGAGGAGTAATTGCTCCTGGGAGTAATTCTTTTTTCCTGCTTGGCCATGATGTGTGACTTGACTTGCATCTTTTTGGGGATGTCTGGCCTTTGCAGGGGACTGTATGTGTGTCTTGCTGCTCTTAAATATTTTTCTTATATGCAGTTTTTGTGGATTATTTGACAAAGAAAGTGCATGACTAAGTTTATTAGAAAATGTGCCCTCAGACCTCTTTGTCTTTATGCCCCATCTGTGGATGGTACCCTACAGGGCTGCTCAGTCCTGGGGTGAATGAGTCTCTGTCCTGTGCTTTTTCTTACCAGTAGTGCTACAGTGGTGGTGCTGGTGAGTAGCTAAGTAGGAATTATTAATATGCAAGGGCTCATGTTCCACAAACCCCCTTATTGTTAGTGAACGTTAGACTCGTACGCTTACAATTACCATGAGTCTGAGATTGGAACAAGTTTTTACTGACTTTGTGTTTGGTATAGAATACTGCACCCTCAATTCTTGATGCAGAATTTTTGTTATTGCTATTTCACTGTTAAGCGTTTTTTTTCCCCATAGATGCTTGTCCTAACATTTATCTTTCTCTTTTACAACAATGTAGTTCCATGCTATGGACACTTTGCACAAAAATGTCTATGACATTTCCAAGGCAATCTCTGCGCTTGTGCCACAAGGTGGGCCAGTCCTGTGCAGAGATGAGATGGAGGAGTGGTCTGCTTCAGAGGCAAACCTCTTTGAGGAAGCACTGGAAAAATACGGAAAAGATTTCACTGACATTCAGCAAGATTTTGTAAGTATATAAAATGAGGGCCTGCATGGCGACCAGTTCTGATCAGTGGCAGAGCTGGTTTACAGCTTGTCTAAACTGTGTTGTTTTTCTTGGTGTTGAAGAAGAGGGCTTTGAACTGGAGCATGTGTCTTGCTGTAAATTGGGGAAAGGCAGACCTCATACTGACGACAGCCTGTTGTACAGTCAGAATTTCAAAGCACAGATGATAGCTTTTGCTTTAGAGACGTTAATTTAAAGTCATCTGCTCCAGTACAGCTGAGGGAGGATTTAGGAAAGTGTTGTGACAGCCTTGCTGCTGTAGATTAATTTGTGTTTGAAGGAGAATAAGTACTGGGCCTTCTGAAATGTGACAATTTAGTCACTTTTATAATGTGATTTCAGAAAGGGCATTTGAAAGTTTTAAAAATGAATCTTGGGCATCCAAGGGAAGTGTCCTGTAGTTTGGCCAAAGCTCCACTCTAGGTGCTCAGCCTGCAGACTGAAAGGAGCACTGTGAAGAGAGCCAAGTTTTACTGTATCGCTGTTCAAGTCCTCTGGAACAAAACAAGTAGTTGCTTGTTTGGTGTTGCTTATCCTGTGCTCTTAAGAGATTCAGACACTGACTGGTTTTGGTTTTTTGGGATGTTGGTGGTTTTTTGTTTTGGGTTTTTTTTTGTTTGTTTTGTTGTTAGGAGGATTAGTAGTCACAAGACTTTGCTATAAACTGTCAAAGCAATCCTGTGAATTTCAGTGAGGCTGTGTGCCAGCTCCATGCAATGACTGTTGCTTTTTCTTTATGTCCCTAGCTCCCATGGAAGTCCTTAACAAGCATAATAGAATATTACTACATGTGGAAAACTACAGACAGATACGTTCAGCAGGTAAGAGAGTCAGAAACACCTCTTTCATTCTAACAGAAGATGTTTTTCTTGCCTTTGAAGCCAAGCATTGTTGCTTTATTCTCCCTCTTGGGGTTCAGCCTTTCCAATAGGTGAGTTCTGTAATGATCTGAAGCACCAAATAATCTCTCACCACTAAACTCATAAGCTTTTCCATAGATAAAAACATGTAGCATTGGCATTTGTGCTCTCTTTTCATGTTGGCTGCTACTTTATTTGTTCGGACCTTTCATTCAAATGCCTGATTTGGAATTCAGTGGTTTGAGGAAAGGAATACAGTTAACTTCTGCCTGTAGAGTTCAAGGTCAACATTAACTTAACTTTTGACTTTATATGGGGGTGTGGGCAGTTGCTGTACAACAGGCACCCATGTTAATTCTCCACCTCTGCCTGCCCATGACTTTGCAGATGCATGGAGGCTCCCCCATGCAAGCACTGTAAGTAAAGTGTTTGTCTGGGAAGGGTTGATGGCTCAAATTCCCAGACTCGTTATACTTGAGAATCAACTCTGACTAGTGTTTACAATCATTTTTATCTCTACTTGTTTAAATATGAAGGCTGCTTGGTCCCTTAAATAACGTACAATGCAAGCAGCAGGCAAAATGTTGCAGAGTATCAGTTGCTGAAAACTACTTGTAATATTTAATGGGAAAATTAATTAAAAGAAGGGAGAAATATGTAATGGATTTTTCATTATAATTATCAGTATTATGTTTAGGCATCTATTTGAAGTATTAGAAAAAGTGGAGTTATAAAAATATCCTGCCTTAACTTGCTTCATTGGAAATTCAGCCTGGGATAAAGACTTAGATGCCTGAGGCATTGACCAATGTTTGACATGTGCTGTGTTTGGGCTCCTTGGTCTGTAGTGTGATTTTTACCACTTTCTTTCTGATCGAAACACTGCTTAAATTGCAGAGGGATCCTCAGGACAAATGAGAACTCTTTTTTGCATTAATTCTGTATTGATTTTTTAAAAAATTAACTGCATCCTCATTCCAATATTTTGCCAAGTTCATTCTTTGATTGAAACTTTTCCTTCCGATAAGGAAATGGGTGGTAGGAAAGTGAGATGATAATGGAAGCTGGCATGGTGGGGGAAAAAAGGTGCTGGACAAATGAGGTCATGGTCTTTCTTTCCTCATTGAACTGTGTGTATTGTTGATGTAGTGAGTGCTGCTGTACTGTCTTACTACAGCTGTTTAGGAGATGATAGCTGAGTGTACTCGGCTTGTACTATGCTCAACATTTGCACCAAGAAGAATCCATTTATCTTCTTGCCTGCATCTTTTTATCTCACCTCACTTCTGTTAGTGATAGAAATCCATCTAGCAATATGGTCGGTATCAGAAAAAGTGAGGAAAGTTATTTTATCAGTCAGTGAAAGCTAGAACTGTTGCATGAAAATGTCACTCCTGTGCAGTCAGAACAGCAAACAATAGCAGGAATTCTTGGGAAAGATTAAACCAAAAAGTATCTCTATACTGCTTAGAAAGTCCACAATACATTTGCAGCAATGAAGTTCTGTTTCTGCCCATCTTTGAGATATGTAACGATGGTAGTGGTGGGAACAAGCAGTAGGGAGCTGTTTCTGTGGTGTTCACTCTTGGATACTGTAGGAGACAGATTGGAGTAGTCACTCAGGTATTTGCTTCCGGCCTGTGTTCTAGGAAGGCAAAACAACTGGAGAAACTGTGCCTTGCTTAGGAAGCAGTTAAATTCTTTTGCTTTTTTCGCTTTCTTGAACTTTCTTATTACATAGACAAAATTGCAGAGGGGAGAGTTTGTGTAAGAGTTTGATGATTTGTTCTTGCAGCAATTAAAAAACCCAACTAACCTACAGTTTCTCGTACTGCTTTGTGACATTCCTATGCAGTTTTCTATCATGGTTATACTGTACCTTACATGTGCTGCCCAGCAGTGTACCAGGGAGTGGGATTTGGGGAAAACTTCCAGTTAGAGGATCTATATTTAGGAGACAGTATGAGTTTAAGCAGAACAGGTAGAAATTGCAGTACAGAGATATCACATCAATTAAGTCTGAACTGAGCTGAAGACCTCATCTCAAATTCCCAGCTTATACAAGCAAATAATACTATTAAACATTTATAAAAAGCCTGGGAGAGCTATCTATATATAACCACAAAGAAAGCATAGGAAGTTGTAGTTGAAATAATGGTGTATTACATTTATATTTTACTTGATGTGTGGAAAGTCTTTGGCAAAGCATATCCCTTACCACTTTTTCCATCTGTTTCTTCATAGTATTTTGTCTGTGTAGATTCTTTCCACAGTCTAATACCAAAATGATTATGGGGCTAACAGCGTTTTTGTACATAAGGTATTGAAAATGTGCTGAGTAAGGATATGAAAAGCGTGTATCTGGAGTTGTTTCACTTTCACTTGCCCTCCTTCTAAGAGGATGTTAAATTCTATTCCAAGGCTGTATGTTATTGTCTTTAAAAAATATAACTTGCTCATTCTTGTAGAATCTTTAGCTGAATGAATGTAAAAACATCTATTTCAACGGTCTATTTCTGTGAGTTACATAACATAGTAATGACGTTTTTTGTCATCAGCCAATTGCTTGCTTTGATGAAAAACAGTTAGTTGGAAACTTTTTAGATCTTACTGTATTTCCTTTGAGATTTTCTTGGAGTGAGAAGGCACTGTCATAATCCTGAAGCAGAATCCATCTGTTTCTTGCCATTGAGGAAGCTCCATTTTTAGGTGACTTCCAACAGAAGGCCCTTTCTCAGAACTGAACACTAAGGTATACTTATGCTTGGTATTCCTAAGATGAAAAGGCTTAATACAGCACTTCCTTGTCTTGTGAGTAGGATACTGTGATCGAGATACGTGGCAAACTGACTTGGTTTGGAACATGCACTTGGATCCTTTATCCAGTAATTTTTATTTGGCTTCAGCTATACTGTGCTTTTGAAGGTTACCAGCGTAATTAGGAGCTCAATCCTTTCAAGAGAAGGACAGACCCTCCAAGAACAGAACTGCTAGAAGGAGTAATTCCACTGCAATGTCAACACAAAATCTGTGGTCTGACGCAGGCTTCTGTGAAGGTCTGTCCAAAGCGATCCCAAGAGTTTTCCTGTCAAGGACACCCTTTCAGAGTTGTCTTGAAGAAAAAGAGGGAGATACATTCCAAATTCATTATCCCGTGTCTCCTCTGAATGCACTCTTTTCTTCAGACAGATTTCCTATTTCAATTCACAAGAGCTTATATTTCCGATTCAGAAAGGTTTGAAATGGCATCCACTGAATAACTGCTGCTTGGTGGCTTCCCCCAGTCTTTAAGAGCTGATGTTATGTCTGGGTATTGCCTACATTTTGATTCAAAGTAAAGGCTGAGTTCTTATGTAGTTGTGAGTGCCAGGGTGATGATTTATTTATTTATTTATTTTAAAGATCTTTAAATGCTTTTGCTGTTTTGCATATCCTGAGGGGAAGTTCTTAAAACTTTACAACGTACCACTTCCCAGCTGTTGAGATGCAGTTGAGAAGAGCTCAGGACATGGCAGTGGCAGATGATTGAATTAGTCATGTGCTTTCTGAAAGCTGAAGGCTTTAATTTATTTTTGGCATTTTATTTGTGCTTGAGGAGCATGTAACTTCAAGAGGAAGATCAATCAGATAATGAATTTCTCCTGTTCTATTTGTTATGTAGAAATGCTGTTAGAAAAGTGGAGGAGGAAGAGAGAAAATCAGTTTTAAGGTATGCATAGCATTGAGAAGATACCAGAGAAAGTGGAAGTGCCGTTATATCTGGCTACATGAGTTACGGAGCTTAAAAGAGAGAGCTCTGGGTAAATCTTGATGTAGATAGAAAACATCTTTATGAAGGAAAACAGACTTTCTTTGTACCTAGCTGAGAGTGATATCTTAATGTACTCACCTTCATAAAGTACTATGTGCTAGCAAAGTAGAAATAACATCAAAGAAATGTTTTTCAGCATACATAGGACGTTTTATCCCCAAACACCTCCTGTTAAGCCTACAGTAACATGGAACTGTGGCAGTTTTGGCACGTGAGTGACAGAGACCGTAGGTACCACACATCAGTGCTGAGATGTGTTGCTGGAGCACAAGCAGCTGGAAACACTTCTCCCAAATGCACTGTGGACTGGGACCTGTTGTGTCCCATCTCCCCTGCTTCCCAGCAGCACTTGTGTGTTCAGAGTTTTGAAAAAGAATAAACAGTGTGAAAGTTCTCTAAATCCAGAAATGCGATTTTTCCCGTCATCAACTAATAGTCTTAATATTTGAGGATGTTTGAGGCGTCCCCGTGCTGTCTACCAACCTGACTCTTGCATTGTGGACCTTGAAATATGCCCTGCATTCCTGGATTTCTTCTGTTATTTCCTCTTTATAAACGTTCACTCTTTAGAAAATGACCACAAACATTTGCTCTGATACGTCACATATTATAAAACTCTTTCAAGCTCAGTGAGTAAAATGAAAGATGTTAAAACTAGGGAGAGGATATATAAAGGACAGATGTTTGCACCAACTCAAATGTACAGTGCTTAGTAATTTAATCTCTTGGTCCCTCCGGCATAGACAAGTTGGTAATATCTCCCTTTTATAGATGAGGAAAATATGAGGTAAATAAGAGGATGTACTTAAGATGTGCGTATATAAATAACTCAAAGACAAAAGATTGCATTTAGGCCAAACTACTAGAAAAAGTAACAAATGTTCAGGGGTTTTTGTGGATGAGGACATTCATAACTGCATCAGACAACATTAAGAATTTATAGCGTAAATATGCTTCAGGCACAAATCAATTAATAACTGGCAAAGGACCTAGCAAAGCACTTTCTCTGTGAAGGGATTATTCTGAAACTGTGCGTGGCTACATTTCAGGCACCTTTGTTTTGTACCTTCTGGTATCAGTCACTGTCAGAAAATAGGAAACTCATCATACCTGGTATATCGATTGTCCAGAGCCACCAATAATCAGTGCAAAACCAACCTCTTCTTATCCAGTACATTATGGTTCCTTCTAAAAACCCTTCAATTTTCCTGGTACACTAGTTTATAATGAAGGCGTATGCTGTATGTCATGCTCTGTGCTGATTCCCAGGCAGCCGGAGGAGAGGAGGGTCCCAGGTCCAGGTGACTTATGGCAGTTGTTAGCTCGGGGCTTGTACCATGGTCGTCAATCACAGAGAAAATCTGTGGTGTGAGGTTAACATTAATCACCAGTTTGCTAAAATGTTGCTTAATACCCGAAATTAACCATGTCTCCAAGGCAAATGACTTTACATTGTGGATAGTAGAATATTTCAGCTTCTGGTAATGCTTTGTGCTTGCATGAAGCTTTTCCGTTCATAGATTTCCAAAACTGTCATAACATAATGACTCTAGAGAGTCCCCTTGGGAGCTTTTGTCAAGAAAATGGCAGCTTTTTTTTTAACCCCACAATCTAGAAATCTAGCAAAATTAATAAACCCAGTTCTCTACCAACAGAAGTTCCCTGAATTTCCTGCTTAGGCCTCAAGGAAATAAAATCCTTGTACAAAGTTCATCAAGCAGTATTGTAAGCTGTTTATCAATATCTGATGTTGGACTTCCTTATAATTCCTCGGGAGAGTATGAGCTCAGTGGCTGTTCATCTGCTGACATAACTGCCTCTGGTAGTCTGTGCCTGGGCAGAGAAGACTTGTTTTTCAGTGCAGGCTGTGAGTGGAAGAGCCTTCAGTTCATGAGCAGAAACGCACCTGAGAGCATGCATTTTGTTGAAGGATGTTTTCTTTTGGCATAGTGTTTCTCTGGAAGGTGGAGGAAAGTTTCTGACACTGCTGGCAAACCATTGTCATGGCACTTTTTGAGGCCCGTCATTAGATGCTTTGGTTTCTTACGTAAGAAGACTTGAGCAGGGTGTTTTGAAAATGTACAACTTTGAATTTGTGGTTTGTATTCAGAGGGAGAACTTCTTTAGTTCCATCACCGATTGCCAGTACAATGTGTATTATTGATTCCCCCCCGTCTGTGGGATTGATAAGGATTGTCTCCATGAAGTCTTCACTTGGGTTTTCATGAAGATGGTTTTCAGGCAGCTGTCATTGTCCTAGACAAGATTTAAAGAAGCAATCTGGGAAACTTGCCTACCCCAGCAGAAAGAAGTCAGCTTTTGAATGCAGCTCTCTGAAAGTGTACCCATAGTCTCCAGATAAGAAGTTCTGTTTTCTCAGTCCTTATTCTCTTGTCTGACAACTTCATTCTTTGATTTCTAAGATAGGCTGACTTTTATTTGCATGAAAAGGTAAGAGGGGAATTCTTTAGGAGTCCAGAGAGCTTTGGCGAGGAACTGTCAGGCTGTCAAATGGAAAACTGTAGCTTAAGATTGTCCTTCTGATCAAAGCAAGCTTTATGCTTATCGGAAACTTTTATTTCATTGTTTCTGCATGTGGCCATTGTGTCCCTGTACAAAGGATTTATATGTTTGTCCAGTTCCTCAGTCACACACTCTTCAATTTTATTATGTTTTCTGGTGCTTCCTGTGTCTATGAAGATACTGACTTCAGCTTTACAATTATTTTCCTAGACTGTGCCTTGAAGCTGCTGCATAGAAAATATTAAGCTAATCTGTTTGTCTAGAATATCAACATGCTGCTGGTTTGTCTGGAAAACACTGTCGTGGCTTTATGCAGACTGCTGTTACCGGTGTGGATGTTGGCGTGGGCCCAGCTTTGAGCAGGAGGTTGGACTGGAGGCCTCCAGAGGTTCACTCTGAATTAATTTAGCTTATGTAATAAAGAGAAAATGTGAACCTTACAATGTCTCTTGTACTGTTTAAATGGTGTGAAGGTTTGAGTTATAAAAGAAATTCTTGGCCAGTTAGTAAAGTTCATGCTAATTGTCTACCTCTGCCATGTTCTTATGGGCTATTGGCAAGTTCACAGCTGTAGCTGGGGAAAAAAAAAAAAAAGGAGCGGTGCTATTCTGGGGAAATGTATTCCAATTTACTCCATACATCCCATTGAAAGTAATTCATTTACTGCAGAAATGTTGATAGAAGTTAATGGATGGTTTTACTGGTGTAGGAGCATATAAAGATACAAATGGTGTGTACTTCTAAACATGTTTCCCCATGCTCTGAAAGTCTGCTTCTTGTGTGTGTTTTCCCTTAAACACATCACTGTTAAGTGCCTTAATATCTCCTGGCAGTGGTGTTTTTCATTAGGGGCTGGTTGTTCGGTCTAGTTAGCTTCTCCCCTTTTTTTTTTACCCTCCTTGATGTTCTTTGCTTCTTGTCTCCCAAGATTCACACGTGTGCCAGGGGTTTATTTCCTTTTCATTTCAAAGGGGGATAAATGTGTAATGTTTGTCTACCTAGAGCTGCTCACCTTTAGAAAGTGCAAGTGTCCAGGTTGCCCGTGGCTGATGTTTAGTCAGAAGTGATGGCATACCATAATTAAAAGATCTATTCTGGGTAATTCTGCATTGGTTTTGAGTTGAGCTCTTAGCCTCTTTAACTTTTTAAAAGAAGATCTCCTGTGTCACTCAGTCATCGAAAGTGAGGACTGTCAACAAAGAAGTCTTCGTTCACGCTCTGTGAATAGTTTCAGCTGTTGAGGAAATATGATGGAGAGGGTGCGTTACTATACCTGTTGTTGTCCAGTTGGTGAATATTATCATGGAGAATGAACACAAACTGATATGTCAGATCTTCCTCTGCAGGAAAAATAAAAAGGGTTGTGGGAGGAACAATACATGAATTTGTATTGCAGTGAATGGGAATGAGAAGTTTGTACTTATAAATAGTAGATTGTCATCTCTGACTTTTTTTAAAAGCTATGTGCATAAACATTTGATGCCCGCAGTTGTTTTCACTGGATATTTTCCTGTCAGAAAAGGATTTTGTGGTAGGTGATCAGTAAAAGGTAAAACTTCACTGTTTGTTAATAAAAGTTTTTACAGGTATGTTACTCAACTCCCAGATAAAACAGTCCTTATTTTCTTTTTATTCTAACTTTTTTCTTTTTTGTTTTCTTTTTAAAGAAACGATTGAAAGCAGCAGAAGCAGAAAGCAAGCTAAAACAAGTGTATATACCCAACTAGTAAGTATCTTTTTGTATTATTTTGTTTTCTATTTCATTGTAGAGGGTCTGGTGTAGCAGTTTCCATGGCCTGCCAATATTATGTATTTGCTTTAATTACATGATAAGAGACATAGGTGAACAAATACGTCAGAGAACTATTAAATTAGGTTACCAATATAATGAACCTTTTGCTGATGCTTCAATAGGCTTGAATTCCTTTTTATTTTAGCTGAGTTAATGGTAACCACCCTGATACTGATAAACAACTAACTGCCTGTGGAAGAAAACACAATAGCTTTGGTATTTCAAAGCTGGCTAGAACAAAGCAGCACCTCCTCCCAGTATGCTTACGCTGCTGCTTGTGAGTGTGTAAAAGCTGTTCCCACACGCTGACCTTCCACTTCTGGAACACAGGGTGTTTCCTCCACGAGTATCCGAGGACTTTCCCTTCGGGCCTTTCCTGGTTAGGATGCTGTGCTGTCATGTTGCTCATTTACTTCATCCTGTATAATGTTCCCATCCTGAAGCAGCTGTTACTTACCTTCTAATTCTAATCTAGAGATTGGGAGTTGAGGGATGGCAGGTCAGCCCAGTTGTGAACAAAAGGGTAGCTAATTAACTACTCAATAATAGATGTTTTTATTAATTTTTGTCATCAGTGGATCACCAATGTGTGGTTGTTTCCTAATGTCCTTTTTATATATATAAGAAAGCTGATCACTGCTTGGATGGGCATATGCTTCACTGGGTAAAAAAACTGGCTGGATGGCCAGGCACAAAGAGTTGTGGTGAGTGGAGTTGAATCCAGTTGGTGGCTGGTCACAAGTGGTGTTCTCCAGGGCTCAGTACTGGAGCCAGTTCTCTTTAATATCTTTATCAACAATCTGGACGAGGGGATCGAGTGCACCCTCAATAAGTTTGCAGACACCACCAAGTTGGGTGGGAGTGTTGATCTGCTTGAGGGTAGGAAGGCTCTACAGAGGGATCTGGACAGGCTGGATCAATAGACAGAGGCTGAGGCTCAACAAGGAGCAGTGCTGGGTCCTGCACTTATCTCACAACAACCCCATGCAGCGCTACAGGCTTGGGGAAGAGTGGCTGGAAAGCTGCCTGGCGGAAAAGGACCTGGGGGTGTTGGTCGACGGGCAGCTGAATATGAGCCGGCAGTGCCCAGGTGGCCAAGACAACCAACTGCATCCTGGCTTGTATCAGAAATAGTGTGGCCAGCAGGACTAGGGAAGTGATCATCTCCCTGTACTCGATGTTGGTGAGGCTGCGCCTTGAGTACTGTGTTCAGTTTTGGGCCCCTCGCTACAAGAAGGACATTGATGTGCTAGAGCCTGTCCAAAGAAGGGCAGCTAAGCTGGTGAAGGGGCTGGAGAACAAGTCCTGTGAGGAGTGGCTGAGGGAACTGGGGTTGTTCAGCCTGGAGAAGAGGAGGCTGAGAGGAGACCTCATCACTCTCTACACCTACCTGAAAGGAGATTTTAGGGAGCTGTGTGTTGGTTTCTTCTCCCAGGTAACAAATGATAGGACAAGAGGAAACAGCCTCAAGTTGTGCCAAGGGAGGTTTAGATTGGATATTAGGAAAAATGTCTTCGCCGAAAGGGTTGTCAAACAGTGGAACAGGCTGCCCAGGGAAGTGGTTGAGTCACCATCCCTGAATGTATTTAAAAGATGTGTAGGTGTGATGCTAGGGGACATGGTGGACTTGGCAGTATTAGGTTAACAGTTGGAGTCAATGATCTTAAGGGTCTTTTCCAACCTAAACAATTCTATAATTCTATGATTTTTATATACATATATATATGTATGTACGTTTCTTCTCTTGCTTTTTCTCTGCATAACCCAGTAAACAGTTGTTATAGTGTGGAAATTTAAATTTCCCCTGTCCTTTCTGTTTTCAGCTTTCACTTCCCCTGTCCTTTCTCTTTTATGCTTTCACTTCCAGATACGTTCCCATGTGTATTATCCCAAATAACTCCTTTACTCTTTTATGGTATCTCCTTTCAAATATTTATGAACTTCTACCATGTGTTCTGTTACTTAAAGCAAAGCTAAGTTTTGCATATTTAACTTGCAAGACAGTCCCTTATTTCTTGTGAAAATGCAGGATCCCTGATATATTTTTTGCTTTGAAATATGTCGATATCTCTCAGGTGAATTTACTAAAAATTAGGTGTAATATTCAGAGTGAAGCCAAATAGATTTCTTGTCATGCGATTTTTCAACAGGATTGCTTTTTGTGGATGGGGTTACTCTGCAGGGGATGCTGGACATCAAATTAAACATGAATTCGCAATGTGATAAGCTTTATAGCAAAAGCCAATGTAATTTAGACTGCAGATGCAAAAGGATATTGCAGATGAGAGAGTCTGGTGGTCTTGCTGTTGCTCTTGGATTATAATGTATGTAGGTAGGGCTTTGTATTTGAAAGGTTATAGTGCTCATTTGATAATGGCTGTCTGGAGTGCTATCTTATCCCTCAACGCTGTATCTCAGCAAGATAATTCGTGTTGCTATCTAGAGAATATAATCAAATCAGCAGCTTACCTCTCTACTTCAGGAAAAGACTTCTGTCTCTACCCGTGTGGTTGCTATTTTTGTCTCTGGCTCTGATTTCCAGTCACAATTGATTTTGTGAGCGTTATGCCTTAACTTACATATTGTTTAATTGATAAAATGAGTGTCAAATTTTCCTCCCTCTTCAATATCCTTTCATGTGTATCAGGAAAAGTAACAATTGTGTACATGACTTATTTAATCCCATATTGAATGTTTCTGCTGCTTTTTTGCTATTAATACCGCCAAATGCGGCAATAATTAAGTATTTCTAAGATTTTTGGATTATTTCTACTCAAATTTCAGTACAAGGTCTGGCACATAAGGAGTGTAATGCATCTATGTTATATCATGACCTAGAAAAAGATTGTATTCTTGGCTTGTAATAGCAATACATGGTGTAGGGATCTAAATATCAATGTTATTGATTTGTCCTTATCATGTTACTGAGCCCATTCCTGTTTTGAGGCTTGAACCATAATGATCCACTTGTCACCTCGAAAATAAATTACTTGATGTAGGCTGTCACAAGACCTATGCAGAAGCATGTCAGCTGATTGAGTGAAACCTATTCTAACAATAACTGGTGTAAAATTGTTTGCAAAGAGAGACCCAGGAGGATATCAGACTCAAAACAATTTTCTTTTCTTTTTTTGTCTCTCTGTCTTCCACTGGTAGGACTCTTGTTTTTCCTGTGATATTAATAGGAAAATCTAGGGAGAAGGGAGGAAAATAATAAGAAAACCAAAAGAAGCAGTCTTCAAAGGTTATTTATCATGTCACATACATATTATACAGTGAAAAATAATAGCTCTATGTGAAGCTTTATAGTTGATTTTTTTTAACCTGAGAGTGTGCCCTGAATTTATAACGTGGGGAACTGAAGTGTGGAGAAACTGGGTACCCTGTGCAGGGTCGTGCAGGTAATTGATGTGAGGTTATCAAGTCCTAAACCAACATCCTAGATATTGGACAAACATTTCTGTGCTGCTTGCAAGAACACCTCTGGTTTTGGGACAGACCTCTGTAGTTGATGTGACTTAACCCAATGTTGGTATGTGTGGGTTTGTAATGCATCCCTTAGGTTGAAAAGCACTAACATGCTTTCCTGGTGAAAGGAAGAAGTATAACACTAGCTGAATTCTGCATTCAGGAAATACTGGAAAAAAAAATAAAAATTTGTTTTCTGTAGCAATTTCTCGTGTCAGTGGGAGTGGTGTTAAATAAAGCAGTAGCAGAATCGTGAGTGCACAAAGAGATTCCATGTTCTTACACACTTCATCTTGCCATCTGCCAGCGTGAATGCGGGGCTTGGAGACCTTTCTTGTTGCAGGTGTAGTCTCAATCTCTTTCTCCTTCTAGTGTGTACCCAAACATACTCTTCAGGCTGTTGTGGAAGTTGTGTTCTGGTTTTACTAATCTTACGGGCAACATATGTACTAGTTATTTGCTTCTTTTTGATGACAGTCTGGTTGTGTAGCTGGTGCTTTTTGGGATTAGGACATCTGCAAATCATGAAGGCTGAGACATACAGTTTTCTATGGCTCTTCTCTCTTTTGCTTTGATCTAAGTGGTATCAGAAGGGGTAAGAATAGAAAGGGAAGAATTAAGTGCTCCATACAATCCCCAGTCTCTAAAATGTATTGATGTAAAATGTAAATTTTAAATTTACATCTGTAAAATGTAAATTAATACATACTACTTACAATGTTTTATCGGAGAATCTCAAGGCATTTTGACAAGCTGCAAACGCTGCCTCACAAACACTTGTAAAGTAGGGAAATATTATTCTCCCTCCCCTGCCTCCTTTTTTTTAAGCTAATAGGGAAACTGGAGGAACAGGTCAAAGCTTTGGGTGAATGTTCCTTCATCTGTTTATTGGTTGTCCTCTGCCTGAGGAGCAAGACTTTTTTTCCTTCCCTGCTTAATTGTGCAGAGGTCCATTGCAGCAAGGAAAACAAAGGTGTAATGCTGCTCATTCTTGTGTAGCTGCGGTAGTTTAAAGTGGCAATTTTCAACATTTTGTTGGAGAAAGCTTCTAATTTTCAAAAAGCATCGTTTAGCAGTCATTAGAGCTGTTCTTAGAAGTGCATATTTACAGAAGCCTGGAGAGTTGTGATGAGAGCTCACCTCTCTGTTATCTGGATAAGGAATCCAGGCACCTGAATTAGTTGCCTAGATGGCATAAATGTTCCTTACAAAGGATTAAAAATTGTTCTTACTTCTGAGGCTTTATTTCTTAATTGTTCTGTTGCATCTAGCACCACTGTGATTTCCTGAATAACAGCAAACATTCACTGTGAAGTTCATAGTTATTTTTAACAACTAAAAAATTATCACTAAGCTGTGGGTCGAACACTGGTCAATCATTAGTGAAGGGATTTTGGTGTTCTGCATGGCTCAGGGTTATCTTCAGGTTGGAGATTTTTTGGGGGGACAGGGTCTTCAGTCCGCGATGGCTGACTTTCAGTGCCACCTTTGTGCATGTGCTCTAGCACCTTAATCCCTTTAGTTGAGACTCATCTCCTGCAGAATACAGCCCAGAAATTTGCACTTCATGATCCCTCTTCTAGTATAACTGACTGCTCCAGCGCAAATGAAACCCATTTAAAAGACTTCCATTCTTGATGTAAGTACTGGAAATGATAGTTTACCGCACCATCAGTATTCTCACTACCTTATTTGCATCTTTCACTCCAGCTTCATTAATTGCCTAATGATTCATCCAGTTATTCATCTAATTCTCTTGTTAATAGCTGTAGCAGGCTTTGGTGGTATCAAACAAGTTTAATTAACGTATCACCAACAATTAAGAGCTTTTTGCTTCTCATACCATGAAGACAGTAGCAGCCTAAATTTTATTGTTACTGCCCCTGTGAAACTTGACCTTAGCTTTGGAGCAGCACACTTTTTGGTGCTTGTTGCAGCTACGTTAGTCGTACTGTTCCAAAATACTGCAGTGAAGGTATTACCACAACTGCGGTGTGACAGTTTTGTGACCAGTGTGATTTGGTGATCACCTCTCACCCGTGCATCCCTTTCACTTGTGTTTGAAATCTGAGTTTGATGCAGGTTGTAGAGAGGACAACGGAGTCAGGCCATCGCCCTCCTTTCTGCATGTGAGCTTAGTACTCTGGATGTGCATGCCAACACGTGCAGTCTTGTTTTCAACTAACTGTTTACAACCAGACAAAACAGGGTTTTCAAAAAACCAAAAGTCTTTCTGTGTGCTTTGCTGGTGGATTTCAGACACCTTTACTGTGTTTTTCAGAAGGTAAACCAATGTACAGAAGGGAAGCAACATGCCTTATGTTGAGCCATAACACCTGGAGTGGAGTCTTAGTTTTCTTTACTTCAGTCTTTTGCTCTGTTGAGCAACACTGCTTTGTAACAGTGTGCATCTGTGAGGACTGTTGGTTTTATAGCATCTTGGTAATGTTTGCGCATGGAGTTTGCTAGTGAATCATTGGCAAAAGTTCTTTTGCAGCAGGTTACCATAGTGACATCCCAGAGTAAAACGCTGGGTAGCATGAATGTACCTCCTTTCAACTTTCCCTTTGTTAAATGTGTCTGCACATCTCCTGCCATCTGTGGTGTCAGAACTTCAGGCCGTTCTGATAAGCACCCAAAACACTTTAATCTTTGTAAGAGCTGGGCAAATTAATGAGCAAAAGGAGAAGAAAACCTAGTCAGGCTTGTTAATCTAAATGCCTTTCTTTTTTCCTCTTCTCTTCTCTGCTTCTTTTGGGCTGTGTACAGGCTGCTCAGCGTACTGAAGGAGCAAACTATTTACAGTGTTTCTGTGCCATGTAGCCTCCTAAGCTTTCTCTTCTGTAGAAAGACCCTGAACTTTACAGTGAGAAGCACCATCAGAATGCTCTCTGAAGTTTTTCTGAGACTGGACAAATACTCTCGTACCTCCTTATGCAATGTGTGTGTGGTCCTTGTAGGGCATTCACAGCCAAATCTGGTTTGTCTCGACAGAAATGGAGCTTCACTGAGCTCTGTATCTCGGTGCCTGATGGGACATTTTCAGATGAGAAGGATTACCTTCTGGCTGCCGGGGCAGTGTAAGCTAAGCTTTGCAGTGGTGTTTGGGTTTGTTCTGGAGCTGAGAGGGACAGTTGTCTTCAGAATTCAGTCACTTGGAACTCCTTTCCTCTCAGGGGTCATTGCTGAGAATGTGAAACCTAATATTGATGCCCCATTAGAAAGAAATTAATTTGGCTGTATTCCCACAATGCTGTTTTTGCAGCACTAGCCAGGGTGAAAAGTATTAAGTATTCTGGGTCACTGAAACCCCTGTGACTCCTATGTCAGTGTGCAACTGAGGTGTAAGAAAATGTGTTTTCAGAAAGCCATTTTAAGATATTTCTGCTTGAATAAGTAGATTCCAAGTCATGGGTTTATTAGTTGGAAATAAAAGGAATATGCCCACTCCCTTCAGTCTTCAGCTCAGAGAATATGAGGGAAATGTAATTGGCACTACGATTTGGGGTTATGTTCGGAATTTGGCACCAAAGGCTGCCTGCATTTTGTTGCTCCTATAAGCTGAGCTCCTAAAAGCACCTGGGAGTCCTTGCGTGTTTTATAAGTTCCTTGAGTATTCTTGCTTGAAACTTCTTGTGTGACTTCTCCCATCTTCCTCTGTTCCCCAGAAGTCCTGTCCCTGCAATACCAGTTTGCTGTCACTCTTGTTCCCTCCTATGCCAAGGATTTTTTGAATGCCTCATTTTTCCCCTCGGACACTTCTTCCTCTGCAGAGATTTTGTACTCTTCCATACTGCTCTCTGTGCCAAGGTTTTGTTTGCCCTTCCACTCTCAGCTCCTGCCAGGAGCTTTTCTCTTTTCTTTTGTTTTTTGTTTCCCCCTGAGTCAACATTTTTAAGAGAGGATAGGGATGAGCTGAGGTGATTCAGATATTATGTTAGAATGTATTAATGACAGCCATCAATGCATTGCTTGCTCTATGGATGTTAGGCATTCAGATTTCCTGTTTAGTACAAACCTAAATGCTATCTATTAGAAGCACAGACCATAGTTGAAGACTTGTCAGAAGGCTCATATTCATGAAAATCTCTGTGATATGCTGTGTCCAAAGATTTTGTTCAATGTGTTGGGTATGCTTGTGCAAATTGTGGCTACATGATGCAAACCTTTGCAGCAAGACAACATGGAAATATTTGTGACTGCAGATACCCCTGAGTAATGCAGGGGTTGCCCTTTCTCTGCCTACCTCTCCTGCTCCATCTCCCAGCCTTCTTTTTGGAGATTTAAGTAAAATAACCCTTGTGTTGAAGACAGAGAGATCTGTAGGTGAGATCTTTTTGTCACCTAATTAGAATGTCTGGGATATGAAATACCTACCTGGCCTCACTGCTTTATTGTTTTTAAATGGTTTTGGACTCCTGAGTATGGCAACTAACTATCATTATTATTTTTATTGTTGATGTTATTTAAATATGGAAGCCAGATTGCTGGTAAGTATGGATTGTTCTGGAAGCCGCGCAATGAACAAAAGTTGATTCTTGAAACGTTTTGGGCCATACTTTAGAAAGTCAAGTAGGAAATTGTATACCTCAATTAATCTTTGTCCTCCTTTTTGCTTTGTGTTTTAAGTAACAAGCCAAATCCCAACCAGATCAATGTAAATAATGTCAAACCAGGAGTGGTAAATGGTACTGGAGTACAGGCACAGAACACGGGAGCAGGACGGGCCTGTGAAAGCTGTTATAGTAAGTGACGTGCCGGTATGGCAGTTGTGCATAGAGAGCGTGAACGCTGTGCTGCAAACAGTAAAATAAGAGCTGTGTTGTGGTGGGGGGTNATAGCAGCATTTAAGCAAAGAGATTTTTTGGGTTACCGGTGTTACATTTGTAACTGAAATAGTAAGGTAGTAAATGAGGAGTTAGTAAACGTCCACTGTAATTGCAGGTAGCTGTTGAGCAAAGACTTAAGAGTTCACCAAGAGGTGAACTTGACAATTTTTTGGTAATTTTTAAGTAGATTTCAAACTATGATATCATTGTATTTGGTCTACTGCCTGATACAAATATACTGAGGTCTCATGGTTGTGCTCCTTCATGGAGACCCTTTAGAGAATGTAGGACTATATGGGAAGTCAAGTCACAGATTTCTTATATTCTTTCATCGTAGAATTAATGTACGGGGAGTTCCTGAAGACAATCTTCCATCTCTCTCCCACGCTCTGCAGAAATTGTTGCCTACCAGTCTTGCAAAATGAGAACTTTCAGTTTCATTGGCAGGAAATTTTCCCATCCTACTAGTTGTTTTTTAATGTTCATGTTTTAAAAGAGGTTTATATGTGTAATGAATTCTGCTGAAATCACAAGTACATTTAACAGTGGTGATGACAGTGAAGCCATCATCAGGTTTTTAAGGTCTGTTTGAGCTTTGCACTGTCTTTATGTGGGTTTTCTTTTGTGATGGTTTTCTTTTGTGATGGTTTTAAAGAGAATAAGCTCTGAAAAGTGATCCTGTTTAAGGATATATATAATTTCCACCTTTGTTATCTCTAGCCACACAGTCTTACCAGTGGTATTCTTGGGGTCCCCCTAACATGCAGTGTCGCCTCTGTGCATCCTGTTGGACGTACTGGAAGAAATACGGTGGCTTGAAAATGCCAACACGGTTAGATGGAGAGAGACCAGGACCAAACCGCAATAATTTGGTAGGTATCTGCAAAACAGACTGCTCGGTGCTCTTGCCTGGAAAGCTCGGTGCCATGATAGCTAACTAGTTGTTCGCTGTTCTTAAATATTTTAACAACAGAAAGAATGCCTTCAGCCTCCATTGTTGTCCTTGGGTTTGGTATTTCATGTCTTGCAAAAGTTGGCACGTAAACTTCAGCTATAAGTAATTTGTTGCCAAGTACTGCCCTGAGGGGGGAAAAAAAAAAAACAGAACCAAAAACATTTGTTTAGCAAACTAGCCATCAAATGCATGGGATAACTTAATGAAGATGGAAGAAACTGAAATGCCAGCCAGTGTTTCTGATCTTTGGTTTCCATGATTTTTGCTGTAGGGGGAAGAGGACTTCCCCCTCCCATAAAGGAATTAATTATTTCCTGAAACCTGTTCCCTTTCCCAAGGCGCATTCAACATTAGATACCACAAATAGCTGGTGGCTTTTTACAGATCCCTTATCTTGTTTTTCTGCTTAATCTTATTTTTTTAATTAATACTCCTTCCTTTTGGATAGGTTTGAATAAGTACTGTATGAGCTTCTGTTTAATATTTCACCTTTTATTTAAAAAGCAAAATTCTCAGAATTTTTCTGAATTTGGTGGAAGTTCAGTCTGAAAGCATCATACATGGAGCTGATTGGAAAAAGTAGCTGCATCACATGGACAGAAGGATAATGTACACTGAACTTTGGTCTTAGATTAATTTCTTTCCTCTCTTCTAGTTTTTCCTATCATTCCCTTTCTATTCTATTTCTTGTATTTAACCTCTGTCTTTTCCAGGCTTCTGTTTGCCCTCTGAAGCTAGCTAATTGCTGAGATGACTGCCAGGTTTATCAGCCTTACACCTCTTGTTTGTTAATTAAAAAGTATGTAAATAGTCAGAGAGGGGAAGCCTTGTTCTCCCCAAACTGAAATTTCCTCCTGTTTTCCAACCGTGGGCAGATTTGAGATAACAAGATACTACTTTCATTATTTTATTGGTTGACTTAGTTGCTTTTCATGAAGATCCTGCTTTTGCTCTCTGTAGTAGATAAATGCCTTTCAGTATTATTCTTTATTACATGCAGTGAATATTTGACAACTCTGCAAATGCTTTCATTGAATTCAGAGTAAGAATTAAACTAGAAATTCTTGCAATTTTGAGATAAAACCATTTTTGCATGCTGTAAGTTTGCTTTGGGAAGTGAGTTTGTGATGTATATTTTAGCCACATAGCTACTTTCTGATATTTCTCTCCCTCTTACAAATGCTTTTTTTATACGGTGTTTGCATTGTATATCCAGAGCAACTCTTAAGCACCCAAAGTTTTTTCTGTTGGCTCTATAAATGCTAAGTAATATGATAGCATCAGGTAACTTCTTTAGGTCTGGCTTTTCAATCCCTACTTTAAAACTTGGGAGAGCACAAAAATAAATATTTCCCTGTGAAGAGAAAAGGTTTACCTTTGTTTTACCCTTTGAGATATTTTGGAAGAAAATTCCAAATGTTGATGGGTAAGATTTGGGAAATGGGGAATAGCTGGGCTGAAAATACTTTCATCTGTAGTACTGTTTCTGATCTTGTGTCTGTGAATCAGTAGTTGAAAATGATTCTATATTATATTCTTTCTCTTCTTTAAAACCATACTTTCTAATAATTATTTTTTAGAAACCACATTTATTTTTCTTTCTTTCTAGAGTCCTCATGGTGTGCCAGTACGAAACAGTGGGAGTCCCAAGTTTGCTATGAAGACACGACAAGCTTTCTATCTCCATACAACAAAGCTGACAAGAATTGCCAGACGATTATGTCGAGATATCTTGCGCCCTTGGCATGCTGCAAGACATCCCTATCTGCCAATTAACAGCGCAGCAATCAAAGCAGAATGTGAGTGGTGATGCAGCTGGGACCTACTGGCGAAGGAGCCCTCTGAGATTCCTTTCCTATAAAGCTTGAGTTGCAACTTCTTGAGATGCTCTCTTGTGTGTAGCTACTGGTTTCACAAAATCTAGCTATGCTTGCAGAGTGCCCTAACACTGTAGACTAGACAAGTAACTTTGAAAATTCATTAATTGTTTGTTTTAAAATATTCATGTTTGCTATTACATTTAGCATTCTGCATTTGTGTCCTGTTGCCAAGGCATGCTTTCAACCTGTAAAATTCCTTTTGATTGGAAAGCTCTTTCAGGACATTTGAGTTATTCATGTAGTTTTGCTATAATATCTAAATGTCTTTACCTTCTAATTATTTTTCCTTATTTTACAGGCACAGCACGTTTACCTGAGGCATCAGAAAACCCATTGCTATTAAAGCAAGTGGTTCGAAAGCCTTTAGAAGCAGTACTCCGGTATTTAGGTATTAAAAAACCCAACCACCACCAAACACAAAACCCCCCAACCAAACAAAAACCCCTTCTAGCTAATTCTGCTAACTGTTTCTTTCTCCATTTGGTTCTGGATTTAGATGCTGGTTCTGGATTAAAAAACCAAAACATTGAAACCTTCCCATGAACTTGTCCTTTTTCCTTTTCCTATTTAATTTGACACAGTGGCTCAGCAGTCCGCTGTGGGCTCACTGAGCTGTATCAGAAACTTTTTTTCCGAGGGAGGGATATGTTTGCTGTGGTCTCCAATGTATGTGGAGACAAGTTACCATCTGCTAATGGAGGCATCAACATAATGTTTTGGGAACAATTGGTAAGTCCCACTGTTCCAATTTTTGAGCTGTCTGGAGGCAGTTCCTACAGTTGGGTCCTCCAGGAAGCCTCTCAGGTTTAGGACAGCACTGCGTACCACAGCTTGTGAATCAGTTGCTGGCTGTTCTGTGCTGGAGCTAGACAAGAGGACTATATTTTCATTCTTTACTTTTCTTGGTTGGTTTGTTCCACGGGGTTTTTTGAGGCCTTGGGCCTCATCAGCTGATCTGTGGGGGAGTACTGAGTAGCTCTATCCAGGACCTTTGTGTAAAAGTTTTAGGTGCTGAAAGAGGCCAGCTACATGACATGCCAGCACTGACTCCAAACGAATGCAAAATCATTTTTCCTAGCGTTGCCAGTTGCTAGAGACACCCTGAAGTCATGTCTCGGGATGTTACAGCAGTCTAACATGAGTCTAACCACAGAAAGCTAGTTTGGACAGCAGTACTTTGAAGGCTTCCAGATTAACAAGGAAATTGAATGCCTTTTTACTCTGATAAGAAATGCTGGGGGTTGATTCTGTTCATTTCAATGTTTTTGTTGATAAAATATTGTAAGGCTCAGGGTTTATTAAATATTTATTGTTTCTCTGTTGAGTGTTGTTCTCTGCTGTATACTGATGAGGTACACAGATTGAGAAACCTTTGGATATGTATAGTGCAACCAAATAAAACAAATAAAGGGAGAAGTTTTGCTGTTGGATAAAATCCTGCTTTTATTAGTGGTACAGAATGTAGCAGTACATTTTGAGATTTCATTAGCAATGTGTCAGGGTCTCCATTTGACTGCTGTGCTGGGAGAAGGGCGTGAAAGAAATGGAGGGAGGCTGATGGACTGGCAAGAATGTATTTTTTGAGGTGTCGTGCTCAGTCTGCTTCAAGTTGTACATTACTCAGCTGTTGGGGCTGTGAGAGAAAAACTAGGTTGAAGCTCCTATTTGCTGTTGCTTGTAATTTTCTCAGAATTTTTTCAGTTGAACAGCGTGTGCTTGATCTCTGCCTTGGCCAGAAGTTTGAATTCAGACTCTGTGTCCTTTATGGTGGTGTTTTGACACTTGTTTGGACAGTTTAGAAATTATATATTTTACAAACTTTGCAAAGTTCTGATTTCCTTAGAGTTTAAGGGTGTTGCGTGACTGCCGAAAGATGGCTTTTAATGTAGAGCACCCCCAAAATGATCCCAATTTGTTGGAGATTAGTGTTTTGGAAATAGATACAAAGTGCTTTTATTATTTTTATTTTGGAATAATCATAAGAATTTTATATTCTTATTTTAGAATAATATTATTACATTGTTTTTGACATCTTCAGTAGAGGTGAATTATTAAATATACATAAAATGCTTTATATCAATAGCAATCGCCAGTCAAATTTATTGACTGAGTTCGTATATAAGGGGAGGTATACTTGGTCACCTTGGAATTTTGCAGGTTGTTTTCAGATTTATAATTTCAGTATCTTCACTAATAAAAAAAACCCACCTTGCTGTTTTACAACAGAGTCTCATCCATGTCCTCCGAAACCAGATCCTGCAAAGAGCTTGTCCAGTTCTCTCAACAATCTGACTCCTGCTAAGTTCACACCTGTCATTAATAATGGGTCCCCCACTATCCTGGGAAAAAGAAGTTATGAACAACACAACGGAATGGATGGTAAATATTTTTCTGTGAAATGTATATTGTCTATATAGGCTTTTTTCTTCTGTCCTTTCGGTATACAAGGAGATTATTTAAAATTATAGTCCTTTATATAAATTCTAAGTTTCTTATTCTTGAGGGAGGTTAATTTTTTTCCTTTTGTAAAAGTCACTTGCCCCATTTCTCCTGAGTGAGACACATGATGTGTACTGTCTGGGCGGTGCACGCACATAAAGCTACGGTGCTAGTGGAGCTCTGCCTGGCTTGACCAGCCTTGCAAATGGGATCGTGAAGGAGGAACTTCAGTTTTTAAATGAGTAGTATGAAGAAAACCTGAGTAGCTTTTTCCAGTGATCTTTCCTTTTTCTTTTGAGGTTTACAGCTTTTTAACCTGTAGGTAGTAGCTGTGCAGTTCCAGGTGGCTTTGTAACGTGTGGATCACCTGGCTTTCAGCAAAGCTACCAGAGGCTGCATGCCGTTGAGAAGGGCTGCTTAGCTGAGGGAGGCAGACGTGCCAGATCTGGTGTGGCACAGCCTTGCTCCTGCCTTGCGCAGAACCAGAGCATTGGCTTTTGTTGGCCCTGTCACTGAATACCTCTGTGTAGTGGAGTTTCGGCTTCATCTCCTCAAGAATAAAAGGCAAGGTGAACGTGTTTGAAGTGAGGGATAGATGCAGGATGTTCCTGGCATGGACTCCAGGGCTCTGATCTGAAGAGTTGCTCTTGCCTGAGAGTGTCGGGAAAGAGAAAGTGCAGTCTTTTTCTCAGATGAGGATAAAAAGGTCTGTTCAAATGGTCTTAACAGGAGTGAGAACACGGCAGGTAGCTCTCCTTAACAGGGGAAAGGAACAGTTGGTTTAACGGTGACTCTGAGCAGGGAGGGACATACAGAGAATCTTTATCATTTCTTACCTTTAACTTTATATGTGGCTTATCTGGAATATAATTACAAACATTTGATATCTTATTGTTTGTGTTTTAACGTTAAGAACTTTTAAAAACTGCTGCTGTTCAGGTTGCTGATGTGATGTTTTTCTCTTTTCTGTTCACTTGTGCTCTATCAGGCAACATGAAGAAGCGCCTGTTGATGCCTAGCAGGGGTAAGACCTTGAAGCTGCGCTCAGCTTATGCTAGGAGAGTGATTTTTAGTTTCATCTGCTGGCTTATCTGTGCTTTGTGGCTAATGAGTCTGTGTGCACCTTCTATGTTGATGTCTAAGTGTTCCTTGGGTAACCATTTCCACCCATGGTTATGCTGCTCACCTTCCAGGCTTTTCACATGCAGATGACAAGTCATACAACCCTGCTGAAGACATGAAGTGCTATGTTCAGAATTGATTCCTAATTCCTCAAGTTGGCAGAAAAGTTTTCTAGCAGTTTTGTGAAACTGCTGAAAGCTGTGATGGTTGGTTTCAAACTAGGTGTTGTTTTGCTGTTTGACTTTTAAGAAATCCAAGTTTGATGGGTCCTGAACTACTATAAATTCACATTGACCAAAAGAAATAAAGACAGTGTTCACATCAAGTCCCAGGTTCAAACCTCTCTATTTTCCACTGTGAGTGGACAGTCTCACTGGTGAGAGACTGTATGTTCTCTACTTGCACTAGGAATGGTTTTCAAAGTTTCCACAGGCTAAAAATTAATCTATTCTAACTACTGAACAGACCTCAGAATCTAGTTTGTGATAGTGCAAGAAACGTGCATATGACATCGCTTAACCAAATTCAATAGAACGGACCAATTTTGAATAGTTAAGATATACAAATGTCATTGCAAGACAGGCAAACGCAGAAACTTAAGCCTACATGTTACTGTGAAATGGCCCACACTGCATGCCCTGATGTTAAGCTTTGTGTTTGATGGCTGAGACAGTGGATGACTGTTACCAATATTTACATGCATGCATATATAAGTGCATGTGGAGAATACAATAAGAATGAGGGCAGTGATCTTTCTACTGTCTTGCTCTCTTTGGGAATTTATACCTTGATATTGCGTTGCTGAGTTTTTAATGTGCTTTTTAACTTTTGTGTTTTGGGAAGAGTAACAAAGCTCAGCTGTCTCGCTCAGTTTGGCTTCCTCGGGAGCTTTGTCCAGTAATGAGGGATGTAGATGCGGAGTAGCTCACTGAACTTCCACAGCTCCTAGCGACAACCTGCTTATGGGCATGCCTGCTGCTCCCTCCTCAATGTCCTCATCAGCGAGGGGACTGCTGAGTCACTCAGCAGATGACACACTTCTGAAGCTCTGAGATGTTGTGGCCCAAAGGAGGGAAGTGGAAGAAGAACTGATGCTTCCCTCAGACTCTCTCTGCATAGAGCACTGGATTTGATAACCCAGGACCATTTGCTTACTGGAAATGGAGGATTCTTGGTTTAGTGTTTTGAAACATCTGTTTGCTATGGTACACATATTTGATTAGATGCGTTTCAGTCATAACTGTTGCTGGAGCAGTTTGCAAAAAGAAGATTTTGGTGAAGTGCCTGTTCAAGCCGCTCAGAATAAGCGTTTCTCTGAAGCACACGTGCGCAGTTGTGCAGCAGCCAGCTCTCACCAAGCGCCTGCTGCTTTATCTGCTTGGTCTGTTCTCAGCCAGCCACTGAAATACTTGTAGTAGTATTTGTTCTGTAACCGTTAGGTAGTGGAGTACGATTCAGTCCCAGAATCTGTTTACCTGCTGGGGTAGTGAGTGTTAACTGGCTGTTCTTGTGAGCAGTTTGGCTTAAACTTGTTGGTTGAGATTTATTTGTGAATGGAAAATGTTTGTCACGCTGCAATTTCGATATTTGGAATGTTTTCTGACCCTGGGTTGCTGGAAGCTTTGCTGAGACAGAGAGGGAAGGGAACCACCTGCAAGGAAACAAGTTTTAAAGCCCTTGGATCAAGCTCTGCTGGGCACAGGGAAACGGTTGTTGGAAGTTTGGTGGAGCTATTTCTGGCCTGGAGTCAGTTTGTGTCCCAGTTACTGCGCATGTGTGCTTGTACCACGCCAGCACTGGGAACGTGGTGCTGAGACTTCTCCTTGGCTCTGGATGGAGTCAGACAGGCTTACTAGTTTGGGGGACTGCTGGTGTGAAGGGAGAGGAGGAGGTCAGAGGAGAGGAAGAGCACGAGTTGTGAACCATTGTGAAGAAGGGTTGAATGGCTGCAAGAGTGATGAAGCCTTGTGAGCAGATTTAGGAGCCAATGAGTTAGTACAAAAGGACCGAAATAAACCCATCTATCCAGAATGACTGATTTTTTTATTAGGACTGACCTAAAATAGAAGAAAAAGACTGATGAGAGTGAAACTGAATTGTTATAACCAGTCAGATTCTTCATTTACATAGCTCCTATAGATACTATAGGAAATTGGAGGGGGGGTGTTGTTATTTTTATGTTTTTCCTCTCCCCATAGTGATACATGGTGGCATACTGCCTGGTTTAGGTCGCTGTAGGAGTATACTGCATAGAAAAGCTGGTGGTAAGACAACTGAATGAGGAGACTGAAAATATTCTTTCTGCACAAATTTAAGTGCAGGAAGACACTTTATCCACCTATGTTGAAATAGTTTTCAAGAAGATGTTAATGTACTGCAGTTATGTGAATTATCCAGGGATTTTTCTGTTTCCTGCTGATGTTCTGTGTTGGGAGGTACCTGGAAGATATCGTATAGTTTGGACAGGTCACTGTGTCAAAGTCTCTGATACATGACAGTGGACAGCTGGTACGGTGGGATTTAGCTGAGGTCTCTTTGCTGGTGCCAAAAGCCTTTTGGATCTGAGTTATTACTTCCAGACTTGTGGGAGAAGTATGTATGCTGTGAATTGTGGCTGACTGCTGAGCTGATTGCATGTGATGAGTTTTTAAGGCTTTCCTCATGGCCAGATCGTAAAGCAATATAAAATCAAGAGATTGCTTTGCAGGGAATGAGCCAACTAGCAGCTAGTATTTTTGCTTAGTGTAAAGCATTAAGATCCATGTTTATACTTCTATACTGGTGGCCAGGTTTATAAGGAATTTAAATTCCCATGCCACCTGCCTTCATTTAAAATTAGGCTGTTTAACATTGCTGAAAATTGAACTGTTCATGTAGGGTTTTGGGTGTTCCTTTAGACAGCACTGCTGGAAGATGATCATCTGAGGCTTTACCACCCATTGGTATTTAGGACGATGAGTGGTCAGTAGTTGGAATTCAGCCCTCAAAAGTTAATCAATGAAGTTGCTGCATAAGTGGAAGCACTGTACCTAAATGTGCCCAAACGATGGCTGAGAGTGGAAGGTTGGAGATGGAAGACCACCTAGTCTATGCACAGATGTGGGTTGGTCAGGTAGAACTCTGTGTGAAGAGAGATAGTAATGGCAAGCAAGGAAAGGCTGGGAAAAGAGGAACCTTGGTGGTGAGGTATCAAGGAGGAAAAAGAAACTGTTGTTAGCGGGCTGCGGCCAGAACTAGTTGAAACTAACTATGGAAGTGTTGGAAATTGCTGAACTTTTATAAAAGCATTTCAGATTTTTCCTTTGGAATTTTGTTTTTTACTTGTTTGTCTTTTCTCTTGCTACTATAACTCCAGCTAAGAATCTTTAACTTTTCTTTTTCTTAATCATCCCTGCTTAACCCTGGAGAGCTGAACTTTTTCAAGCTTTGCATATGATTTGCCTGGCCAGGCATTTTAGAGTTTTGACTGGTGCTTGAATTCCAAGAACAGGAAAATATTCTTAATCTCCTCTCTCGTCTCTCCCTCCACTCTGTTTCATAAGAAGGGTGCAGTCCTTTCATCTGTTTTGTTTTCTTCTTCTCCTTTAAATCTCTTTGGAGGCATCATTAGGCAAACAGTGCCCTTCCCAGCTCTCCTTCAGTATTAGGTTAGCATGAACAAAGTCCTGCAGATTCCTATTTTTGGAGCATGGAAAGTACATGGAATCTCATAAGCTGTTTAATACAGTGAGATGTTAGAAATTTAGTAGCTTATTGCTTTTTCATTAATGTTCTGGAGCTTGACTGACAATATTTGCCATGAAACCTCCTCTAGAGATGTACAGAGAGGATGTTTTATGTTCTGGTCCCTATTTACTTTTTTCCTTACAGCTATCTAGTATGGGGTCTATGCAGATGCCTACTGGAGGAAGGGAGGGAGCGTTGTTGGATTCCCCTCCATCCCCCCTCCTTCACACCATGTTAGCTTTCATCTAATCAAATTTGCTTTTCAGGGTCATCACATGCACTCTAAAATTGGCAGAAAGAGAGAGAACATGAATGAGTAGCTGCAATAAAGGGAAGGCTTTTCCCAGCAACAAACTTGCATTGATAAACTGGTAGCGGGTCGTACGCTGAAAATTGGAGAGGGTTTATAGAAGAGCCGTGAAAACGATGAAGGGACTGGAAAACACACTGTATAATGGAAAATGCTTTTATCAAAGTGGAAGTTGTAGATGTTTGTCTCTGCTGACAGGAGCAGCAGAAGTGTAATAATAGAGGGCTTTTTAGGCTAGCCAGGAATGGAATAATGAGCTGCAGTAGCCAGAAGGTACTGTAGAAAAACTTTGGCTGGAAACAAGCTGCAAATTTTTGAGTGAGGTTAATTAACTGTTGGAATACCTTGCCTCTGCTACAGGGGATTTCTGTACCAAAGTGGGATGTCAATCTAATTTAACGTGTTCTGGTTCATTGTTTCTCACCTCCTTTTGGGGAAATGTGAATGAACTCCTAGAAATGGAAGCATTCATCAGCCTAGAATGGCATTAGTTTAATTATCGAGATGAGCATGAAAGTGGAAATACTGTTCTTGATCAAAAACAGCTATCAAGGTGGGAATATTAGGAAGTTCTCTAGCATCACCTGTGTAGGTGACCAGACTTAGCTCAAAGGTTTTTTTTCTGGCTGACTTAGAAAATTTGGACTTACCTGTATGCATAAGTAGCATTAAAATTCTACATTTATCAGTAGTAGCCCTGGCTGCCCTTCCAAAGTCAAGGATAACCAGCCAAAGGAAATGCATCCATCCAAGAATGACTGTAAACAGCAGGGAGTATTGGTCCTTTCATAAATAACGTGTTACATGGGGTACCTAGGAAAAGTCCTGGCTTTAAGCTGTTGATATCCGGACCAGTGTAATGCTGACTAGTGTCAAGAGAGAAAATGTTCAGTGCTTCTTAAAGGAATGACTGTTTCTTGCCAGCAACAGCACAGCTGGGAAGAATGACAAGTTGCTTGAAATGTTTTTTGGACAACCCAAGAACTGTGTGCCTGTGCAACTTCCTTGCTTTAGATTATATGCCAAAAGTACACATTATTTTTTAGAATTGTACTTAGCATTTTGTATTCAGATGTTATGTGAAACTTTTTTCACTCGCCTTCAGCTTAGCCGTGATACTGTGATTAGCTTCTTTTGGTGTTACGAGGAAAGATCTGGAAACGAAATCAGGAGGTGGGCATTATGCTCTGTGGATCAACTAGGGAAAACCATTTTGTTTATGAAGGAAATGATGAAGTAAGATGTAAATCTTGATTGAAAGAGAAGAGAGTGCATATCCCAGGGCAGCAGTAGGGAGCAGGTGTAATTAATATGACAGGAAATGAATGCATAACAATGCAAGGGCAGAATTGCAAATGGCCCTGATAGTACAAAGCCTGAACTTGTAATTAAGTGGAAGCTACCTATGTGATACATATGATATATATACACACACATATGTATATATGTATTTGACCTGTAATACTCCCAGTTCTAAGAACAGTGAATAATTCAGTGGTTTCTAGTTTACATAGTTTGGATCAGCAAATCCTAAAGCAGTGTGGCGCATGGCTTTGTTGTCTCTTTAAGCACTTACTGTGTTACAGCCAGACTAGAATATACCATGATGCTCTTTTAGGAACGCAAGTGGATAGTATTTATTGACTCAACACCGAGATAGGTAGCGGCTCTCCATCCCCAACATACTTGTCCAAGGGTAGGTGCTGACTCATTGTAGTTGGATGTCGCTGCCCAGAAAGTATTAGTAGGGTCCCTGAAGTACTCTTAGCAGAAGGTACAGCTTTGCATGAACAAACACATCATCTGTGCAGTACTATGAAGCAAATTAACATGAACTGTTGGACCAAGCATTTTAGGAAGTACTGTCCAGATCCAAGGAGGTTAATGTGCAGGGATTAGTGGAAGGAGGTAGCTAACGAACCACAACCTACTCGTACAAAATTAAAGCTCTTTGTGGAATCTCTCATTTGGAGTTACTGTTTGTTTAATGTTGTCTTGGGTTTATCTGTCCAACAGAGAACTGTGATCACTTCTGTGTTTCATTACAACCAAAACAGTCTGTTTCTGTATTTGTTGCATGGGGCTGGGCTACTGTATTCTGAGCTACGTGAATCTTTCCTTTTTTTAACCTCAAATCTTTTTTTTCCTTTTCCTTTGCCAATCTTGGTAGGAACTTACTTAGGTAAGTAAATTGCAATTTTAACATTGTTTTTCAGTAGAACAGAATTTTAAGAAAATATTAGTCTAGGTGGTGTTTGGTACAATTTATGCTCTGTTCTGCTTTTGTTGCACTTGCATTCCTGAAAGTTTATAGCCTTTGATTGTTAGAAGGTGGACACTCAATCTGCTCACAGCGGTAACGCACTCTTGGCAGTTTAAGAAAGAGAGGGGTACTAAAGCATTCTTACAAGCTTGCAAAAACTGTATTGTGTCAACACACAGAGAGTACTTCAAGTGAACCTGTAACTTGGAAGTGAAATCCTTGTTCATCAAGCCTCATTCATGCATGCATTTTTATATTTTTTTTTTCTAGCTTGCTCACAAATGTGGTACTGTTGATGTTTTTGTTACTGCTGGGAAGGATGGAATCCCAGGAGGAGGATTACTTTTGGAAAAGGAAAATGCATATGAAGAGTGTATGGATTTTTGAAAGCAGTGTATTTTAGTATAGTAAACTTGCTGGTTGTGAAAGCGTGTGTTAAATTCTCTACGTTCATTGTGACTGAAGACGTGCTTATGAATGTTACTGCATATTGCATGTTCTGCATGATACTTCTCTTTGGTAAACAGAAGTTAAAACAAAATACCATCTGTGACTAATTGCTTGATATCCTGATTGGTTTAAAAAAAAAAAAAA
>VXBL01009863.1:285952-322314 GCA_013400195.1 Aramus guarauna
AACATGAGATGAAGGACCCATATTTTTGTGTGGTGGATATGCTGATGATTGGTTCAAATAAATAATAAATGTAGCAACTCCAAGGTATGTCCAGCGGCTGGAAGCTGGATACTCTTCCTCCTTGGTATGAGGGTCAGCTCTGCAGAAACTTACACCGAACTGTGAAATGGTGTGTAAATACACAGGCAGTGTACACAGGCTGGACTCGTGGGGAATGGGACTGGATCAGCAAAGAGCATGCATGTCTACTCTCAGGCTTCCAGTGGGACCAGATGTGCTGGCTTGCTTCCCATCGGGAAATTAGATTCCCCCACTCCGCTCTGTGTTGGCGGGTGCCAACTATTCCCTACTCTTGCAGCACGCTCTTGGGGTGCTCCTCTAGTTGCTGCAGGAAGTTTGGGGATTCTCTCATGTTAAATTTCACACATCTGAAAGAATTAGATTCAAATGATAGGAGATTGTGGGGAAAGAAACAGGTTGGGTGTCTGAGAGGTGGTTCCCCCCATCCCCAAAAGATAAAGCTGCACAGTAACAGACTTGCACTTGCTGTTTGTGAAACTCCTTCCCCACCTGCCTTTTTTTTTGGGTGAAAGTATATTCATCTGTGGCTTTGATACTTGAAGAATGAAAGGATCGTTAGGGCATAGTAACCTGCTGTGTCTGGTTTTGAGCCAAAATCTCAGTAATTGTGCTTCCGCTTGAGGAGCGGTTCTGGGGTCTTTGTCACTAAGTTGTGGGGAGCGGAGGAGGCATGCTCAGCTAATCTCTGACTGCGATTAGTTGTTTTATTGCCATTTCAGTCACAATGTAGAATCATCTGAGGCAAAGGATGTCTATGCTTATCTGCAGACATACCTTCGATTTACCTTATCTACATTTTATCCTCTGAGACTTCCTCTTTCTTTCAGTGTACAGAGGAAACTTTGGCAGAAGGAGTTGAATGGGAGGAGATTTTGTCGGGCTTTATGTTTTTTTCAGTGCTATGGAAAAAAACATTTAATCTTGAGTCTTGAGAAGACGCTTCAGTTTCTTTGGCTGCAGAAGAGTGGAAGATTTACTTAGACTTATTGTTGTAGACCTTTACACTTTGTGGTTTTAAAGGTTTGGTTACCTTTTTTTGTTTGTTGGGTTCTTTTTCCTTATTTGGAATTTACTGTTGTTTCTTATGTGGAGCTATGTAAATTCAAGCACATGGACCTTAGATACCATCGAAAGGAATATTCACACTTTCTACCCTGTGGCTTCTCTAGACATCCCTCCCTAAAATGAAGTTAAAGACAGGTTTTTTTTCCTGTAGAGGAGCTGCCAGAACCTTGTTGGGTTTTGGTCCTGGTTTATATTCATATGCTGTCCTATTTTTTTAACCTGCTTGTGGATGGATGCGTGTGAGAAGTTTTCTCTCAAGCCTTGATCCATGAAAATGGAGCAAGCAACTCTGGGAGAACTAAGTTTCATATGGTGAGTTACCTGCCTCTACCACTCCTTACCCAGAGATGGAGGGATTGGTTTAGTTCTTAGGCACGCCTGTCTTGCAGACCTCATCTCTCGCACAGAAGCCACCAAAAACTTTTGGGTGAGAATCCATTGTTTCCAGTACAGATGCATCCTGTTGACTTGACAGCTGTTCTGCAATGGCTTACAGATGTTACGCTGTCTCTCTGCATCTCTTTCACCATTGTGGGTAAAAATTGCTCATTTAATAGCAGTACTTCAGCTACATAGTGTGGGGTTTTTTTCTAATTGCAAACTGAAGCTAGTCTTTTTAGTGTCTGTTTTTATATTCAGTCTTTCAAACTCCAGTTACCAAAGTGTGACTAAAGGGAAAATTCACAGATAGCTAAGATTAGTATGCTAATGGATACCTTATTACTGTGACAGCAAGAGTATAAATTGTATTGAAACTAACTTTGTGTCTGATTTTACTGGAGCAAAAAGTTGTCCTGGGCAACTTTATCCTAGAAGTTACAGCTTTGTGGTGAGGTATGTCCCTCTTGTAGCCACTGCTTCTTTGCTGTTTGCGGGCTTTGAAGCTTTGGGACTCAGAATAAGTAGCGGTTCTGCTCAGTTTGTGTCAATCTCAACATCTCTTCTTGCCGTGGAATGTTCTGGGTTAATTCTGGTGCTTGGGGATAGCACTGTTTAGTGTTTGGTTTACATCCAGCGATCGTCGTCGCAGCAGCCACGTATCGGCTGCTCCTGTAGGCTAGTCTTTTCTGGCATCAAGAATATTCTTAGCGCAAGAAAAGAGCTGATCTGGAGTGTGGTTAAAATGAAATGTGTGGCTTCAATCCAGGGACTAGCATCAGTTGATTTACATCTCCCGGAGTTCCTGTGAATGGAGAAAATGTTATCTTTCAGTTATGGAAGGCGGATGGAAAAAAGACAAGCACTAGAGCCTAGCTCTGAAGCCAACTGATTCAGGTTGCATCCTGCTGGCTGTGCTGTTTCCCAGCATCGGTGGAGCTCTTTGTCCATCCATCTCAAATGGCTGCTTGCAGCTGTGTTTTGGATGCGATTGCTGCTCCCGTGTAAAAAGGAGTGATTATCTGGCGCCTACGTCGCTTTTTGTCAGCATCCAAAGTTTGTTACTGGTCCTCTTGCTTGGTCCCTGGTACATCTGTTCTACAGATTCAATGGAAATCTTTTTGGCAGCTATTTATTCCTCTCTGTGGATACTTCGGCACAAAAACACTGCAAAACTTGAAACTGTGTGCATTCATGTTTGAAGTCGCAAACGGCATACCTCCATACAGAGTGGAAAATATACTTGATAGGCACTGTTGATTTTAATGTGGTGGTGTGATGCTCAATGCTCAGAAAACGTCCCCTGTTCCGCCTTCCTCCCTCCCAATACGTTGCTGTGCCATGGGTGTCCTGGCATGCTTGCTGTGAGTACATTGTGTTTGGTTGTACCAAGGAGAATCTCAGGGAGTCTGTTGGAGTACAGACCATGAGCTGTAAAAGCTTATTTTTGCTGGATTCTTTAAAAAGCTTTGCTGTTTCATCACAGCTTAACTGGCTAGCAATGGGAAATTTCAAGTATCAAACTGAGAACCCGGGAAGCTTGCTAGAAATGTGAAAGCAGAATTCATAACTTCTGCAGCCAGTGACAGCGTTTGCTGATGCCTGCCCTGTAGTACCTGTTGGGTTTGATGTACTGACATTTTGGTTCTCAGCCAGGAAGGGGCTGAGAAGGTTGGCTTGGTGCTCTGGTGTTAATGGAACGGTGTTTTCTGGGAGCGTGCATCTTAGAAAACTAAGTGATGCTAATAAAAAGATTTATTAGGTCTCCCAGTCCATTCCATGCCATACCCTGCTGCCTTGTAGCAACACATTGTTCTCTTATATCCCAAGACCTCTGTGTGTTCTGCAAGGTCTCATATAGGTACAGTTCAGTACGTACGCTATGGCGGCATGGCAGGGCATCGGGTAGTGTAGCAAATAAGCTGGTAAAATCAAGGCATTGCGCTCGGTGCTTTACGGTGCTGTTTGTATTACCGGGGAAGGGCTTTTGTGATAGCTGGAGTCGCTCTGCTCGGTGACTGCTGGAGCTACGCCTGTGGAGGTATTTACTTGTGGTCGGTTCAGCAGATGCAGTCTGTTTGCTAACAGCGTGTAGCTAATGTCTGAGTTTGAAGAGTTCCCTGGGGATCCAAGGATGACAGGAAAGATTTTATTTGTTGCTGTTCTTGACAGTGTGTAATACCTTCCACTTTCTCCTTCTTGATGTCAGTAAGTTCCTCCAAAACTAAAACAGAATGCTAGATTTTTCCCAAAACTTGAGGAAAACCTCAGATCTGAAAGAGGAGGTGTACTTTTAGTGGTAGTTTGAAGAAAGGTGTGAGTAAATGGAGAAAAGACTTGAGTGAACGGAACGTGTTTTTAACTTGGGGGCTCTGCTCTTCAAACCATGTTGTTAAGGAAGCTCTTTTCTCAGTTACCTTTCTAGGAGGGGAGAAGTTAGTTTGGTAGACAACTCTTGTTTTAGCAAAACAACACAGTTGTGATCATAGCTGCGTGTGTTTTGATTTTGTACTTTTTTCTGTCTTGGAAAAGCAATGGTCTTACCAGCTCTATTCTCTTTCCTGTTTGTTAGGTCTGCCTAACCACGGACAAACCAGACAAATGGTAAGAGAATGTTCATTTAACCAAAACAGGGAAAAGAAGAATTATTAACCCACGCTAGATAGAACACCCCATTAAACCCTAGTGTTTCACTTCCGTCTTTGCTGTTTGCAGCTGGTCATACTTCCCAATTAAAATGAAAAATTTTAAAAAAGTATTATTTAGGTGAATGTGAAATGTTGAAGTGGTTCAATTCAATTTAAACTTCAAATCTATCTCTCTATATAAATGAGATTCTGTTTTGAATGGAACATTTTGTTTCTGCTCATACAGAAACTGAGTGGCTGTTTATAGCAAAGTTCTGGGATGTGTTTCTAGGTGGAATGTCTGTCACTGAAGGAGGAAGGGTTTAACTGATGGAAGGGTTTGTTTGGAAAACAGTTTTTTTCTTTGTTATTTTTTTAGGAAGCTAGTGTGCAAGTTGTCTGCTGAGAATGCCTGTTCTTTATGTTCTTTTTCTTTTTTTCTTTTTTTTTTTTTTGAGTAAAAATTATTCCTAGCCTTTCATCCATTATGCTGAGTTTTATCAAAGGACAGAAGCAAATAGCCAGTCTGATTGATGTGTCTCTGGCAAAATGCTTTCTCATTAAATTCACCTCGGTGTGAAGGAGCCAGGGCAAAGGCTGTGCATCACTTTCCCCCTTACGCACGGCTTATGGGAGAGAACTTCAAGCATAAATTTCCTTCCCCCCACCCCGCCAAAAATGATCTTCTGGTGTTGATAAAGTGGAGCTTGCCTCATTAGGTGAACTGCCACGCCGTATTGGTGTCAGTAGAGTCACTCTGACACGGGTCAATCAGCAGCAGGTATGACTGACGGTCACTGAATGGTGATCGCAAGCATTAATCAATCTAGTAATGCTCTTGGATAGTGTGCAGTATCATGAGGGTAGGCTATAACGTGAGCATGCTAGTCTGCTTGTAATAACGAAGCATTTATTTGGTTTGTTACTTGAGCATCTGATACGAAGTGGTAAATTGTATTCCTCCTTGAATTCAGCTTCATTTCTTGTCACTGAGGAGACTGGCTACTTGTTTGTGTCTGCTGTATAAACCAACTCAGTGCAGTGGCAGAAATCTGTGATGACCTAAAACTTTTTAGGTGTTTTAGGGTTAAAACCCCCCCCCAACTGCCTTGATTTCTGGTTGCTTGGTAAAGTGTGCTACTGAACTGAAAATTAAAGGTCCACGTTTCAGGATGTGCTATTTGAAATGGATTGCTCAGTGCAGGTAGAGGAAAGGCAACCTAAAAGCACAGGGGTCCCCTTCTAGGCATTTCCAAGAACTCTCTGGAGTTGTTCACTTGCGTATGTAACATGTATGGAGAAAATATCCTTTGCAATTCTAATGAAAGGATTTTCTTGGAGAAATCTGGAGGGGGTTAAAAAAAGAAAACAAAACAGAAAAGCTTTTTATTTGAAGCCTTTTCCTCAATAAACTTCAAATATAAAAGCAATTCTTGAAGTATTTCAGTGGTCTGCTGTGGTGCTGAAGTTGTCTTCTATAACATGGAGCTGGGCAACTGAGAAATTAAGTTGTTATTGCACTTGTATATAGCAGTTCTAAAGAGCTTAGGATTTTAAAAGGTGGGATTTAGTTTGTTTAGCTCTAAAGCCCTAATTTTCTACAAGAAGCAGATCTTGCTACCATAGTTGATTAAGGCTGGTCAAAAAAAAAAAGTTCTGGATCATTTTTTGTTTTCTCCTCAGATAAAAATGAGATAGATGCAAGGTTTTGTTGGTTGTTTTTTTTTTTGGTTTGTTTTTTTTTTTTCTTGGTTGCCAGACTGAGGTCTTCCCTTTCTGAGTCAAAATATTAAAATTTGGTTGAGTTTTTGCCATAACCTGACACTTGAGGACTTGAGTACCTCACGTCCCCACGCTTCCTTTTGAGGTGGATCTCCCAGGCCAGACGTCCCTCATGTACACACTCAGTTTCCCATTTCGTGGGCAGAAGGGGAAGCCTGGGTGCATCTGGGGAGATGGTCTAACCTCGGAGGATGACCTGTGAAACACCAGAATTAAATTCCTACTGGGATGTTTTCTGACCAGCTTTAATTTATTCATATGAAATTTTCTGAGCCCTTATTTTGCATCTTTCCTGACTTGTCCAGTGTTACTGATTTCAGTGGGATTTCTCAATGTGCTAATCGGCAGGAAGAGGGGCAGCAGAACTGGACTTCAAATGATCAAGGACAGCTGCATTTGCGAAGCTTAATCCTTTGCTCCCTTGCATCTGCACCTCTCTTAATAACAGCTCATGTTTTTCCAGTTGAGTGGAAGGGGCCTAATGTGGGTCTGGAAAATTAAACCTGTGTTGATTCGCAAAGCAAATGTATTGTATATGGGAAATCTGCGGTGTTAAATGCTAAAAGGATTTTATGATGAAAGCTGCAAAGCTTTGTAGTTCTAGATTTGTTTTCAATGACATATTTAATATATCGTTAAATATTAACCTTCCTAAAACAGAAAGGATATGGGTAAGTTTGGTACCCCAGAATAAGTGTAAATTCTGATTTTTATATTTGATTTGCTGTGTAGCTAGATTTCTTTCCCTGAAATCAATAGAGTTGCTCTAGATTTATGGTAGTAGCTGAAATCTAAGTCTTATGTTCAATCTTTCAAACTTGATGTCATCTTTCAGACACAAGCAACAGATTATTGGTAATGCCTTCTATTTTTTTTTTAATCTGTCCTGTCGCTGGAGTATTGCTGTCCTATCGTATATTGAAGATGCCTAACTTCTTCTGCTTGTGGACAATTGCTTTTATGTGAATTCTGTGTTCAGTCATGGGCAAGAGGGGATATATTTACCAGAGATGAAAACTTTAATTGTCTTTTCCCTTGAGTGCTTATCACATGCTACTGCAGGTTTGTTCGAGTCCGTAATTGTATTTTTTTATGTATCACGTTAGGGACCAAGCCGAAACTTGCTGCTCAATGGGAAATCATACCCAACAAAAGTCCGATTAATTCGTGGTGGATCCATGCCTCCAGTGAAAAGGAGGAGGATGAACTGGATTGATGCACCAGATGATGTTTTTTACATGGCCACTGAAGAAACCAGGTAGGAAACTTGGTCTTTTCAGAAGATTTAAGGGGAGATCTTTTGATTTGTGTTCCTTGTGGGTGCTGCAGCTGATTTTGTGGTTAGACAAGGATCTCTTCAGCAAATCTGTTGCTACAAGCTGAATGTACGCACCACTGCTGGTGTTTAGGTAGATAAAAGCTGTGGTACACCTAATCATGTCTGATGTGCTTAATCATGCACTTGCGTTCCAGAGAAAGCAGATTCTTCTTCCAGAGTAGTTCCTGTAAGAGATGGGCAATAAGAGGAGAAAGACTGAGGTGGGGAGTTCACCTGGTTCAGACCCATAAATGCCTTTGGCAGTCCCACCGCAGTGTCTCAGTAACAGGATAAGGACCTTCAGGCGCACGAGTAATGCTGAGGAACAGAGCCTCCTACACATGGAGCTCTGCATGCCCTCTTGTATGTAGAAGTCTCTTCTATTACCTCTCAGAATGTCTCCTTGTGTGTCTGAGTACTGAAACCATGAGTGACACAGGGTTTCTGGCTGCTGAGTTGCCTCGTTCCTTTGGCGGCTTATATTTGCCAGCAGCAGGGGTGAAATTTAGCCTTGCAGTGTCCATCATCTTCCTTTCGTGGTACCGCTTCTGCTAGTCCTTCTCGTTAGCCTGCCCGCAGAATAAAATAATAAGACACTTTCCTTGCATGAGTTTCTCTTGAAAGAAACTCTGTTTACAAGCTACGTAAAGAGCTGTAGAAGTTATGTGGCCTGGTCCCTAAAGCAAAGCTTTTGTGTATGTATTCCCAGTACCATGTTATTCCTAGGAAGGAAGGACTGCTCCTGGGTGCAGTGAGAAAGGTAGAGACGTTTGCTTATGTGGTTTCCTCCCAGGAACTTGATGCCTCTCCTGGATAACCTTGAAGAAGGTCAGAGCAAAGCCGCAGCCCTGCTTTTCAGCCCTCTCTGCAGGCAGGGGTGCTCTCTGGCTTTTGTCTGTGTCTGAAGCCTGGAGTTATCAACACTTTCAGTATGGGTGCCCCAACAGGCAGAGCAGCACTCACCTTTCCCTCCAGTACCTAGCAGAGGTGGACATGGGAATTACTGGATGTCAGCCCTTACAAATGAGCAAGGAGGCCAGGAGTTTTATTTCATCCCTTCTGGTACTACTAAATTTGTCACTACTCCAAGTATTCATTTGTTCAGCATGAAGTACATAGTCAGTCCTGACATCCCCAGCCTCCTCCTTAGTCTGCAAAGCATTTCAAGTGTCAAGTGACTATTCTGTGAGCCTACTATCAAAGATGGGCTTCGCAGACAAGCTGAGACTGGTAAGGTTCGACATGCTAACCACTGATCTATTGGAACACCAGATTTCCGTGCAGGAATCCCCCCTTGTAGAAGAAACATGAAGTTCTGTGTCAGACTTGTTCCTATGGTCACCTTAATGAAACTGTGCATTTTTCACCACCTTACATCTTTACCTTATCTTTCCCTTCTCCTTTTCTGTTCCTGTGAGATGCTGTGGAAGTAAGCTGTGGGATCCCTTATATAATTGAAACTAAAGTGAGAGAAGTATTTAATTTTCAAGGGGAGCGGTAAAGAGGTACTGGATCCTGTTACAGACCTTCAGCTCTGCCAAATTCACGTGCCGTTGCGGATGTAGGGTATGCAAGTCTCTGATTCAGTCCTTGGATGCTCAAGGCTTATTTCATAATCCTGCATCTACAAACCACTTGATGTTTTTATCATCCAACCCACGAGAAATACTGCAGGTCCGTGGTAGTAATGTCTCAGTACTACTACAAGGTCCCGCCCTTTGATCCGTACAGAACAGTGAGAATATTCAAGTGCAATGTTGGTCATGAGAACAACTTACTTAAGGGCAGAGAATTATCTGCTCATACAGAACTACTGACCGAGGTAGGAAAGATCAGTCCCACAGCAACCACCAACGCAGAAATCGTAGTGCAGTGATAGACATCAGCTCAATAAGAGCTTATCTCTTCCATTTTAAAAAAACAAGAAAGAAAGAACAGGCTGCTTTGTCTGACAGCCTTGCTGCTTAGCTGACTGATGAGTGCTGAAAAGAGATGTTTGGCAGCCTGCTGAAAAGCAGGGAAGCCTGAGCGATGTAGCATTGTAAGTGGCACGGGTTTTCTGTCGGGCATTTCACCTCTAACTTTTCCCTGAACCATCTGCTGCATTCCAGTGTCAAGAATGTAAGAGTTGTTTGTGAGCTCTGAAACAATTTGAGCTTTGTGTTGGCTCCCTAGCAATCAATCTAGCAGCAATATCTGCATATCATCTTCCAGCTGAGGGTCAGGCTGTGTTTTCAGTCACAGAAAGCAGGTTTTCGTAAAGTTTTACACCCCTCTCTACTCCCCCTTTTGTGTGGCACTGTTGAGAACAGTGCTAGAAAACTGGGTAGCTTTGAGGGAGCAGTTTGAAAAGTTTGTCAATTGAATAAGTTTTTGAATTCAAGCCTCACAGTAAGGAACTAGGCATTTATAATTTATGCAAGCGGAGGCAGCGAGTGACCTGATCAGAATCTAGAACTGCTACGAGACGTGTTTCTGATGGCAGCGTGTCTAATTGAGCACATGCGGATACTGTAAGAAGCTCCGCGGGCTGAAAGTAGATCAGCTTCAGCTAAGCGAGTTGTGGAAAAATCACCACATCAAGATTTTATTTCATTTTTTTTATCCCCACCACCACTTTTCCACCCTGTTCTCTCCTCTCCCCAGCCTGTGCCCTTTCAACTTCAGAAGACACTGGAGAAATGGGGACACTGAGCAAACAAGAGACATGTGTTTGTGTGCGTGAGCTTTATGTAGCAGGCTTGTTCTGCTCGGTGGGCAAAAAGAAAGCAAGTGAAGAGATGATCAAATCTCACCAGAGCTGATTCAAAATCTTCAGCTGAAGTTGTTGATTTGTCAGTGCTGTTGGTGGGGAGAGTGAATTTGGGGGGGAAGTATGTTGACCAGTTTCTTCTGTGAATGTGTCTTGTCTTTTTTTTTCTTTTTTAAAATGAAAAATTTGGCCCCAACAATGTTGAGTAACCAAAAAATGTAAAAATTCTCCTTGGGAGATAGATGTTTGAGTTGTGGACTGTAAAGCCATGTGGGTGCCCTTCCTCTAGTGCAGTATCGTGTCCCTCACGGTAAGTTAAAAATCGTTAAGGTGGGAGCCTCTGAGGGTAGGCAGTGCTTCCTTATCAGACCCTCCGTGTTGCCCCGGTTCCTGAACTGAAGGCTGCATATCGTCGGTGCTGGTAGACTACTCTTGTGAATATTTATCGCTTTCCTTTGTAATCTCTATATGCCTTTGACCACCACAACATCCTCTGGAAATTAATTCCTCATTTTGATTACATAGCACATTTTTCATTGTTGCTGGTTGGTTTTTCTTTTTTGTTTTAAAATGTTTTAGGATACTTCCTTTAGCTCTAAACGTGGTGTTGACAAAAAGAAATGAGTAATCATTCAGTAGTGTCTCTTTCTGCCTTATTTTGCTAATTTTAAGACTTCAGTGTGTCCTCTCTCCATTCTCTCTCTCTTTTACTTTCTCTCCATATGGGAAAACAACTTCCCGCATCTGATAAGACTTGTTGCTAGTCTTGTAACCTAAAGGGAAACTCTTAACAAACGCAAGACGTGAATATTACCTGTTTCTACGTTGAGTACGTGGCAGTGCAGGAGAAATAAGAGGGGGAGAGACCCTGTTAGTGTTCCCAGTGGAGGGGGGAAGGCTGGTTCACTGCTTAGTGGCCGTCATGGGGCTCCCCTGCGGCAGCTCAGCCGTGAGCTCCCTGGGAGACCAAATGTTGCTGGCTTGTGCTGTGAGGGGGCTCTTTTGAAGAGGCAGCTGTGTGCACCTGCTTGGGGCTGGGGAATGTCAGGGAGCTCTGTGAGAGATGGATTAGCAGGCGGGGAAGTGACCAGCGTTGCCAGAAGAGGTTTGGTTTAACTTGGCTTTGTAAATTCCCGCAAAGCTGCCTGCGGCACGTCCAACTGATGTGTCTGTGTGCATCAAACTAAATTAGTGGTATGGAAACTGGCTGTCACAACTGTTTCATGTGTTATATTTACAGCAGTAGACCCTGGTTCTATGAAGCTGGACCAGAATGCCTTCTGCTCTGCAGGGGAAGGATTCTGGAACAGAGAATGCAATTTCCTCTTCATTGGTGGGTTTATAAATCAGAAAACAAAAGTTCCCTGGGGAAGACATTGCTGAAATAAACAGTGTCAGCCCATCCAGTTAGCAAGCACCCTCTGCCTGTGCAGGCCTGGTTTCACTTGGAGAAATTGAGAAACCTACAGCGCCGGTCTCTGTAATAGGTTCCTTTCTTCCTTACTGTCTGCAGGAAAATCCGCAAGCTGCTTTCCTCCTCCGAAGCCAAGCGAGCCGCCAGACGCCCTTACAAGCCTATTATCCTCCGGCCCATCCAGGCAGTGCAGCTACGCCAGCCCATGAATGATGAACCCATAATCATTGAGGATTAACACACGCTGAGCAGCTCTCCGGATGACGGTGGATCTGCCCGAAAGAATCTCTCCTCCAATATATACTTGAGTTTCTGTGGCTACAGCATTGAACTAACTGTTGAAGAGAGGGAACTGTTGAGGAACTGTTTTGCATCTTTTAAACCCTTAAAAGGAACTCAGCCCTGCTCTGAGCCTCTGACCACAGACTGCTCTCTCTCGCGCGTGCTCTCTCCTTCTCTCTCCTTTCTTTTTTCTTTTTTTTTCTTTTTAATTTTTATTTTTGGTAGCCTCTTTTCACCTTTGCTTCTACCCCTTTTGTAGACAGGGGGAGGGAAAGTAAGTTTAACTTATTAAGAGAATGTGGACTAGTACTTTTTAGCTTTGTTTCCTCTTCCGATGTACGAAGAGCTAGAACCCTTCATTTTGTGACTGAGCTCTCGTTTCAAAGCCGTTTTTACAAGGCTGTGTTGTAAGATTTTTCTTTTCTTTTTTTTTTTATTTGTGGACGGTGCCATTTTTTATTTCATTTATATTATTTCTTTTGTAGATAAATTTCCAACCTTTAACTGATATTTGGAAATAGGAGCTGAAAGCCAGCCCCAGGTTCAGCCAGTTTTCTTTGGTCCTGTCCCTTATGTTTTTTGGATCATTTTGTACGGCCAGTTGTGCTCATGCACAAGACAGAAACAACTCAGGCTGAGAAAGGAGTGAGCTAAGAACTGAAGAACCTTGCAGAACATTACACTAACTTTGTGTGCAGTGGAGGCCAGGCTACCAGAATTAGGTGTCCTTACTCTAGTCAATCCCTGGGAGATCTGGCCGGTGGCATTTTTCCCGGTAACCAGCAGTTTGCGTGCTGCCTTCTCGCTGACACCTGGAATCCTACATGCTGTTATACCACCGAGATGCAGCAGTAGGCCCAGCAGTCCAGCAAGTGTAATGAATTGCTTTGCTCTGGCTCCAAGAGTCAAGTACACCAATGCCCAGGGACATTTTGCTTAGAACTCTGAACCTGTTTGTGCATCAGTGTTTTTGGACACATCTCTCCCAGGACGAGACCTGGTTTCTCTTTAATTGCATACTGTATGTTTCCCATTTTGAAGGGAATTTAAATTACAGCTGGGTTTTCATTTGAACACATTGTGTCTGAACTTAAGTGTTTTTTTCCCCCCTTGACATTTCTTGTGTTTGAGGTTTCTTGCATCTCTTGAACTTCTTATGTATTTGCAAGTCTGTATAGTTTCTTTTTCATATGTCTTCTCATTGCAGCGCATTTGCTGAATGCCCTGCTCTGTTTTGAAAGGATGTAAACTATCATTTGCAACTTGTGCTGATCTGTACATGTACCTGCCTCAAGCAGACACAGCATGTAATAACCCCCAAGTCATTCCATATGTGTCAGCGGTGAGATGAGCCAAAGTTGTATTTGGGTTATCACAGTCCAACCGTGATTCTGTGCAACTCTGCTAACCCACCGGGTTAGACAGAAAGGAATCCCCACAAAATGAAAACAATTCAGTTAACTTTAATAAACCTGGAAAGTGAGCTTTTGTGAAACATCTGCTTTTTGTCTCTTCTGAAACGGCTGCCAAGGCTCAGGGTGCCATCTGGCTGGCGCGCACGCCTCTGCGCTCCTTCCTTCGCATCCCAGAGCTGTGTTCTGCTCTCAAGTGTTTGCGTAACTGCGACGCGTCCCTGCGCTGCCAGTGCCGTTGTGCTGTGCAGGGCGAGAGTCATTCATGGTTTGATTCCCCTCGTACGCAGTTTAAACATTTCTAGCACTTCAGGCTGTGACTCCCTCCCTCCTCCTTTTAAATACCACAGCAGATGCAGCGCTGGAGCTCTGAATGAGCCTTTTGTCCGCGGTGGCTCATGTATCTTGCCGGTCAGGGGCATGATTTTGGCAGAGTGAAATCCCTGGGGTGAGCAGCCGAACCGCTGAGGTTTCACTATTTCTACCTTCGCTCCTTACTGGGGTAAGCAAAGCGGGCTCGATGTTTGGTCTTATTCACTGCTCGGGAGCGGTAAGATTTACTCTCTGGCTGTGAGCAGCTGTGCAACTCAGTAAGTGTATCCTATGCTGCTGGCCGTGTTTTCCCATCCATAACTTAAAGCGGGAGGGGAGAGCCGTTCCTGAAGGATGTGCTACGTAGGAAGGGCACCAAGCTTGCTAGATAGAAAGCCTGCAGGCTGCATGCACCGGTGCAGGACTGCTCCAAAGACCATGGGCAGTTTTACTTTGCCTCCGTCGATCTGTAGGAGTAACCCTGTGTCCATAGGAAATATTGCCAACTGCAGGAAGGTTTTGTAACACTTGATTCTTCACTGTGAGTGAAAGTTCTCGTAGGGATTCCTTCCTGTTGCAAAAATGAAATCTGAAGAGATGACTTGAAAAAAATCTGTGTCCAGATTGGCTTCAGCCCCTCTGCAGTGGGATTGGGAGCTCTGGGAACGATGTACTTTGGTTATCGGTGGTTGAGCTAATGCTGGGACCTGAAGAGCTCAGAGTAACCACCTGGGGGTGCCAGCTCTGCAGTTTCCAACAGCTCAGAGCTCGCTTGGAGCCGCTCCAGAGATTACTCTCGGAAGGAGTCTGGGCAAGTAGAGCGAAAATCCTGTGCTGCCCTGACTTTGAAGGATCCCTTACGCGTCCTTTAATGTGGATGCAGTTTTTCAGTGTGTGGTAACAGGCTTCACTCCCTTGTGTTTCACTGGCTTCTGTCCAGCTTGGGAGGAGGAGTTGGAAGATGCCTTTGGCAAAAAAAGGAAAAATACCGGCTCTTGGGAAGTACAGAGGGAATGGTAGATCCCACTAGTCACCTATCTAAGCCCGAGGTGTTGCTCTGTTAAGCCGGCTGCCATCACTAAGCCTCTGCTACACCAACCTGTCTTCCTCCTGCTGAAAACTATTCACGTTCGTGTGCTGACGCGCTGTTGCTGCCAGGATTGCCTTTGTTTATTCCCCCTCCTGCTGTACAGCCTTATAAAAAAGAGGTTTGTTCAGCTGGGGCAGTTACTAATTTCATTGTCCCCTCCAACCCCTACGTCCACCTAAAGAGCCCTTGAGGTTGGAGGGGACAAATCCTGATGGGAGTCGCAGTGAGAGACGCCGAGCTGGCATTCGGGTGCGTTAGCTCCATGGTGTGGAGCCTGGTGTTTGGAAATGCCTGCCCGGAGCAGGTCACTTCTACTGTGCGTGTCTCCGGTCTGTAGTAAATTTTACCGCAGGCATTTGGATATTTTCCCTGAGCCGTGTGTCCCTGGCATGCCCAGCCTTCCCGTGCTTTTCTGCCGTGCGGACGTGGGAGCGGACATGTCACAGGCTCAGCTCCCAGCCCTCGGAGAAGGCTGTACCTCATGCTCGTGTGGATGGAGCGTACTGGCCTCCAGGCTCGCTACGATGCTTACGATTTCACAGGCTTAAAAGTAGCAGGGAGCTAACAAAACAAAATCCAAACATTCCTACAATACTTCATCATACAATTGTTTTGTTACAGATTTTTTTTTTTTTTTAGTTAACTTTGGAACTTTGGGGGTTTTTTACCTTGCATTTTGCATTTTACCAGCTTGTCAGTAGCAGCTCCGCGTGATCTCTGGTTTTGATGCCATGATGTGATGGCAGCGCACCGTCTGCAACAGCGCTGTTGAAATAGTGTGGAAAAAAAGCAAAGCATGACCAAAACTAACAATTCAGAAACTCGCATTCCTGCTGTGGGAGGTGAGCTGTAACTAGGATGCTACTGTAGAGTTGTAAAGCAAAATACACACTGAAATTTCCTTTGAAATGGAAATTTGGAGCCCGTGCCAGCTCTGCTGCGGGCTCTGGCTCTCAGCGCAAGCGTTACACAAGCCAGACCTTGGGAAGCCGGCGAGTCTCTTTCGGATGGCCAGTTTGCGTCATGGTGGAGCTGCTTTCCACCGCCAAGGTAGGAGGTAGGGCCGTGGAGGAGGAGGAGGCCGTTAACCTGCTCAGACACTGGCGTGGGCTCACGATGGTGTGCAGGGCAGTGGCACGGGAGGTGTGCGAGCCTGGCCGATGTCTGGGAAGAGCAAGAATAAAATCTTCTAGCAGATTTTGACTGGCAGGAAGAGGAGGAAGGGTTTTGATACAGTTGCAGAAACTGGACCCCATGTCTCTTCTGGTTTTCTTGATCCATCGAGAGGGCACAGACTTAAAAACACCTTTAACTTAAAATAAGCGTTGTCAGCAGTTTTAGAGGGAGCAATGGGAGATCACTACAGAAAGACAAGCCAGGGCATGACGATCCTCTCTAGTTGGCTTGCTACAGCTCTATTTGGTTGGGGTTTTTTCCCCTGTAAATGTACTTTTTAGTCAATACTTTTCTGGGAGATCCGATGAGAGCCAACAGCGATGGGATCCGCCATGATCTCCATCTGCAGGATACAAACATGTCTTGAGCGTGTGGCCCGTACCGCCCTCCCCGCGGGGGGAGGCTGGCGTGTCCCCCCGTGTCCTGGGGGCTGAACAGAAGGGTTCGCCCTGCTCGGCCAGCTTTGAAACCTGGTGAAAGACACTGATGATCACATTTCACCCGTGCAGGCTCTCAGGAGGGGGAAGCTGTCGCAAGAAAAGGCACGTGGTAAGTTGAGATGGGCTGTGGGGGGCTGAGGGCTTATCCCTGTCTCCTCTTCAGCCTGGAAGAAAGTCAGGCAAGGTCAGGGCTGAAGCACACTTGATTCCTGCCCTGCGCTTTGTGAGTTCATTCACTGCATTCCTGGGGTAAGAGTAACATAAATTCAGCATCTTTCTGCGGACAGCTTCCTCCTCTCCCGCCTGCCCGGGGACTTTCCACCTGGATCCAGCGCTCCGCAGGATGTTGGCAGCGTCACGGTGAGCAGATTTACAGGTCCTCGCCGGAGGGTTTCAGCCAGGTCTTGCTTGTTTGGAGATTTTTCCATCCGAGCGGTTCCAGCAGGAGTGGGTTTGTTTCCCCACTGCCTGCATCTTGGCTGCCCCCGTGCAGCACGTACGAGGGGAGCGTGCGGACGTGGAGCTGAGCCGGGCGTTTGCACACTCGTTTCCCTGCATCCCAGGAAGATGCCCACAATGTCTGGCAGGCACGGGGGGCAAACGTATCCTGATGGGTGGGTCTTCCCCCTTGTGCTGCCGGAGGAGAAGATGGTGCCGTGGGCACATTGCAGGACCCACGGGGCACTGGGTTATCGTGTTCAGCCCCATCCCCACCCCAGGAGCTCACCAACAGCTGTGTCCTGGAGGTGGCGTGCACGTGGAGCACAATGAAACCAGGGCTGCCACTGTGCACACTCGTCCTGCCACCATGCCAGCCCCCAAATCCGTGTTGCGCCGTGGCTGGCCTGACCTCTGGCCAGGGGTCCGGGAGGGGCCCCGGGATGGGGAGAGCCTAATGACAAACCGCCCTGCGGTGCCTCGCACAGCCAGGAGCTGAACTTTGCCAGCAAAGCCTGGCTCTGAGCACAGCCCATCCCTCAGGACACCCTTTCCTTCCCCTGGAAAAGCGGGGGGAGAGCTGCCGGTGCCAGCTGCCCCCACACCTGGCCACATCCGCATGGCCTCCCTGCTGCAGCCCCGCCACGGCGCTTGTCTTCACCAGGGGTTTGAGCCCTGCGCTCCTGTCTCTCCAGCTGGTTTTCTGCCTTTTTATTTTTTTTCCCCTCTCTGTTAGAGCACTGCTTTTCAGGCACCCGCATCCCGCCTCGCAGCAGTGTCACCCCTGCTCGATGGAGGTTCGTGTGCTCCACGCCAAGTATCTGCATCCTCGGTGCCCACGTGCAGCCTGCGGGGATGCTCGCTGGCCCTGGGCGGGCTGGCAGCTACGGCCCCTTGAGAAGGGGATGCAGGGACGATGGGGACGTCCATTCCTGCTTGCAAGGACAAGTGAAATGTCTGTAAACCCGTTTATCGCAGGCGTGACAGCGCTATCTGTCCTGCCCAACAACAGCAGGGACTCAGATGCCTTTTAAAGGAGAGAAGCGACATGTGGATTGTCGGAGCTCCAGATAGCGGGTGCCGGGGCCAGGCGCTGACGTGCCAAGCCCTGGCCGGTGGCATGTGCTGCCTGACGAGACCCAGCTCCTGCCAGCCCCTGCCAGCCCCTCGCACGCTCTTGCTCCGATCCTCCATCTTCTCGACTCTTCCTAATCCTTCCTCAGCCCCTGGGCTCCCCTTTCCAAGCTGCATGCTTATCCTGTGGCCGCCCTTCGGCAGCGAGGCTGGGTACCCGGCATGTGTGAGCTGTCTCCCCCCGCGTCCCAGCCAGCCCGGGGCTCCTCGTGCCGGGGAGCGGGTTTCTGCTGCCCTGCTCGCCCTCCTGCACAGCCTGGTCCTGGGCAGCGACACCCACAGCGACAGCGCGTGGCTGGATCCAGGCTGGCAGGCGCTGCACGTCCAGCAGGGCCATGCAGGAAAAAAATAAAAATAATTAAAAATATATATATATCTGCCTGATTTTGTGAAAGACTCCTCTGTCGCATCCCTGAGCACCTGCTGGGAGCCGCTCCCAGGCTGCGGATGGGATCCCGACCAGTTTTGCCGTGAAGTTCCTGCCAAACGGGGAGGATGGAGGGAAAGCGCGGGCAGAGCTGGGGCAGCCGGCGGTCAGCGGCCGTCGCTCACCACGCCAGTGGCAGCAGCTGACTGCTCTGCCATTTGTCACCGCGAGCACCTGCCCATGGGCTGTGTCCGGGGGCGTTGGGAGCTTTAGGGGTGACAGAAAGCTGCAGTGTGTCACCCTGGGGGACCCTGACACGGGGGATGCGGGGGGGCAGGCTCATGGGTGCACATGGTGCACCAGCCAAGGTCTGTGGGCCACGTGTGGACGACTGTTCTCTGGGCGAACCCAGCCAGCAGCGGGGTTTTTTCCTTAACCTTTTTTATGGGATATTCCCTCCCTCCCTCCCCGTCTCTTCTGTAAGAAATCCAACTGATCCTAGGTGCCAGAAAATGTGAGACACACGAGCAGAGGAAGACTTTCCAGCCCCGGCTCCTCATCCAAGTGGCTCCGTCTGGGTGCATGAGTTTTCACGGTATTTGCATCTGAAGGAAGAAGAAAGAGCCGAGGGGAGTCAGCACGGTGAGGGGGAGAGGTGAGCCAAAGGAGAGGCAGCCTGGGGAAAGTTATTCCTTGTTTATTCCTTCCTTTCTCTTAATCTCCCTGCGAAGCTCTCTGTTTGACCTGCCCCAGGATGAGGTCCCAAACAGCCTCGCGCCTTCCGAAGGCTCCCGGCAGAGGCGATCCCTGTTTCACGGCCAGGGCCGGCCCGGCACAGTCGGCAGAACACCCCCGCTGTGTCTCGCAGCCCCCCTCGGGCCCGGGGGCGGTTGCTGCTGCCCAAGCGATGGCCACGTGTGCTGGCACCAGCTTTAGGATCGGGGCTCGCTTTGGTCTCGGTCCCACCCGGGAAGGGGCATGCTGCAGGGATACGGCTCCTGCTCCGTGCAGCATCCCCGCGGGAAGGGGCTGAGTTACAAAGCTCTGACCACACAGACCCCACTTTATCAGGGAGGGGGATGCTGAGCACTCAGTGGAGGAAAGCCCCTGCGTGCCCCCGCACCCGCTAAGCGGTAGTTAGAAGCACGGCCAGATCAGCGAAGATCAAACATCGGTGCCCCGGGGTGCCGTGTGTGCTGGGCTGGGGCAGCCGGCTGCCCACGCGGCTCAGGGCACCCCGAGGCTGCACGGGGCCGGGCACCGCTGGAGGAAAATAAGTCACTTGCTGGGGGGGGACACAAGGACTGAGGGGGGCAGTGCCCTCGGCGGGGACACCCCCGGGCCTTGCTGCAGGGTGCATGGCTGCCCTCTCCCCTGCCTGCTGAAAGGTGGCTTTGGCACCCGCTACCACGGGAACCCCGGCTCAGCCCTTGGGCAGGAATGGAGCCCCCAAATTTCTGATGTCAAATGCACCATTTGCCAAAGGTGACCCCAGTGACAGCCCCCCAGACCCCTCCCCAGCCTGCTCCTCCTGGTCTCAGTGAGACGGCAGACGTGTTCTCAGCCCGGGCATTAATGCAGCTGTCTGGGGACGCGGCACAGCAGGGCCAGGGACGTCCCTCGCTGCCACCGTGCCACTGCCACGCATCCTGCCTGCCCCCCGGAGATGCTGTGCCCGGCGTGCTGTTCCCGGAGAAGCTGCCCCATTCCCGCTTGCTCAGCCAGTGCCACCCGTCCCGCTGTCCCCATGGCCCTGGGACAGCCCTGCCCTCGGCGCGGGAGCATGCCAAGCCTAAGCCAGGGCAGATTAAGACATGACCAGTTAAAGCCACTTTGCTCCCGAACGAGCATATCCGCTTGGGATTTAGCGCATTTGCAGGCAGGGATTCACACCTCTAGGTGATTTGTCTTAATTCCCCCCAGCCCCTACGTGTGAAAAGCCCTTGGCAGGCGAGAACCTGGCTGGGTGCTGGTTCTGCAACGGGGCCAAAAGGGTTTCACCTGTGGCAGCCCCATGCGTGCTGTTGGCTGGGTGCAGCCCTCCTCCTCCTCCTCCTCCTGCTTCCCCAGCCCCCAGGGCTGGGACACCAGCTGAGATTTCCTAAGGATCTGGAGGATTTAGAAAGCAGACCCTTTTGGGGATGTCCCCCACAGCGTGGGAGAGGACTTGCTGCAGGCGTGGGGACGACGCTGCTGGTGCCGCAGACACGCTGGGTACTGTGGCGGGACCCACACGAACGCCCGTGGGGCTGTGCCGATGCAGGCAGCTGGCCTCCCAGAAATCAATAGCTCCACAAATCCCCAGATCCTGCCTAGCCTTGGCGGCTGCCGGCGCCGCGGGGTGGCTGCCGGCCGGGGCTTGGGCTTGTCGGCTCCATCCTGGGGCCGCAGGGCTCAGCCACCCCTCGCTGGGGCGTCCCGGGGCCACCACCGCCAGCTGCCCCCGCGCAGGGACCCTGCGGGCCACAAAGCCGCACATTGTTGTGACAGCAGCTGGGCACGGAGTGACGGGGACGCCTGGGTCCTGCCGACCCGGCAGGGTGAACGGCCGATGGAGAAGCCTGCCGTTCAAGCATCCCCATCCCATCCGGCCCCGTGCGCTCGTGGGTGGGGGTCACCCTGCTCCATGCCGGAGCCCTGGGTTCCCTTCCCAGTGCCGTCTCTGGGCCTGGGGCCGGGCGGGCGCTTGGCAGCCACGCCAGCTGCCGGCAGAGAAAGGAGGAATTAGATGACAATGGCGGCAGAGGAGAGCCAGGCTGCCGGCTGATGAATAATGCAACGGCTTCGCTGTCGGGAGCAGCAGATTTCCTGTTTACAAACACCCGGCCCGAGCCTGCTGGGTGGCGGTGCAGGGGTGCAGCCCCCGGAGCACCCCAGCCAAGGGCCCTGCCGCCCCGCTTGCCTCCCCCTGGATACCCCCTCTCCTGTGCGCTCACTGCGCCGCGGCAGCCCGTGGTGCAGGATGCGGCCATCCCGGCACAGAGGGGCTTCCCCTGGTGCAGGGGGTCTGCACCCCACTGCAGGGCACACACGAGAGCGGGCGAAGCCGGCGCTCCCGCCTCAGCAGCGCTTCATCGTTGCCTGAGCATCCCTTTGCAGCGGCAGATGCCGGAGGGATTTTTGACCTGAGTGTTTCCATGGCAACGGAGCAAAATGGCGCTGGGAAGCAGGGGGGTGCTGGGCGCTGTGGCGAGGCAGTCTGTGCTGCTGGAGCAGGGTTATAGTGGGGAAGGGCTTGGGGTGCCGGGGTGGCGAGTGCCGGGGGTCCGCTCGCCCTGCAGCGAGGTGGGAGATGCCCAAGTCCCTCTGCTGGGGCTGGCCCCAGGACCAGCACCCTCAACTCACGTCCCCAGGACCACGGTGTGCCTGTGATGGGCAGCGCTGCCCCACCGCGCTGTGCCGCGCCATGCTGCGCTAGCAAGGCTGCCAGGAGACAGACGTGCCTTCCTCCCTCCCCTCGCGCGCTGTCACTGCTATCTCTGCTCTCCCAGGGCCTCTCGCCCTCATCCCCCCGCCAAGGTCTCCCGTATCAGGCCTGTTGTCCCAGCTACTTAATCTGGGTTTCTCAGTTACCCCATCTGGAAAAAATGTGGCTAAGAATACCCAGTGCAGGCACGGCGCTTCCCGGGGCGGGGGGCTGCTGCCTGCCCCCTCCGTGCGTGCCGCCAGCCCCTGCCCCCTCCACCCCACCTGGGCACCGTCCCACCAAACCAAGTCCTGCGCAGCCGTGGCTGTGCGTGCCCCGGTGCTGCGGCCGGGCTCTCTGAGGGTGTCTGCTGTCAGGATGCAGCCAGCGGTCTCTCAGCCAGTGCTGGGCTTTCTCAAACACCAGTCCGCAACTCTGAAGGACCACAGCAACCGGCTGTACATCCCTCTGCGGCTGCACTGTCCATCTCTTCCCCCAGCCCAACCGCAGGGCCGCCTGTGCACGCAGAGTTCAAAAGCATCTCCCTAACAGAGGGGCTAGGTGTCCCTTGGCTGTCCCTAAAAGAGGGGCAAGACAGCTCCTGCGCTTGCTCCATTTCTCACCCGGGCTCTGGGGCTGGGCGTCCCGTGGGTCGGGGCCAGCTCGCGAGAGTGCAGGACTGACCCCGGGACAGTGAGGTGGCACCGCTGGAGGGGACCGGGGACAGAGCTGGAAAACCCCCACAAGTCGCGTTGCTTACTTGCAACCTTTTTAATGGTGTTTTTTTGTTTTTGTTTTTGTTTTTTTTTTTTTTTCCCCCCAGGAAAGGGGAATCGTGAACATTTGCATCCTCTGGGNACGGCTCGGCTCCGCTCCGCTCTGCTCTCCCGCCATGGCATCCAAGTGCCCCAAGTGCGACAAGACCGTGTACTTCGGTGAGCGCATCCCCGGGGCCCGGCCCCGCATCCCCCGACCCGACCCGGGGGGCATCCCCGGTCCCCCCGCTCTGTCCCCGGTCCCGCATCCCGGAGCCGGCGCTCATCTCTGACTGTCCCTTCCCCAAGCGCCGGTGCGTCCCCGGCTCCTCTTCTGCTTCTCGGCGCCGGGGTGTGTCCCCCCTTTCCGCCGTCCCCAAGCCCGGCGCATCCCGGGGTCCCCGCGGCTCCCCAGCGGGCTGCACCCAGCGCCCGGAGCCCTGCCCGGCACCAGCTGCTTCTCCTCCGGGGTCCCCCCTCGCAGCGGCCGCGGCCCCTCTGCTCTGCCCCCCGCCCCGGGCTGCGCTGGGGGATGCTGCCGGCTGGCCCTGGGGCGGGGGATACAGGGGGTGCGGGTGGCAGGGGGGGCCCGGGCACCCTCCCCCGCTCCCCGGGCTGAGGAGGTGAAGGAGGGGGTGAGGAGCTGTGGGTGGGGTGTGTGCCCGCTGCCTGTTTTGGTGCCGGGGGTGACTCGTGTCCCCGTGTACCTGCTGGCCTGTGACATAGGGCCCCCGGCCCATCTGACGTGGATGGGGTGCTGTGCAGGGGGTCCCAGGAGCCGGGGGGGGGTCTCGGTGTGGAGAAGCAGGCGGTGGCAGGTGCAAAGCAAACCCTTCTCCTCGCCAATTTGTTCTCATTCTCTGCAAACCTGGGTCCAGGTGTGCCGGTCGCCCCTCCCCATCTCGCCTCTCGCCCGGCCCTCTGCGCGCTGTCCCCGGGTGGGTGAGCTAATGAATGGGTTGGGGTTTCTATGGGACTTTTTCAAAGGCAGCGTCTGGGCTCAGAGGTCCATCTTGGCATGCCCAGGCTGGGTTTGGGCAGCAGCGAGTCCCTGCAGGTCTCCGAGGGCCCTGTTTGGGGTTGCGGTCGGTCAGGATCTCTGGGAACGGGGGCTGGGATGTCTCCGGGCATCCCGAGGTGAGCACCGCCGCCCAGGTTGCACAAAACGCCAAAGGCAGAGGTGGGAGCGAGGGCTCATCCCTTGCCTTGGTACCTCACCGCCGCTCCCCAAGGAGCCTGCCCCAGCCCGCTTTTCCCTTGCATGGCAGTGCCCAGCCCAGAGCAGCCTGACCCCCCCCCCGGCCTTGGGGTGGGCATCCTCAGGGCTGCACTGCAGGCTCCGGGTGGCTCCGCGGATGGATCCGGCACTCCAGCCCGAGCTGTCCCCTGGGACTTGCTGGCCACTGAGTGCAGCTGGCCTGGCCCGGCGCTGCCTGCCTGTACCTCTCCCTGCCCATCTCCCTCCGGTGCTCCAGGGTCCAGCCCCTGCTGCCTCAGCATGTTTGTTTGGTGGAGAAATACCAAAGGGTCCTGATGGTGCCTGAGCGTTTGAGGTATTGGTGCTTTCATTCCTTTCCGGCCATCTCCAAGTAAACACAGAGAAATAGGAATTTGCTGTCTTCCTCCTTTAAATAAACCTATTTGTGTGGGGGTGGGAAGGGCTCGGCCCCTTGGATGTCTTTCCTTGTGTGAATCTTTTCCTTTTTAAGCAGAAAATAGTGTGTCTGTCCAGCCAGCTGGGCACTGGCCTGGGGTCAGAGTCCCTCCTCTTGCTCTGGGGACGAGCCCGCCCTGCGTGGGGGGGGGGCCGTAGCTCTCCCCATGCGCTGGGGGACTTGGGGGTCTCTCAGGGATGTGGGCTGGGGGGGGCACGGTGCTGTACCCCATGCCCCCAGCTGCGTGTTGGCTTTCTCTCCGCCCAGGCAGGTTTCTGTAGGTGTAGAGGTCCATGTCGCTACCGGGGACACCTTGCCCTGCGGGCAGGGATGAGGCAGGTGTCCGGCAGCGGAGGAGCAGCCGCCCCCATCACGTACCTCCCCGCAGGGGCCGCACGGCCCCCGCTGCCCCCTCAGAGAGACCAGGGGCCGAGTCAAAATGGGAGTCAGCCAAAAACTTCTCCATGCTTGGAGCTGAGATAGGCTGGAGCGCGTCCTTGCTGACGCCTTGAACTTTTCCTTGAGGAACCGCCCAGGCTCCGGCAGAATAAACCCCGGTCCATTTATTTAATGCGTAGAACCTGGATGCAACCTCTGAGCCGCCTTTCCGGGACGCAGCTCCTGGGGTTTCCTCCCGATGGACCGCGTGGTTCAGTGGGAAGGCGATGGGAACGCTGAGCCCGGGGTTTGGTAACGCTTGTGAATTCCTCGGCTGGCCCGAAGCTTAACGGGGAGGTGATTCATAAAGCCCCGCTTGTTCGGGAGCACTCCTCGTCTGTGCTGAATGAACGCTGGCAGCTAGAACTTCTCGAATGCCTGGGATTGCAGCCGTGGGTCATGTGTGAGAAACGCCACCGTGTCCCGTTCCCGGCCCCGCGCGGTGCCTGAGCGGCTGACCGATGCCAGCAGTCGTGGGTACCGATGGAAAACTCATTTCCAGCATGCCTGTTGCTTCATGCTCCCTGGAAAAATCCAGCGGGCTCCTCCCTGCGCAGTCAGGAGGATGTGGGCGTTTCCTGAGCTACAGAATGAGCTTTTTTCCTTTAAAAAGCACAGGGAAATATAAAAATAGTTTTCTGGCTTTTTTTTCTGATTTTTTTTTTATTTTTTTTTTTTTTTTAAATGCAGGCTGAGGTCTGTGACATTGTTTCCAGGAGCGGCTGGGGCTAACTTTGCTGCCCTGGGGAGGCTGGGGGGATGAAGTGAATGTTTAACCGGCGGAGCAGCAGTGCCGGCGGTGCCGGGGCTGGTTCCCATCCCGCGCTGGCAGGTGGCAGCGGGTTGGGGTTGGGTTATCTCTTCTGGCGGGAAGTGCCGGAGGGATCAGAGTCGCCTGAAGCCAAACAGCCGTACATTTCCCCAGCTCCCTTTTGCATTGCTAGCCTTAAATGAGTTTTGCAGGATCGCCGGGAGCCCTGGCCAAGCCTTTCTGCCTCCCGTCCTCTCTTCCCAGGGAACTGCGGGGGATCGCAGCGGCGGGGGGTTTCCTGTTTTCCCATCCTAAGCACGAGGCAGGCGAAAGCCCCAGGGACGTGGCAAGCACGCGTGCAGCGGGGTCTGCCGGTGGGCGGCTTTCAGGGAGCTCTCCGCGTGTGCCGGGGTGTCTGAGGGCTGGTGGGAGGCTGCTGCGCCGTTTGTTTGGGAAGGGGCATCCTAAAAGCACGTGAAAGTCACCCAGTAGCCCTGGGGCTTGTCCCAGCTGGGTCCGCAGCCGGAGCGGCCAGGCAGCTCTCTGGGGACGGTTTGCCGGCGGGGTGCCAGAGGGGAACTAAGGGCACGGACGTATCCAGCCGGGAAGCAAGGAGAGTCCGAGCCTGGCGTGCTCGGAGGGGCCCGCAGCAGATGCCCGACCCTGCTGTCACGCTGACATCCCGAGCGTGCTGGAGGAGAGGGGTGCAGCGAGGCGTGGGGTGCTCCTCCTGCAGAGCACCGTGCTGGCAGGCCAGCCCGGCCGAAATTCAAGCTGCAGAAGCTGCTCTGCAATTAATAAGTAACCGCTGTCCTTGGCTCCAGGCACTGGCCTGGGAAGCGGTGGCCCGCCAGCGGCCGGGCGGGAGAGGCAGGAGAGGCAGGAGGGCTTTCCTTCGACTACAGCCATCCCTAACAAAGAAAGCGGCTCTTCAAGCGCAGCCGGCATGTCGGCATGGGCACGGCCCCTGGCTTGCCAGCACGGGGCTGGGCTCCTTGTGTAACCGCCTGCTCCCGCGTCTCGGGGTGGCCGCTCTCGGAGCGTGCGTGCACCCTGCGGCACGGTAACTAAGGATGCACCGGTTCCCTGCTCCCCGCACAGGGCCCTGCCGGGGGGGGGATGCCTCTGTGGGAAGCTGAAGGACGACGGGCTGATTAGCATTAGCTTTTCCCTCAGGAAAATAGCGAGAGCTACGGAGAATTGTCTGTGGGAGGGTGGGACGGGACGGCGCGAGGTCTCGGCCCCCTTGCTCTCGCGCACTGTGAAGTGCACGCTTTGCCGGGGCTCCTGCACGGTGCGGTGCCGGCATCTCGTGTGCGTGTTCGCGGGCACGTGCTGGGGCTCAGCTGCTGTGGGACACAGGGATCCGCGTGGATGCGCAGGGATTGCGCCAGGGGTTTGTCCTGCTCGCTCTGCACCGGCAGCCGGTGGGGAGCGGTGCTGTTCCCGGGGCCGTGCGTGGGTGCCGGAGGCTTGGGGCTGGCGGGCAGCTCCCTGCAAGCCCGGCTGGTCCTGGGTGACTCTGTTTGGGGTCCGGCTTGTGGAGCTCTGCACCCGCATCTCGGGTCTCGGGCAGAGCTCCTTGTGTTCCCGTCCTCCCTCCCTGTCCCTGGCGGGAGCACAGCGCCGGGGAGAGGTGAGGTGATGGGATTGGAAAGGAAAGGCGAGGAAAGGCGGAGCAGGAACACCCAAGCGAGAGATAATGGAAAATCTGTCACCGCGATGTTGCAATCAAAGACGGAGCCTGGAGCGTGTGCCGTGGTGCCACTTTTGGCTGGGCGCGGTGGTGGTGCCCGCTGCTCCTGCCAAGGGTTGGGAGGCCCTGAAGCAAGCAGGGAGGCCATGGTGAGGGACAGGTCCCAGCGTGCGGGTGGGGAGGCCTCTCCCACTGACCGGCCGTGCACTTGCTGGTGGGGAGCACCAGCGCTGCAGCCCCCAGGGAGGTCCTGAGCCTCCTCTCCTGCTTCTGTCTCTGTTCACGCTGTGTTGTCCACAGCTCTGGGCCAAACCCTGCTTGGAGCTGGTCGTGTCCTATGGCTGCAGGGAGCCAGGGGGTGGGGAGGCGAGGAGCCGTGGGGCTGGAGGGGCACTTCGACAGGCTTGGCTGCTCCAGCATCTCTCCGATCCCGCTCTTGCTGACACGGGCCAGGAAACTGTCTCATCCTCCCGGCGCTGCCCGCCAGAGATGGTATCAGCACGCAGGAGGAACACCGTGCCCTGGACCAGCAGTTACCTGGGGAGGGGTTTTGCTCATGTGCCTGCCCGTGCCCCGGCTCTCTGCCCGCCGCTCCGTCCCTCGCCGTGCGGTGGGGCGAGAGGAGGGCTGCGGGCTGCCTGGATTCCTGCCGCTGGTTGGGGGTCCTGCTGGTAACCCCTTGCATGTGGGTCTGCGCCCTAGCAAGAAAGCAGCTGACTTCTTGGGCTCAGCCCTGGCTGAACCCAATTTCCAGCAAGAAATGCTGCTGATCCTCACCCAGCACAGCTGCGGTTGAGCTGCCAGCCTTGGAGATGGAGGAGCACATCCCATCCGGACGCTGCTTGGTAAAGTACAGCAGCCCCATGGAAAATGGAGAGGGATTTGCTGGAGGCTGCCCTGGCTCCGTGAACCAGGGAGGGAGGTTCGAGGCTCACGGCCAGGAAAGTGCCTGCAGTAGGTGAGGTTTTGTCGGCAGGGAGCGGCGGGATGGACGGGAGCCATGGCGTGCATTAGGGCTGCAGCTGGAAATCAAACAACCCTTGCGCGCGCCTGAGCGGGCTGTGCCGGGGTTGGGGTCCTGGGGAGCAGCTCGCCTCTCCGCTGGGCTGGAAGCAAGGCCCTGGGAAGTGGGACCCTCTGCCTGGGGCATTCCTGTTTTTCCCCAGGGAGGAGACGGCTCCGCTCCCTGGCGAGGCCGTACTGAGCCGGCTTTGTCGTGCACTTGGAGGGAGCCCAGCAAGCGAACGGCTTGGGGCCGGAGGGCTCGCCTCGCCTTGCTGCGGGGGAGCTAAATATATACGTCTTGGCCACAAAATCACAGTGCGGCGTAACCGTCGGCACCGGCTGTGCGATGGGGGAGAGCAGCGGCCTGGCCGTGCCCGAGGAGGGCAGGAGGGGACGGGGTGGGGGATGTGGGAAGGCAGCGCAGACCCTTCCCGGGGGGCCGGCGGGGTACCACGGCTGGCGGCACAGCCTGGCACCGCACGGCAGGAAATCCTTGAGCCGTGTCTCTGCCTTTTCCATCTCCCGGCCGCGCTGCGAGGGGCTGGGGAGGGGACGAGGCTGCCGCTGCCTGGACTCTTAGCTTTGTTTCCAGCCATTTACCGCGCTCCTTTCCCTGCGCTCATCTCTCTCGTTCATTCCTTTGTGCCCGTGACTGCTCTGAAGAGCATCTGTAGTCGGGTCTGGCCGCATCCCTCTCCTCCAGGTACGGCTGTTGCTGGGTCCTTGTGGGGATTTGGCATCTTTAGCACCAGACCGGGTTTGTCAGCCCTTCCCCGCGTCCTCCCAGGGCTGCGGCAGGATGGATGGGGCACAGCCCAGCCCTTTGCAGAGACGCGGCTGCAGCTACAGTTGCTTTTGCTGAACAAGCCTCCGGCTGGCAGCAGCGCTGACGTCAGGCTGTTTAAATACCTGTGTGAGAGCCTGGTGCGGCCCCCGGCGCTGAGGCTGGGAGGAGGGATGCTCCCTTCCCAGCCTAAAAATGTGCGCCCACCTCCGGCCCGCGCCAGCTGCCTTGCCCGGGCACGGCAGGTAATTAAGGGATGAGCCGCGCTGTCGCTGGGGTGCGGCTGCTGCAGCACGGAGGGGAGCAGAGCGCCTCGGCACCCCCCTCGGGTGCTTTCCTGCTCCTGGCCTCTGATTTTCCCCAGCTCCGGTGGTGTCCCTCGTCGGTGTGGGCTGCACCCCCTGCACGGTGCACATCCACCCCGTGGCGATGTCCCGCAGCTGGCCGTGTGCCCGGCCGTGCCTCCACCTCTCCTCCGCGGGGGCATTTCCCTTGGGGGAGAGGTTTGTCATCCACGGGAGCCCGGTGCCCACCCACGGTGAGGCAGGTAACCCAGGGCAGGCAAACCCCGAGCCACACGCGTTTGGCAGAGGCCAAATTCCTGCAGCCGAGAACCCTTACCCTGCCCTTCCCGGGGGTGCCGCATGGCTGGTTTAAACTTGGCCAGTTTGAGGGGTGCATCAAGCGGGGCAGGACGTGCGTGCACTCGGTGTGACGCTGAGCGGGTAGGGGTGCTGTCCCGTCCCGGAGCGGCGGGGCACGGTATTCGGCGGTGGAGGCTGGGTGCGGGGTGATGTCTGGCCGAGCAAAGCCTGCGCCGGGCCATCCCGTGCTCCCTGTGCAGAGCTGGCCGGTGCCCCGGCACTGCTTCGCCCCAGGCTGCCCTTGCAGTGCTGATGGTGGGGTGCCCCCCCCACCCCCACACTCGGGGGGTGCAGGGTGAGGGTCTCCCCAGCAGCTGCCTGGGGGTCTCTCCCACGGCCGGGGGGAGGTGGGCAGAGACCTCTCCTCTGGAGCTGCTGCAGGGGCAGAGCAGGGGCGGCCGGGTGACAGGAAATCTGGGTGCTGGTGCTTTCCCTCCGCAGCGATTCATGGGGCAGGACGCCGCTGCCCTGGAAATGGGCTGGGGTGGCTCCAAGCTGCTTCCTCTGCTCCGCACGAACAATGCCGCCTGGAAAGCCGTCCCGGCTGTGCCGGCCCCGGCCCCCAGGAGCCCTTGTTTGCAGCCAGAGGATGCCTGACCAGCCTCTGCGTGGCATTTCCACCCCAGGGCAAGGGGCAGCCCCCACGATTCCTGGGGGTTACCCGTGCCCCCCACCTCCTCCCTCCTGCGCCGTCCCCTGCCAGGGGCTGTGGGTGCCGGCGAGGTCCCTCCTGCTCCGCAAGGCCGGGGAATACGTTGGCGGGGGGGTGTGCTTTTGTCAGGAAGCAGCAGGGATTTACAGCTGCCTGAAATATTACGGAGGGGGGAGACCCTGGAGGGGGGGCATCTGATCTGGCGGGGGCAGGAAGGAGCTGGTGGGGGCTGTGTCCAGCTGTAATTGCAACGGCCTCTGGAAAACATCCGCTGGGAGTTTCCTCCTTGCTTTGTACCCAGGGCCGGGGCGCTGGAGGGAGCCGGGGGTGACGCAGCTGAAACGCAGCCTGGCCTGGCTGTGCATCTGCTGTGACAAAGCCGAGCGGCTCTTTGGCCCCAAGCCCCTGGCTCGACTTTCAGCCCATCACGCTCCGTTTCCCTCCCCGGTCACCCGGGGGAGGCACCGTTCCTGCTGGGGTTGGCGGGGGCTGGGGGGCTGCAGGACTCCTGCAGCAGCCCCAAGGCAGTGGGGTGCTGGGACCTCGGTGTTCCCCTTCCTTTTGGGAAGGGCTTGTGGAGGGGGTGGGGGCTGTGTGCCCTAGGGCTGCTCCTCTGCCCCCGTGGGCGGCCGAAGGGCTGCAGGGCAAGGGGAGGGCAGGTCCGACCCTGTGCTGCCTGCTGCGGGGGGCTGGGGAAGCACCAGCCCTCCTGAGCCCCCCGGGATTTGCCCTGGCAGCTTTGAGCGGGCAGACACAGACCCCCGACTGTGGCGGGGCACCCCTTCATCCTGCCGTCTGCTCCCGCCTGGGGTTTGGTCCAACAGCCTGGACTGGTGCATGGCATCACTGGGAGGCTGGTTCGGAGCCGCTTCCAGGTGATGGCGGTCCCCCAAGCCCATCCTCCATGTGCTTGCTCAGGGATGCTTTTGGGGATCCCCCCTGCACCCTGGTGTGATGGCTCTGGCTGTGCCCCCTCGTGCTGCCCTCCTCTGCTGCTGGTCACCCTGCTTTGCACCAGGGTTGTTTTTTGGGGTGGTTACGGCAGTTGTTTCAGCTTATCGTGGCCCCACGGTGTGCCCGGATGCAGCTGTTTGCCTTGGGAGGAGGGTGGCTCTGGAAGCCAGGACCTGTCCTTGGGGGGCTCTTGACCCCCGTCTTGACCTGATGCAAACAGGTGACATTTGCTGAGGGCCCGGGGGAAAAAAGGGCTGGGAAACCCGCCGCCAGAGAGGAGGTCTTCTTGTAGAGCAGGGCCGAGCCCTGGTTGCGCTTTTATTTGCTTGTTAAATATTTTATTTGGCTCTTCAGATTTAGTTTTACGGTGGCTTTAATGGGATCACACTGTTTTCCAGCTGTCTCCGCACATGTGCGGGGGAGAGGGAGGGCAAACGGGAATCCACAGGGGGCACGGGGCAGCGCCCGGCCCCCCCAGGAGCTGGGAGGGAGGGGGGACAGCGCAAGGCCGGGGATGCAGGATGAGGACCGGCAGCCCGTGGTACCTCCCGGGGTGCTCCTGGAGACGTACAGCTCGGGGCCAGCCCGAGGAGGTGCATTTGCGTAACTGGCCTCAAAGCATTTTTCCTTCCCTGAATTTGCCCGCTGATGCTTTGAAAGTGTTTTCGGTGCCGGCAGCGAGTTGCTCTGCAGGTTCGTGGCGCTCCGGGGCAACGCAGGAATGGTGCCCACGTACCTGTCTGCACGCCGTGCCTGCTGCCGGGCTGGGGGCGAGGGGGGAGCACCCGCACGCCCAAGAGACGGGTGTTTCCCAGGGCCAAACGTCCACCCTCGGTGACACCGGAGGCTGTCTGCCGTCCCGTCCTCCCGGCAGCACCGGGGCAGCTCTGGCCGAGGGCTGGAACTGCGGCCTTGGCTCCCCGGGGAGTACGAGAGGCTGGGTGTGCGCGGGGGAGGCATGACTAAAGGGGTGGGGTGGGCATGGTAACACCAAATATTTGAATGGGAGCAGGGTCATTCCGGGTAATGTGGTGGGTAAAAATAGATGCAAAGAGTAGGAAGGAAAACGCTACCGTTGCCGCACTGGCGCGTGGGAAAGGGCGTTTGTGGGATGGCNCGGGGACCCTGGGGGCTGCGGCAGAGCAGTCCCTGCAGCGTGGCTGATTTGCACCACGTGCCGCTGAGCGGCACCCCTGGAGCACAGCCCCCCGTGGTGCCCGGAGCCTGGCCTCCCCAGGGGCTTTCGCAAGTGCTGGGCAGCCGCTCACCCGTCTTTTGCGTTCTCTGCAGCCGAGAAGGTGTCCTCCCTGGGCAAGGACTGGCACAAGTTCTGCCTGAAGTGTGAGCGCTGCAACAAGACCCTGACCCCGGGCGGGCATGCCGAGGTAAGAGCCGCCGGGGCGGAAGGGGTTGGGGAGCCTTGCAGAGGTGTGATAGGGACTTGGGGCCCCCCCAGCATCCTTCTCATCCCCAAGCCTCCCTGGACAGATAACCAGCAGTGCTAGGTGAGACGGGGCAGCCGTGCATCCAGCCGTGCCCTCCATCTCTTCCCCTGGCCAGCAGTGGACAGGGCTCTGCGCCATGCAGCCCCATCACATCTACTAATGGAGCTAAAAAAGCCCCAAATCCATTTAAAACATAAATATTTGGAGCAGCTGAAGCAGCAGGGGCTGTGCTGGCATGAGGGAGTGCCTTGGTGGCTTCTCCAGGGCTCTCCAGCTCCCCGGAGACAGGGGTTCCCGGGAATCGGGAGGGGACAGGTACCCGATGCCACGCAGATGGGCTGTGCCTGCGGCACACGGAGCCCAGGAGCACGTGCTGCACTTCAAATGCTGCTGCTGCAACGTGCTGTGCTCAGCAGCTCTCATGCACAGTCCTGGGCAAGCCACAGAGTGGTGCTGGCACCACGTCTGGTGCCCTGGCTGTGCCGCCCCGGCGTGAGCCCGCAGCGGGGCTCGGCATGTCCCGGCAAGCACTGGAAGTGGTGCTGTGCTCCGGGCAGGCTCGTTCAGGCATTGCGCTGGCTTCGAAGGCATGCGGGTGCCAACGGCCTGGACCGAAGTGTGGTTAAAACCAGCAAAAATCAGGGATGCGCGGGTTGCCATGGCGACGCTGGCTTGGCACTGGCGCTTTCGGTGCTCGGGGGCTTCTGCTGGAGCCTGGTGCCACCGCGGCTGCCCGGCATTCGGGGGCACAAGGGTGCTGCACCAGCGGGAGCAGGTGCCGGGGCCTGGGAGCAACTGTGTTTTTCTTGTGCGATGCCCCGGTGTGACACCCGGTGCCCTGGGTTTTGTGCAGCACCCGTCGTGCCAGAGTGTCACCAGCTCTTTAGCGCGGTTTTAGCAGGCGGCGCAGCTGGGGAACGGGGACGGCCATGCCGGTTGTGGCTAGCCCGTAGGGGGAGCGGGGCTGGTCCTGCCCGGGGGGATGGGGCTGTGCCGGTGGATCCGTGCTTCGGGCTGGGGTAAGCCCAGGGGATTTGCTGCTTCTCCATATAAGGCCAGATTCTGCTCCTGTGGGGGACGGCAGCCAAGCCCCCACCGCCTGTGCCCACAGCAGGATTTGGCCCTTCCCTGTTATTTCTCCCTCCTTTCAAGCCATTGTGTCCGCCTGGGTTGGAAAGGTGTCACGGGGAGACCAGCTAAATGTTTACCCTCCCCTCCGGCATGGTAACGCAGCGAGCGCGCTGGTATTTTTGCCTGGCGATATTTGCGGCTGCCAGCCCGCTGCCTGCTCGCTCCCCCAGCCTTGCCCCGGCTGCTCCCAGCCCTCGCCTTCGGCACGGCGTTGCTCGGGGAGCAGAGGGAAGGCACATCGTTTCTGCTCCGCTGCCTCCCTGCCCGTTTTGGGCAAGGTGTCCTTGCCTTGCGGCGGAGGGGACGGAGGGCGGGAGCATCGGGCACGAAGCGGGGCTGAGATGCTGGATGGAGCCCGGCAGGCGATGGGGTGGGTTTGTGCCCGAGGACGGGGTTCCAGTGGGTTTTCCATGCTGGGTGGTATGCGTGGCAGACCCGCAGGCCCCCTGCCCAGCCACAAACGCTCTTGCTTTTCCCTTGGACTTGGTTCCTGCTGGCCCGTGAGAAACGGCCGCGGGGACCTCCGGGGCTTATCGCCTGCTTCGCGACTTCCTGCGATAAATGCCCCCGGCCGATAGCGGGGCCGATAGTGGCTGGGCTGCGACCAGCACCCACGCAGGGCCTCTGATCTCAGGCCAAGGCGAGGGGGGAGGCTCGGCTCAGCGGAAGCCACGGTGCTCTGCGCACCTAATAACGGCCTGCCTGCACACAGGATGCTTACTGGGCAACGCGATGCTTTACTGGGTCCCGGCGGCACAGCGCCCGCTCGGGGCTTGGAGATGCCTCTCAGCTGAACTGTCGCAGGGTGCTGGTGCTCCAGCCCCGTGGTACGGCATGTGCAGATCAGCCGGAGTGGTTGACGCTCGGGTCAGGTTAGGCTGTCGCTGGCAGACCCGCAGGCTGGGTGCGTTTTGGGGTGTAGGCATGGCCGTGGTGGTCTCTGAACACCAGTGGGGATGGAAGCGATCCCAAGGGAACCGTCGTCGCCGCTCAGCATCCTAACGCTGCCCTCTCCCCGTAGCACGATGGGAAGCCCTTCTGCCACAAGCCCTGCTACGCCACGCTGTTTGGCCCCAAAGGTACGTCTGTGCTCCCCCCACGCCTGTGCAGCCGTGCCCAGGGCTGCGGGAAGGGTCAGGTCCCCCCATCCCCGCCGGCGGGGAGCCGTGGCCCTGCAAGCACCCCAGGAGCCAGGCTAGCCTGGGCTGAGCATCCAGCCAGCGCTTTGCAGTCCCAACCCTGCCATCCCCTTGTGCAGAGGGAGAGGAGAGCTGCTGGAGGGAGGGATCCATCCCGGCAGCTGTCCTTTTATTTATTTATTTATTTCTGTATGAATATTAAAAAACCAAATTCCTGTTCAAACAGAAGGTGGAGTTGCTCTCCTATCCCAGACGTGGCTGGAGAAAGCCCGGGTCAGGAGAATGCAAGCCGGGGCTGAGGTGCAGCGGTGTCCGCAGTGACCCTGTGGTTCAGCGGGGCTGGGGGAGGTGGGACAGGGGGCTNACGGGGGGCGGGGGGGGAGGATGGAGACCCCGAGTCTCCCAGGCCACCTCAGCCCCTCTCTGCCCCACTGCAGGGGTGAACATCGGCGGTGCCGGGTCCTACATCTATGAGAAGCCGCAGATCGAGGGGCAGACCGCTCCGGGGCCCATCGAGCACCCGGTGAAGGTGGAGGAGAGGAAGGTGAACGCCGCACCTCCCAAGGGCCCCAGCAAAGGTGAGGGGCAGGGTGGGATGGGCAGCCCGGCCCTCCGCCATCGTGTTCAGCTGCATCTGGCGATGGTGTTGGGCGCAGGATGTGTGTGGGGTGGGGGGGTCCTCCGCACCTGCGTGTCCTGGCTGAAATGTCCCTCTGCTTCCCACCCCCTCTCTCCTTCCAGCCTCCAGCGTCACCACCTTCACTGGGGAGCCCAACATGTGTCCGCGCTGCGGCAAGAGAGTCTACTTTGGTAAGGCGGCGAGTGGGCGGTGGGTGCCTGCCCCGGGCTGGCACGGCCCCGTGGCACTTGGTCTCCCCTGGGACATGCAGAGGGGCTGGGAGCGAGTTTTGGCTCAGAGTTGGGGCTGGGGACACAGAGGGAAATGCCCGAGGAGCCTGCAGGGATGGGGCCTCTCGGAGGAGCTCTGGTGCAGGGCTCCATCTGCATCTCGTCCCCTGCCGTCACCTCCCAGGTGGGTGGCTGGGCTTCATAGCTGTCCTCAGCCAACCTGTCGCCTGCGAGGCAGCAGAGGAGTGGGAGAGGTGTGGGAGGCTGGGGTGCACAGGGCTGTCTCGAGATTTGGTATGCAGAGGTGACGTCCCCATGGGGCATGCTCCCCCCCTCGGGTATATGCGCAGGGGGGCCAGGGTGACTCTCCCTCCTTGTCCCCGCTCTAGCCGAGAAGGTGACCTCGCTGGGGAAGGACTGGCACCGTCCCTGCCTACGCTGCGAGCGCTGCAGCAAGACGCTGACCCCGGGGGGCCACGCCGAGGTAAGGATGTCCCGGCTCCGAGAGCCCGCGCACATGCGGGAAGGGGGTGGGAGGATGCCAGCGAGGCATGGCTGAGCTGTGCCGTGCCACACCGGTTGGGCAGCCCTTGCCTTTGCAAGAGCAGAGCAGGGCTGGCAGGAGCAGCTCCTGCAGCCTGGGGGGAGCGCCGGGGGTGCAGGTGTCCGCAGGGGCCGAGCAGAGCGGCAGAGGTGCCCAGCCAGGCAGACGTGTGCTGCGGACTGGCCTTCCCCTGGCCTCCCCCCCACCCCCCCGCCACGCGTGACGTGCCTCTCTCTGCCCCGCGCAGCACGATGGACAGCCGTACTGCCACAAGCCCTGCTACGGGATCCTCTTCGGGCCAAAGGGTGAGTGCCTGGGGGTGCCTGGGGTGGGGAGCCGGTCTGGGGGCACGCGCCCTGCCTGGGTTGCCGCTCTCGGTGCTCGTGCCACCATCCAGAGGGGACATCTCCCTGGAGCGTGCCGCCTGCCCGCCCGGGTCCTCACCC
>VXBL01009863.1:325985-340485 GCA_013400195.1 Aramus guarauna
TTTTTTTTTTTTTTCTATTTCTTTCTTACATTTTCTTTTCCCCAGGAGAGTTTTATTTGGGGGAATGCATTTAAATTAAAAATAGATAAAATTCAGCTCTGCTGTGTGAGGGGATGCCAGGAAGCCTGCCTCCATCACAGCTTCCTGCTACCCCAAAGGGGACAACCTGGCTGCTCAGGCTCCTGGTGGATGATGTCTCTTCACTGTCCCCCAATCTGGATGAAGTGGGGGGGCTGGGCACCCCTCATGGCAGGAGGTAGCTCACAGAGGGGGTGTTAACAGCAGGAAGGTGAAGGCTGTAGTGGGGTTTTCCATGTGCGTGCTGAGTTGGGTGTCCCCATTCTGATGGGTTGGTGTAGGGGCTGGGGCACTGGTGCAGCAGAGCAGCACTTTGCTCAAGCAGACAAGGCAGTTCTGGCCTCTAATTCTTTGTGCATTTTTGTATATATTTTTGGGAGACCTATGGAAATGCTGAAAATGCCCCTTTACTTGCGGTTTGGAAAACATCCTGGCCCTCAGGGATGTCAAGTATTTTATTTTTTTTTTTTTTCAGCTCAGACTTGCTAGTGGGATAAAAAAGTTGGAGGGCTCTGGTGATTACAGACATGCTCTCTGGGGTACAGAAGAAAATAGAGAACAAAGTGGTTGCAGCTTTGCTTGGAAATCCCCCAAGCCCTGTGAGCTTATCCCAGGCAATTACTCTGTGGAGCTCAGCGGGGAGCTGTACCTTGCAGCTCCTTGCTGGGAACAGTGCCGGGATCCCACCAGCTGTCATGATGGGACCAACCTGTTTTGGGAGTAATCCGGTGAGCGGTGCCGGTCTGGGTGTCCCTGAGCTGCGGGAGGAGCAGGATTGTCACCTAGTGGTGTTTCTCAACAGAAAGCAGAGGATGCCCGTGCCACTAGAGACAGAACTGCGTTGCTCGTGCTGATGTTGGTGACCTGGAAAAGGGACCGGTGAGGGTACGATGGCTGGTCCCGGAGGGGCATGGCAGGGTGCCCACAGGGAGGGACTCGGCGGGTGTAGGAACGACAAGGGCAGCCCCATCCCATGATGCCTGAGCTAGTCCCTGCCGGGAGGGGGGATGCAATGGTTGCGGTGCGAAGGGGTGCCCGAAACGCAGAGAGGTGATAGGATGGTGTGGCTGTGGCTCTGATGTGCTGGGGGCTGGAGCAGCACAGCTGGTCAGGGAAGCAAGACAGATATAAAACATTTGCTGGGAATTCCATAAATAGAAGCCAAAAGGGATGAAGTGCTGGAAGAGGTGATTTAAGATGGGATATTAAAAGCGACCTGGTAAGCACAGCTTGCTTCCATGAGGGCCAAGCACCAGCTCCGATGCTCTCTGAAGCAAGTGGTGTTGGTCTTTCCGGGCTTGGCTGGGCTTTACCTGGCCCCAGGGGGAGGTTAAAGTAAGGGGTGTAAATACCGGAGAGGGTGTAGGAGAGCAGGCAGGAATGAAGGAGGAAGAACAGCAAGCAAACCCCCCAGACCAAGCAAAGGAGGATTTGGGTTGTAAACCCCCCTGCCAGTGCAGTGCACTGGGCTGGCGAGCAGGGAGAGCCACTGGTGCAGAGCCTGGCCGTGGCGCTGGCGAGAAAGGTGCTGGCTCCCATCCCTCAGCAAATCCCCAGCCCGTTGCTCCCTGGGGGTGTCTGTGGGGGAATTTCCCCCCAGAACGTGGGTTGGGCTCTGCAGCAGCCTTTATATCACCAGCTGCTTTCCAGGTGGGGTGAGCAGCTCTCAGAGGGTTCCTGGGGCTGCTTGCTGGGAGAGGAATACCTGGGGTGGAGGTGTTCATGCTGCTCACCAGCATGCAAACCCACGCATGGCTGCTCTTGTCTCGCTCTGTCCTGACCCCCTGCATTTCTTGGATAAGGCAGGGTGGGACAGCTATCTCCCAGACAGGGCTGGCAGCCCTCTCCCCTCCCTGCGCTGCCATCACGGCGTGACCACGCCGAGCAGCGTGCCGACAGAGAGAGCAAACACCTCTGCACTCCATCGCCTCGCCCCCAGTGAATCTTTAACCAGGAACAAAAGGTATGGCATCAACCGCCTGGAGCCAGCCCAGGGCAAACAGTGCTGCCCAGCAAACGCCCCAGGGCAGGGCTGGGGAGGTGGTCCCTGGCACCGGTCCTCTGCGCGCAGCCCCTGAGCAGTGCCCACGCTCCCTGCCAGTCACCAGCACGGGTGAGCATCTCCCTGGCAGGCGATGCCTCACGGGTGCTGGGCGGCTTCCCAAAGCAGTGGGTGTTGCTTCCTCCATGATCCTGGCTGCATGCGATAGCCACAACAGACACAGCCCGGGCCGTGCCAGGAAAATGCACGGAGCCCTCCCCCAGAAGGATCCAGCCAGGAGGTTTCCTTGGGCTGCTGCTAATGGAAAGCTTGCAGGAAAGAGCAGATGGTAGCGGAGACTTTGGCCCGCCTGTACGCAGGGAGACTTGGGGAGCGGTGCCTGGATGAAACTGGAGGAGATTTTCCATGTAGCTGGGATTTGGAGGGGTTGGAGAGGCGGGCGAGGGCTACCGCGCTCTTCTGTGCCACGGATGGAAATCCCAGACGCAGCCCCGCGCTCCCCTGGCAGCAGGGCTCCCCTCATCCCCGCAGAGTCCTTGTGCCGCACGGCAGCACCTCGCCGGGCCGTGAGCTGGCCCTGGGGCTCCTGCGTTTGTTATTGCTCGCGCGGTGTAATATTAACCGTGTGACAATAATTCACGCCCCGGCTCTTGAGGTTGAGAGCTGACCTGACAAGTGACTGCTGCGGGCAGCCAGATGCCTTAACCAGGCTGGAAATGTTTTCTTACAGTTTCTGCTAGAAATTGCCCGTGCCCGCGGTGGGACGGACTTGGCACTGCGTCCAGGAGGGCAGCGAGCACAGATTTTGGCACGGCAGTGAGTGTGTTTTGCAGGCTCAAACCACGGTGGCCCTTTCCAAGCCCTGTCCCCCAGCACCCCGTTCCCACACTGTGGCGGGGGCAAGCAGCCCCGCTCAGGACCTTTTCCCTGCCATCCTGTTCCCGGTTACTCCTCGCTGTCGGCCGCCTGTCAGCTTTATGAAGTCGTACCCCAGAGTTTTTTCCTTAGGGTGTAATTTGCCCTGACAGCTGCCTTCGTGCTGTTGTTTTCCTGGCCGGCCGGTAATGGGATTAGCTGTGTGTGAATCCGGAGGTGACCGAAGGCGAGCGTGGGGGGGTGCACGCTGGCCCCCTGCCACGGGGCACCCCGTGCTGCTTCACAGCACCGTGGCATCGGCATCTTGCGGGCCTTTTGATGGGATCATGCGTCTGGCAGCTCCCCCCCAGCCTCTGCTGGGCTTTTTTTGAGCCACCCTATAATTTTCTTGTCAAATTAGAGCCCCGTGCTGGGCTGGGTATAGCATATTTTACAACAAATCCTCTTGGCTGAGCGGGCCCTTGACTTGCACAAGTGTAGGCTGAAATGCAGCCCAGGAGGGAGATTTTTGCAGTTGTGTAAGTGCAGGGAACGCACCGGCTGTGCCTCCAGCCCGCCGCTGCCCCGTGCGCCCTACCAGCACAGCACCCTGCTGCTGCTCCGGGATTTTCCTCAGTCACGTTTTCCGCAGCGGGGGCACCAAGCTTGGGAGGATCCAGGGCTGGGGAAGAAATGAGATGAGGGTTGTGCCTTCATCTGTGAATTGGCTTCCCCCGCCCTGCCCCGTGCAAGCGCGCTGGGGGGTCTGTGAAGGGAGAAGTGTGGGACCCCCTGCCCCGCTCCAGTGAAAGGGAGCGGGAGGGGAGCCGGGAGCTGCCGCCCTGGCAGATGGGCTGGTTTGCTATGCGGAAATAGCTGTTTTTTCTTGCTATGTTAGCAAAACAAACCCAAATCGGCTTATGTTACCCGCCCTGCCTGCTAAAATGCCAGTGACTTTTCCAGTCATTACTCCAGTAATCACCAGGGGCCAAGTTGCTGGAGGGGAATATTTGAGCAGGCAGTGTGTGCCCACAGCTCCAGCCTGCCTGGGAGCTCTCGCTTTGCAACCCTGCCCCAGGACCTTGGGAAACTCTTGGGGGGTCCTTGGGGGCTGCGAGGACCTCGCACCAAATATGTCACGGATGGACCCGGGGAAGCTGCTGTTGGCTCTTGCCAGTGCTCGCTAAAGGACCGGGGAGGAGACCCTGGTCGTAACAACGTCACCCAAACAAATGGGACAGCCCGGGTTTTTCCGAGGGCCGTTGCTATGCCATTGGGGAAAGCTGGCGCCTGATGCTCTGGGATGGAGCCTCACCCACAGATTGATATCAGAGGGTACAGACAGCTGAGGCATGCTCAGCTCTAATGGTTAAATTAGCTGGAACAAGGTCTTCAGATAAGATAATGCTGTGGTTTGCTGAGGAGGCTGTTCTTGTTGGCTGAGTTGTTTCCCTGGCAGGCTATGAACCTTGAGTTGAAGCAATGCTCTGTCTGGGACCTGGCTGTGCTGAAGACCTCACCCCTGCCCCTCTCCGGCTCTCCCTGGAGCCATCTCTGCCCAGCACCAGAGCTTGCCTGCTGCCTGCCCTCGCCCGTGTCCGTGGGCATGGCGCCATGGGCAATGTCCCGCTGCAGACGGATGAGCTCGCTCTGCTCGCTGCTCTTCTGAAACAGCTCACAAACAGTCGTGGCACGGTTTTGGCTCCTGGGGGGAACCCTGGATGGCAGAAGGAGAGGTCACCCCAAACGTCAGGCTGCCACAGCGTTTCCAGCCACCTCCCTCCAGCACAGGCCAGCAAGGGCTCGGTGTATCGCCCCACCGCTGCATGCTGATGGGTTTCCCACAGCGGCATTAGGAGTGTTTATGGACTCACTCCCTGTAAAACTAGCAAGAGGCTGCATCCTGCAGGCTCCCAAGGTGTTGCCGTGCTCTGGGAACACCTGCAGCCCATCTTCCCTCCCCACCGGAGGCCCTCCACTAGACAGCTTTGCCATGCTGTCCCGATGCCGTGCAAGCAGGGATCGATGGGATGAGGGCAGTGGCGGTGAGCAGGATGCACGCACAGCCCTGGTGGGGTAGAGAAACTGGGGCTACTGACCCACGGCAACCTTCACCCTGATGTTGGCTCGCAGTAATTCCTGTGGGTTTGCACAGCATACCACGAGCTGGCACCACACTTTGGCTCACCCCATCGGGAAGCAGGCCGGGGGTAGCCCAAGGTGTGTGCACCCCTGCGGCAGGGCTGACCACGCTAAACCAGGGGGTTGGGGGGTGCTGCCAGGCGTAAAGCCCCGTGCAGGCAGAGCTGGCAGAGAGCAGCATGCGGCTCAGCAGTGCCTGCTTTGTGAGAGCTGTCGCCGTTTTTGTGCCCGTTCTGTTGTGGGAACGGTCTCCAGTAAGTGCATGGGGGATCTGAGGGGAGGGGGTGGCTGGGCTCTGCTTCGGCCGGGTCAGTCTGTGTGCGGTGCTGTGCATGGGCAGGGGTGCCTTGGCTGGGACAGGAGCGTTCCTGCCGCAGGCTGAGGGGTCCGTGGGGACCGGCCGCAGGGCTGGGCCAGCCGGAGGAGACCTGTGAGAGGCCAGTTTTCAGCTGCCCGCCGGCACAAAACCTGCCTTAAAAGGGAGCGCAGCTGAAGACGGCTGTCCCAGCTGGGCAGTAGCCTCAAAGTAGCCTGGCACCATCTGGGAGGGGAAGCAGGGCCACCCGAGAGGGGAGAGGACACGCTCTGTCCCCTGTATTTCATCAGGGTGGCAGCTGTACCCCATGTGGTGCAGGGAGGGGGTCCTGGCCTGGGCAGTGCAGCCGGGCACTTGTGGGGTGCTGTGGCTTGGTGCAGGGGGATGTGGCATGGACAAAATACGGTGCTTGCATGTGTGTGGTGCCGTGGGGTGGTGAGGATGGGGAGGGGGTAGGGTGGAGGCAGCAGTCCTTGCAGGACACCTTTCTCCTCCCATGCTGTAAGACACTGTCTCAGTGTGACTCATGCCTTAGCTGTGACGCGGCTTCCCAGCCATGTCCCTGCCAGCACGGGCTGCTGAGCACCCTGCTGAGCCCAGCAGCAGCATGCCAGAGGTGCTCTGCAGCCTGCAGTGGGGCTGCCAGCAGGTGGGATCAGCCCTGGACCAAGGGCAGCAGCGGGGAGCACCAGTGGGACGAGGGAGACTGGAGCCAGGCTGGGTCATAAGCACCGGAACAGGCTGCCCAGGGAAGTGCTGGAGTCGCCGTCGCTGGAGGTATTTAGATGTGTAGATGTGGTCCTTAGGGACATGTTTAGTGGTGGACTTGGCAGTGCTAGGTTAACGGTTGGAGTTGATGATCTTAAAGGTCTTTTCAATAAAAGGCACAGTTTGCCACCTCTCCTCCTGCACCCATGGGTGGGCTCTGGTGTCAACAGGGTCCTGTTTGTGCTGGTGGGAGGGTTAGGGGTGCCCTGCATTTCGGGAGGGAGACACTAGGCGTCCTGCTGCTGGGTTTCACAAGGCTTCATGACCTTTCCAGCACAGCAATGTGCCCTGGGGGAGGATTGTTTCATACAAAACAGACCTTTGGATAGGCTTTTCACTTCCTTCACAGCCAAGCACAAAGGAACAGCAAGTCCTTGCTCCTAATAAAATGACAACAGTCAGTGACACAGATGGGCTGGCTCTCCGTGGTGAGCCAAGCCACGTCCCCCACCCACGCCATTCCTGAGGTCCTGCAAGAGGGGCTTACACCCCTATAGCTCCCTTCTGCTTCATTTCGTACCCCAAACTTCCTCACAGGCAGGAGACCCCGCCTGAGGGTTGACTTTTTACGCTCCCTTGAGAGAAACCAGCGCTGTGCTCGGAGGGGGTGAGCCCCGGTAGGCAGTGCCCCGTGAATCCTTACCTGGGAGCGTGGTTAATGGGGGGGTGCCACTCACACCTCCAGCCCCCCTCAGAGCAGTTGCTCTCGGGCACCTGCACGGCACAGGTGTGGGCAGGGAGCGGGCAGGGAGCCGGGGTGCAGAGGGGCAGGGCTGCAGGGTGCGGGGGGTGCAGAGGGGCAGGGCTGCAGGGCGCGGGGGTGCAGGGCTGCAAGATGCTGAAGGGTGTGGGGGTGCAAAGGGTGAACGGGGTGCGGGTTGCAAGGGGTGCAGGAAGGGTGGAGGAATGGCAGGGGGTGTAGGGGTGCGGGGCCCCGCCCTGGGACCCCAGCGGGGCTGTACCCCGGGCGGTGCCTCCAGCTGCGGGCGGGGCCCGCACATCTGGGCGGGGCGGCCGGGCAGTGACTCCGGCGGGGTCGGCGCGGAGCATCCCACAGCCGATGCGAGCGGCGCCCCGAGCAGAGCCGAGACCATGCCCAAGTGCCCCCGCTGCCAGAAGGAGGTCTACTTCGGTAAGGGCTCCCTGCTCCCTCCCCGGCCGCCTCCACCCCGCGGGGACCGCAGGGCTGTCGGGCTGCTTAAGCCGGGGTGCCCCGATGCTGCACCCCGCCGGGCTTTGGGTCCTCGGGGTGTCCCGGTGCTGCGTACCGCTGTGCTGTGGTCTCCCGGGCACCCTGGTGCTTACGGGTCCCTGTGCACCCCAGAGCCGCGGGTCCTGGGTGCCCCGACGTCGTGCACCCCAGCAGTGCTAACTCTTGGGGTGCTCCGAAGTTGTGCACCCCTGTGCTGTGGGTCCCCGGGGTTCCCTGGGTGGGTGACCCTGTAAATCCACCCAAGGAGGTGCCTCGCTGCAGGGTGTGGGCTGCAGTGGGTACCCCCAGCCTGCAGACGGGGCCACGGCACAGCATGGATGCTGAGCCCTGTTTCCCTCCCAGCATCGCCCGCAGCCCCGCGCTGAGGCAGCCAGCTGGGCCAGCCCTGAAGGTTGCTCAGTTTGGAGCCCAAAGGCCTGCTGCTTTGAAAGCCTGGGCAGGTGAGAAAGCACCTTCGCAAGGGCAAATCCTGCCCTCCGGCATGTTCCTGGGTCGGTGGGTTGCCCACATGTTGTCCTGCGTGGTTTAGCACAGCAAGACGTCAGCCCTGGGGTGTTATTTTTAAGCCACCGTTGCAGGCTAGCCACAAGCCTTACTGGGCTGTTGTCTGCTCTGGGCTTCAGAGAGATGTCCTTCCTCTGAGCCAGAGTGCTGAAGCTCCAAGTTCCTGCTCCTTGTGTTGCTGTGGTCCCACTGTCCTGCCCGAGGATATTTGGGAGGGTTTGAGCCTCTCGCTCTGCTGGCAGCAGCAGCTGGAAGAGCCAGGATCCATCTGCCAGACCTCCCCACTTCCCTGGTTTAGGTGAACTTGAGGGGGTTTACTGGGAGCAGCTTATATGCAATCCCTGCTTTTTAATTTACTAGAGATGAGGGATCTGGGACCCAAGTGCCGTCACTGTCTTCTGCTCTCTCTGCCTTATTATCTGCTCTGCTTGCGTGCGCGCCTCAACTTCTACTGCTGCTCTGCCAAAGAAATGGGGGACTCAAACTCAGGGGCTGCTCTCCGGGCCAAACAGCCGTGTCTGTTAGTGATGCCCACCATGGGGACATGTGCTGGGTCTGGCGGGGGTGCTGCCTGGAGGGCTGCTGGGGACATCGCTGCTGGGGACATGGCTCCTGTGGCTGGGGAACATCTCTGCCTAAACTTAAACTCACTGCTTGCAGCCAGGCTTTGAGGTGGGGTTTTGGCACAAAAATTCATGGCTCCCTCCTGCAGCCAAAGGTCCTGTGGCACCTCATTTACCCATGTGGCTTGATCCCAGGAGCTACCAAGGTGCTGGTGTCAGTGTCTGCCTTTCCCATGTCCCTGTGGGTCTGCTTCAATGCCAGTTGAGGCAATCTGGGTTTGCTGTGCCCGCAGGTGACGCCGCGGAGGCGCTGGGACGGAGCCATTTGACCAAGGAGGGGTTTGGCCCAGCGCTTATCAGGCTGCTCTTATGAAACTGTTGATGCAGAGGCTGAGGAGGGTTCAAAAGCTGCTGGAAGGACTGAGCTTGCTGCCTGATTTCCGTCCCTGGAGATAAGGAGTGCTGGCAGAGGAGGCAGAGTAAGCCCTGCTTCGGGGCACCCCGTGGCTCTCGGAGCCCGGCGGTCCTACTCGGGCATGCCTCGGCTTACTTTTGGCCAAAACCTGTCTGTAGAGAGCCGGGGGTGGGAGGCAATGATGCCAAGAGGACTGGGGATGGGGTTTGCAGAGCCAGCACCAGCTTTCCAGGGGCATCTCGCCGGTGTGGCCAAGAGCCAGGGAGGCCCCCGCTGCAGTGAGCCTGGGCAGAGCTCCTGCCCAAGCGTGGGTGCAAATGCTTGTGCGAGAGGTGGGGTGGCTGAGCTCTTTCCAGAAAGCCTGTGATGGGAGGGCCCTGCCGTGGGCCAGGCTCGGGCTCCTGGGGGGGACGCTGCGGCCCCCGCCGGGCTGCAGGCACAGGAGGCTCTTTGTGCTGCCGGGGGATGGCAGCGGGGCTGCCTCGTGACATTTGGGCACTGCCCCCGCTCCCACCTCTGCAGCCGCCAGCTTGCTCTTTGCATAAGCTGTTGTGGGCATATTTGGACTCCGAAGAAGAGGTGCTTCAGGCTGCTCAGAGCCCCCCGGGGCACGCGCTGCCAGCAGCGGCTCGGTCCCCTCCTTTGGCAGGCATGGGGAGAGTGCTCGGCTCTGGCTCTGACAGGTTTGCTGTGGAAAGCTCTGCTTTATCACTTCATAAATCCCCAGGAGTGCAGCTGCCAATATGAAGAGCACATGTATCTGCAGAAAATACCCTCCTCCCCCGCTGCGCCACAATTAAAAGCCACCCTGTGTTCCTCCTTCTCTCCGTAAACACGTCCTGGCTCCAGCAAACGGCATGTTGTCCCCTCCGCAGCCGCCTGAGCCCCAGCCAAGCTCCAGCCCCGCTCTGGTGTGCCATGGCGTGTGCAGAATCGGAGCTGTGGCCAGAGTGCTGGTGTCTGGAGGGGACTGGTTTGTGTTGGCAGGCTCTGGCGGTGGCTTCGCCTCCCCGGTCCTCGCCAGCATCCCCCCTTCACCTCTGCCAACTCTCGTGATCGCTGGGCTGGGGAGAAATTCATCCCCTTGCAGGCTGATGTTGGAAGCGAGGAGGTCCCTAAATCTTTGGAAGATGGATAGAAGTCAGTCCATCTGCTTGGATGCAGCGATGTTCGCACTGGGCACAGCACTCCTGTTTCGGATCTGGGCACCTGGATGTGCACGGCAGCGTATGTGCACGGCGAACGCTTGGGTTTGAAACATGGTGCCCTCTGTCCTGGACAAACAGTCTTGAGAAAATACCCCAAAATGTCCTCCCTAGGGTTGATGACAGGGAGGCCAACCTGCCAAAACCGACTCGGTGCGCCTGTTCAGTGCCTCAACTAACCCATCTCCTTTCCATGGCAGCCGAGAAGGTGACTTCTCTGGGGAAGGACTGGCACCGGCCCTGCTTGAGATGCGAGAAGTGTAACAAGACGCTGACGTCTGGAGGCCATGCAGAGGTGAGGTTTGCTGCCCAGGAGGTCCCTGTCCCCTGCACCTGGGGGCTGCAGGAGGGGTGGGATGGGCTGAAGGGCGGTCGGGGCTGATGCTCTTTCTCTCTCCCTGCAGCACGACGGCAAGCCGTACTGCAACCACCCCTGCTATGCCGCCTTGTTCGGGCCCAAAGGTAGGGTCGCTGTGGCTGGGGTTGTGGAGGGAGGGGAAGGGGGCTGGGGCTCCTGTTACTGGGCAAGGTGCGTCCCTCGCTGCGCCCGCCGTCCTGCGGCGGTGCTGACCCCTCTCTGGCTCTCTTCCAGGGTTTGGCCGGGGAGGAGCCGAGAGCCACACGTTCAAGTAAACCTCAGGTTGGTGCCTCCTTTCAGAGCTCCCCTCCTGCCTCCAGCTGCGTGGGTTGGCCGGGGCTGTCCCCCCGCTAAGGCAGGCGGGGAAGGCAGGAGTGCCCCGGCATCTCTCCGGGCTGGCTGTGACTCCCAACCCTCGGGCCAGTGCTCGGGAGCAACCCGCTGGGTGCCAGCTCTTCCTCCCCGCCAGCCCCAAGCGACCGTCAGCACCCGCTTAGCTCCGGCAGCGGACGCCAAAGGCTTTTGCTTTGTGGCCCGTCGGCAAAGCCGGGTTCCGTCCCGAAGCATCGTTGTCCCTGGGATGTCTCTGCTCTCAGCCCAGCCTGACTTCATCTGCCCCTCTCTTCCATCCCTCTCCAGGTCTGACGGCCGGGGTTCCCAGCACAGACTGAAGACGGCACAAACGCACCGCGACAGACATGCATTTTTGTTTTTAATTCACTCTGTACTAGGCTAGCACGTTAAAAGCAATAAGTAACCGGGGCTGGGGCTGGTGCAGAGAGGGGCTCCGCTCCAGACAGAGCGCTGCTGGGGTGGGGGTGTTGGGACGCCCTGCCGGAGGGGAAATTGGGCCAATACCACTGAAGGCCGCCTGGAGAGGAGACCGCACCCTTCCAGCCAAAACCCAGCCCTGCTTCTGGCATCCAGCTCTTGTGGCTGGGCCTATAGTTGTATTCTCAGTCTTTAATAAACCCAGACCGAACGATGCTTCCCCAATGTAGCCGCTGTGCTCTCTGTAACAGGGGTCCTGCGGGACTCACTTGCAAAGCGCTTGCCGCTTGCTTAAGGACCCGGCGTGGCCTCTGGATTGAGCCCCGTGCCGTGTGACGGCTCCACGCGCTTTCGCTCCCGCTGTGCGTGGGGTCCTGCCCGTGGCTGCCCACCCCAGGGGCTGCCTGACCGCGCTCCAAGGGAAGGGGTGGTGGGCGTCGTGCCGGTGCTCGTCCAGGGTCGGGGTCTCCCTGGGCTCGGGGGGAAGGTCCTACCCCACTCATGGCCTCGCTGCATCTGTGTCGCGACGTTTGTACAAGTCTAGAGCGTGGTGGCTCCCACCGCGAGCCGCCTCTTGTTGCCTGCGGCTGTTGCGGGGTTAAAGCAGAGGCGTGCAGCGCTGCTGGGCGAGGGGCTGAGACTGCTCACCCAGGGTCTCTGCAGCACTCAACCTGCCCCTGGCAGCGCGTGCTGTGCTGGAAAGCCATGCCCGTGGGCAACCCCCAGCTCCTTGCTCCTGGATTTGAGATGGCACTTTGCAGCCGACATGGCACTTTGGGGCAGGGAGGTGTCTTGACTGTCACATTAGGAAAACCTGGTGTTTGCTGCTTTCGCTCTGAGCAGCCGCATGAAAAGGCCAAATACGGTGGAGGTCACGGCGAGGCAGAGCCAGCCCGCCTCGGTAGGGAAAGCAAAGGTGCAGCGTTGCACCGCGAGAGCTGGCTCGCAAGCGTTTTGCTCTTTTGTGTTCCACCCTCTGCCGCACTGGAAGTACAGAACTGACAGATGTAACAGATGTCGACCTGAGGGATGTTTCTAAAATGGTTTCTTAATCTTGTCGTTCCCTAACCTGAGCCACCCCATTTACATATTCAGAGATACTTCATAACACCCTGGGATATTTTTGTCTATGGTTTAATGCGTGCGTTTCCTTAGAGACTGGTCCATGTGTTACTGTCACGCCAGCCTTCCTGGGGCTCGGCCAAAACCTTCAGGGGTCAGAGGTACATGCCTAATGTCACAATCTTCGGTGTCAAAAGCAGCCTGATCTGATAAGCATCTCAAAACTTGGTGCCAAAAGGCTCTGCACCCACCAAGCATGCTTTGGTGGGAGAAACTCTCCTCCCGCCCAGTTAGCACAGCAGATGCAGATGTTTGTGTCAAAGGCAAACCCCGGCTATTGCTGTTCGGCCACCACCAACCCTCCCAGCCAGCCAGGGCTCCTAGGGCCCCTTGCTCTCCCACTCCCACCGCTGCCCTTGCCAGCAGCTTCCCGGGCATGCCAGCACCCGCGGCTCCCGGCCAGCGAGACGCTGTCCTGCTCTGCACTGCTGCTGGCACCCAGCCGGCCCCTGGGGCAATGAGGACGTGGCTTTCCTCTGCAAACTGGGCTTCAAAGCAAACTAGTGATATAATCTCAGCAGCCTTGTGCGTGCCAGCAAGATAGCATTTACCCTCAGCATTAAAAATGATGGCAAACCCAAGCTTCGTCATCCTCTGGGCTTGCATAAGTGTGTCCAGCTGGGAAAGGGACCCGTCGGTTTGGCTCCTGGTCTTTCCCCATAAGGCCCCGCACCAAAACTTTTCAGGAGCAGCTAATTCCAGGTGCAAGAGGCCAGAAGGGACGAGCAGGGCACTAGCGAGAGGTATGGAAAAACAAGTGCTGCTCAGGGAGAGGCTGGGGCGATCCAGCCCTCCGGCTGAAAGCCCTTTCCGTGGGCAGCGGCTGCAGCTGGGGCAGGAGCAATGTGTGGCTGTTTACAGCGCGCTGCCCAGGGCTGCCTTTTGCTTCCGTCCCTGCCACCGATTTGTGGTGTCGGTGTGGTGGCCGAGGACGGCTGTCCCTGCCCTGGGTGCACGGAGGCGTGCAGGAACCCTGCAAGATCTGTGCAGCCTCAGGAGACCCTCAAAGAAGCTACACCCGATCCTGCAGCTGCCTCTCTCCGTGCTGCGTGGGGGGGGTGGGTTAAAAACTGAGGGTCCCTCAAGCAAGCTCTGGGGATAAGCCCTTGGGTATTGATTTCTCCTTGGGTGTTCTGCTGCTCTGCCCGCCCTGCCATAGGCACTCCCACTGAGATGGCGTTTAACCCCGGGACTTGCTGCCAGGATACTCCCCTCCGAGCGTTGTGCTTGTACAAGTCATGCTCTCTGCCTGCTCCAGCCTTGAGGTTGGGCAGTTCAGGCAAGGGTCACATCTGCAAGGAGCCATGGTCAAAGAAAATACATGATAAATCGATTTTTTAAAACTCTCTCCAGTCTATAGAGAGGAAATAGAAACAGCTGTATGGTGTTTGGATAGGAAATCTGCGCCCGAGCCAGGCGTTCCCCTCCGATGTGCAGCGAGGCTCGGCAGCGGCCGGCGCGCCAGGGAGGTGTGCTGTCAGCAGACACAATCTTTTCTCCGTTGAACAGTAAATCTCCGTGGTCTGGAGCGTGAGCTGCGCACACAGGCATCATCATCTGTGATGCTCTCAGCTCCGAGCCCCGGTGGGAGCTGGGGACAGGCTGGGACGGTCCCTTCCCTCACAGTGCGGCGATGCCCTGGCTGTGCTGTTCCTGCAGCAGGGAAGATGGCAAACCCCAGCTCTTTTTGGGGAGAAGCAGAGGGATGCTGGCTCGGTGTGACCTACTGGCTGCTGCCACTGCTTGAGGCAGAGGGAGATGGCTGGTAGCTGCCGCGTCCTGTCTGGTCCCCAGCCAGCAGCCCCGGGGATATCCCTGCCTTTGCAGATGGGGTCAGGACACAGCCCGAGCCCCGAGGTGCCCGTCAGGACAACAAAAGGTGTCGGGCGATCCCCTGCTTCGGTGACCTGAACCACCACCGTTGCTGACCCGGGAGGAAGGGGCTGTGCTTCCTCTGCCATTATTTCGGAAGCTTGGGCTGAGATCAGTAAAGTTTGCAGATTGCAGAGTGATAGTTGCTATAAACATTTAATCACTGTGACAAAAAAAAACCAAACACCATCACCCGTTCCTCTGGCAGCTGGGTGTGGGCGAGCCCCAGCGCCCTGGGTAGGGAAGCAGAAGAGGTTTTGGCAAAGGACAGGAAACGGGACGGGTTCAGAAACTAAACTGCTGCTGCACCCGCCCT